>CM033737.1:25373846-25726440 GCA_019671005.1 Hibiscus mutabilis
ACTCATACTCATAAATTGAACGATTGCCTTGCTTGAGATCCAGGAACTGATAAAGAATTTCTCTCTTAAATTGATCACCAACATATTTGGCTTTGAATGCTTCCTGGAAAAATGTCCAAGTTACTTGTTCAGCAGGTGCCAGCTTTATGGCATTCGACCACCATATACGAGCATGTTCCCTTAGAAGAGATACATTTCCCTCTAGTTTTTCAGCATTAGAACAATTTAACCCGTCCAATATAACATTGACATCATTTAACCACAAGTCTGTGGCCATCGGACCACCTCTCCATTGAACTCAGGCGCACCCAATTTCTTAAGCTCTTTAGCAGTCGATGCCCTTACGGGTACATGAGCCGGAGCTGGTGCGGGTACATGTGGCTGCAGCCTATTAATCATCACCTCTAACTCTTGCACTAACGCTCCATATTCTTGAGCCGGAGCTCTCTGTTGTACAGGTGGCTCAGCTGGGGCAGGAGCTGGAGGTGGAACATGTTGTACCTCATTACTATCGCTATGAGCCTCTTCTGGGCCCTGGTGATCCGTTGCATGACGTGATCCCTCAGCGTCCGACATTGTCTATTACAACATAATCAGAATCATATTAGTAAAGAGCCACATCAAATTATATAAGCAATACATCAGTAACATAACATCCTAGGGGCATGTACACTTTAAACAAATCACATCAGACTCGGTTTAACCTCTAGAATCGGCTAAACCTTTTCTCTGATATCACTAAATATAACACCATCAACGTATATTCGATGATTAAATACACATTGAAGATGTTACTAAATTTTTTAACTGATTTCCTGACTTGTATTTTTTTCAAAACTAATTTAGTAAAATAACTTTTCTTTGGTTTTCATTAAATTACAAATATGTCTAGTGTCACCTAGTTTCGACCTTGAATTGGTTAAATAAATATTTTAGACAGTTATTAACATGAAAATATAATTCAGGGTGTAAACTATGTGTGCTACCTAGACCCTTTCTTGATTTTAAAATCGATACTCGATTAGCACTAACTACATAATAATTATACCAAATTCTATTGCTAAGAGTTTAAAACCATACTATTCATCCATAATACTTAGGTTACAAGCCCATTTAAAATAAATAAACTAACTTATAAGTTTAGTAATACAAAACAACTTCAAATTTAAAATACGAGTACATGCCTACTAGACTAGGATGTTAGTGTACATACTATTGCTTATAAGCGATAACTCGATTTCCAAAAGTGCGGCTCATTCTTCAATAATACTAGCCCGATCGACCTACGTATATTACGAAACACATGCTAAGTATAACTTAGTGAGGCATAAATATAACAACATAAACAATTAACATAAATATCACAATCCCTACAAAATGACAAGCGATTTCCCAAGAAGATACACAACATTTCATCATTTATCATAATAAATGAGAAACTAACTTATTTCAATGAATCATGGTTGCATGTATATATATATTCAAAGTCATAATATCATTCTTAATTTATCGGTAATAAATACGATAGACTTATTGGCCAATCTACTTGCATAAAAGCATTTCATGAATTTTAGCCTAAAACTGTTTTTAAAGGTGACTAAATTGTAAAGGATCAAATTTTTAGAATCCTTAAAGAGCTATTTTACCAAGTTTTTGCTGGTGGTTTCTTCCTCCAATTAAGACTTTTTAAGATGTGTTTATAAAGTAATTAAAAGGGATTTTGTTAAATAAAGTGAGTTATTGTTTTTAAAGAAATTTGACGTAAACTTTTCTCTCAACTCTCTCTCTCCACTTCTTTTCTCGCCAAACACTCTTGTTTTTCCTCAAATCTGAGGTGAGAGGTCTTTCTACTGGATTCTTGATTTATAAATGCTTCTTTACCTTTGATTTACAAAACCTCATTGAAATTTGTGTTTTTCTAGCTTTAATAATCAATTGAAAGAGAAATCACACAATAGAGGTAAGGTTCATTATTTCCTCTATTGATGGTTCTTTATTGATATTCCTAAGTATTTGATCCTTGATTTATGATTTATAATCTTGTTTTATGTAGTTACAATGATTAATTGATTTAATTGGGTTAATTGATGGAATTGTGGAAAATTCGTATTGGTTCTATTTTCTAGTATTGAGGATTGATTTTAAACATATATTGGATGATTTATAATGTTGATAAGTCGTTTTTAACATTGGAATCCCGAAATCCCTTGAATCCTTGATTAATAGGTTGTTAGATTTGTGTTTTTGTGGAGTTGTGGTGGTTGTGTAGTTGCTAGAAGTAAAAGGATGTTGGGAAAGGGTTTTTAGATGTTAGTTGATGATGTTTCTTGGGTTGAATCGTTATATTATGGCTGGGTTGCGTTTTGGAAGTGTTTGAGGATGATTTCGATAAGTTTCAGTTGGTTTTTGAGTGGACAACTTGAAAGTTATAGGTATTTTCTTGTTGGTAATGGTTTGAATGCATAATGATGCATTTGCCCTATGGTTTTATGTGATTAAAATAGGGGATAATCAAGGCGACGAAGCTTGACGTTGTTTGTTGCTTGCTGGGAGCTCGATTCGTGTTGGCGAGCAAGGCGAGGTGTATCAGTGTGTGAAAACTGGTTTAGATGCCTTTCAAAGGTTTAATAAAGGTTGTTGGGAGTTTAGGGTAAGCGTGAAACACTTACCTAAGCTCGGAAGTAAGTTTCCCTTATTTTGCTCTTGAATATCGATTTGGATATGAGCATGTTGATTTCATGTTTTGGTGTTAAACATGTTTTGATTTACACATACTGGAAATGCATGATTTTAAGTACATAGCAGGGGTTTAAAAGTATAAGAAATGCTAGTGAGCATTGGTTTTCATTTCAGTCGGGAATGGTGTTATTGCTTTGGCAATGTGATTTGCATATGTGGTATTTTTGTATGATGCATTGCAAAATAGTAAGTAAATAGTTTTATAAGTGATATAGTGGCTATGTGACGAGATGAGAAAACAATCGGATATAGTTGGCATGCCATATGATTAAAGTGAACTATAAAATATAAACAAAATCGATCGTGGCCATGGGTCCTTAAGGTATGGCAGTTTAACTAGGCCACTCGGACTGTTGGGACCTCATTTGGGGCGGGCGGTTTAACTAGGCAACCTAAATTGATGGTCATCTTGCGGTTTAACTAGGCAAGGTCGGTACACTTGCGGTTTAAATAGGGAAGGGTGGTAAAACTAGCGGTTTTAATGGGCGAGGTTGTCAAATCTTATGGTATAACTAGGTAAGGTTTGGGATATCATGTGGTTTAACTAGGCATGGTATGAGAGATTCGTGTCTCCGATATGTATGGATAGAGGGTAGTCTATCCGGGGTCACTATAAATGCCAATATATGTGAAAGTTCATGTGTTGAACCTATTTTAATGCTTTAGGATTTAAGCATGGTTTATGATTAAATGCTTTAGGATTTAAGCATGGTAAAATGGTTAAATGCTTTGGGATCTAAGCATGGAATTTGTATATGATGTTGCATAAGTATTGTTATGCATGTCTCGGTTGCAGACAAGGAAAAATGCTTTGGTTGTTAAGCATGTTTTGGAAACAAGTGATTTGGGTTCACTAAGCATGTGTGCTTACGCTCTCTTTTTCCTAATGATGCAGAGCATTGATATAACACCCTCAACATATTTTCAATGATTAAATAAACATTGAAGATGTTACTAAAGTTTTTAACTGATTTCTTGACTTGTAAATTTTTTTTTCAAAACTAATTTAGTAAAATAACTTTTCTTCAGTTTTCATTAAATTACAAATCTGTCTAGTGTCACCTAGTTTCGACCTTGAATTGGTTAAATAAATATTTTAGACAGTTATTAACATGAAAATATAATTCAGGGTGTAAACTATGTGTGCTACCTAGACCCTTTCTTGATTTTAAAATCGATACTCGATTAGCACTAACTACATAATAATTATACCAAATTCTATTGCTAAGAGTTTAAAACCATACTATTCATCCATAATACTTAGGTTACAAGCCCATTTAAAATAAATAAACTAACTTATAAGTTTAGTAATACAAAACAACTTCAAATTTAAAATACGAGTACATGCCTACTAGACTAGGATGTTAGTGTACATACTATTGCTTATAAGCGATAACTCGATTTCCAAAAGTGCGGCTCATTCTTCAATAATACTAGCCCGATCGACCTACGTATATTACGAAACACATGCTAAGTATAACTTAGTGAGGCATAAATATAACAACATAAACAATTAACATAAATATCACAATCCCTACAAAATGACAAGCGATTTCCCGTGCAGTACACAACATTTCATCATTTATCATAATAAATGAGAAACTAACTTATTTCAATGAATCATGGTTGCATGTATATATATATTCAAAGTCATAATATCATTCTTAATTTATCGGTAATAAATACGATAGACTTATTGGCCAATCTACTTGCATAAAAGCATTTCATGAATTTTAGCCTAAACTGTTTTTAAAGGTGACTAAATTGTAAAGGATCAAATTTTTAGAATCCTTAAAGAGCTATTTTACCAAGTTTTTGCTGGTGGTTTCTTCCTCCAATTAAGACTTTTTAAGATGTGTTTATAAAGTAATTAAAAGGGGATTTTGTTAAATAAAGTGAGTTATTGTTTTTAAAGAAATTTGACGTAAACTTTTCTCTCAACTTCTCTCTCCACTTCTTTTCTGCCAAACACTCTTGTTTTCCTCAAATCTCTGAGGTGAGAGGTCTTTCTACTGGATTCTTGATTTATAAATGCTTCTTTACCTTTGATTTACAAAACCTCATTGAAATTTGTGTTTTTCTAGCTTTAATAATCAATTGAAAGAGAAATCACACAATAGAGGTAAGGTTCATTATTTCCTCTATTGATGGTTCTTTATTGATATTCCTAAGTATTTGATCCTTGATTTATGATTTATAATCTTGTTTTATGTAGTTACAATGATTAATTGATTTAATTGGGTTAATTGATGGAATTGTGGAAAATTCGTATTGGTTCTATTTTCTAGTATTGAGGATTGATTTTAAACATATATTGGATGATTTATAATGTTGATAAGTCGTTTTTAACATTGGAATCCCGAAATCCCTTGAATCCTTGATTAATAGGTTGTTAGATTTGTGTTTTTGTGGAGTTGTGGTGGTTGTGTAGTTGCTAGAAGTAAAAGGATGTTGGGAAAGGGTTTTTAGATGTTAGTTGATGATGTTTCTTGGGTTGAATCGTTATATTATGGCTGGGTTGCGTTTTGGAAGTGTTTGAGGATGATTTCGATAAGTTTCTGTTGGTTTTTGAGTGGACAACTTGAAAGTTATAGGTATTTTCTTGTTGGTAATGGTTTGAATGCATAATGATGCATTTGCCCTATGGTTTTATGTGATTAAAATAGGGGATAATCAAGGCGACGAAGCTTGACGTTGTTTGTTGCTTGCTGGGAGCTCGATTCGTGTTGGCGAGCAAGGCGAGGTGTATCAGTGTGTGAAAACTGGTTTAGATGCCTTTCAAAGGTTTAATAAAGGTTGTTGGGAGTTTAGGGTAAGCGTGAAACACTTACCTAAGCTCGGAAGTAAGTTTCCCTTATTTTGCTCTTGAATATCGATTTGGATATGAGCATGTTGATTTCATGTTTTGGTGTTAAACATGTTTTGATTTACATACTGGAAATGCATGATTTTAAGTACATAGCAGGGGTTTAAAAGTATAAGAAATGCTAGTGAGCATTGGTTTTCATTTCAGTCGGGAATGGTGTTATTGCTTTGGCAATGTGATTTGCATATGTGGTATTTTTGTATGATGCATTGCAAAATAGTAAGTAAATAGTTTTATAAGTGATATAGTGGCTATGTGACGAGATGAGAAAACAATCGGATATAGTTGGCATGCCATATGATTAAAGTGAACTATAAAATATAAACAAAATCGATCGTGGCCATGGGTCCTTAAGGTATGGCAGTTTAACTAGGCCACTCGGACTGTTGGGACCTCATTTGGGGCGGGCGGTTTAACTAGGCAACCTAAATTGATGGTCATCTTGCGGTTTAACTAGGCAAGGTCGGTACACTTGCGGTTTAAATAGGGAAGGGTGGTAAAACTAGCGGTTTAACTGGGCGAGGTTGTCAAATCTTGCGGTATAACTAGGTAAGGTTTGGGATATCATGTGGTTTAACTAGGCATGGTATGAGAGATTCGTGTCTCCGATATGTATGGATAGAGGGTAGTCTATCCGGGGTCACTATAAATGCCAATATATGTGAAAGTTCATGTGTTGAACCTATTTTAATGCTTTAGGATTTAAGCATGGTTTATGATTAAATGCTTTAGGATTTAAGCATGGTAAAATGGTTAAATGCTTTGGGATCTAAGCATGGAATTTGTATATGATGTTGCATAAGTATTGTTATGCATGTCTCGGTTGCAGACAAGGAAAAATGCTTTGGTTGTTAAGCATGTTTTGGAAACAAGTGATTTGGGTTCACTAAGCATGTGTGCTTACGCTCTCTTTTTCCTAATGATGCAGAGCATTGATATAACACCCTCAACATATTTTCAATGATTAAATAAACATTGAAGATGTTACTAAAGTTTTTAACTGATTTCTTGACTTGTAAATTTTTTTTTCAAAACTAATTTAGTAAAATAACTTTTCTTCAGTTTTCATTAAATTACAAATCTGTCTAGTGTCACCTAGTTTCGACCTTGAATTGGTTAAATAAATATTGGGCCTAGGCTATGCAAGACGTCCTATTTGTAACATGTCATAAATGCATATAATGCACTCACCTAGGCTATGCAAAATACTGGGCCTCATTAAGCTAGTTCACTAATTTTCCTTGCCTCTTTTAACTCGTGTTTCCTTGTCCTGCTCGAATGCTTGAATCGTGTTTGGAAGCCTTCAAAGCCTAGGAAAAATTCTGTATATTTTTTTCCTTTTCTTTCTTGTAGTTTCGAAATAGAGGGGTAGAAGATGAATTTATTTTTGTTCATCTTTTATCTTATTAATGTCATGTGTATTTAATTAAATGAATATTTAATTCATTTAATTACTTAAGTCCAAATAACCCTCTAACTAAGTCTTATTTTTTAATTTGCTATTTTGCAAAAGTAGAACTAAATCTAGTTAGAATCCAACTAGAAATATTAAAATATTCATAAAAATAATATTTTCTGAATTTTCCATGGCTTATGGAACTATCTTTAAAATTCCAATTCGATCCGATTACCTGATAACCACTTACTACGATTTTTCCAGTTTTTGAACTATCGGATTAAATCTGGAATTCTCATACTTCTAATTTCCATAAATAAATATTGTTAATATACAAAATATTCCATAATTTTGTAAAAATCAAAATCTTGAAATTTTGACTCAGTCTAATATACTGATAATTTACCCGAAATCTTTATCGGATAAAATTCTCTTAATAATCCTTTATCAGTTATCCATACCAAAAATATTAACTCGAACTGATTCCTTTTTATCAGTATATCATGTATTCTTACTAACATGTAAATCATGAATCATCGTATATATATATATATATATATATATATATATATATATATATATATATCATGAATCATCTCTATCAAATATATCATGAAACATCTATATCATGTGTATATCATGAATCATCTATATCAAGTATGTCATGTGTCGTCTTTATCATGTATCATATGCATATTCATGCTCTTTCATGTAACCATCTTGTATTATCATCATCGTGTCTGGCTAGACACCCATGGAAACCCCGTAGCCTATCTACACCGTAGTGCCATATAGAGTACGTACTCGAGAGGACGCTCATTGCTCCTCATATAAGGACGCTCTTTGCTCCTTATATTAAAAACACCTCGTTAGTGCCAATTGCACTATGGGCTTGGATCCTCATGGTGTATCTTGTTTCATTTTAATCTTGTTGTTATCCATATTCCATGTATAGCCATGCATTGCCATTATGCATAATAAAATTCTTACCTCGTATTCTACTGAAGCTTGCATTTACTGAAATATGCAACAGGTCAAATTTTATATAATAATGCAATATCATTTTCAATTTAGGGTCGACTTATCACAAGTCTTCACTTTTTCATCATTATGCAATCATATAAAATGCACTCACCTGTTTATGCCAGACAATCTCATAAGCTCACTCGACATTCTTTTCAATCTTTTTTTTACTCGGGTCTTCCACAAACTCCTTTTGAACTATAAAATACCAATCAAACACATTTTATCACTATTCTTTATTAGACTTAAGTATAACATTACTAACTTAATTTCAAGACATAATTATTCGAATATAAAATATTTCTAAAATTTTCCCCAAATTTTCATGTGATTGCCGAATTGGTCCCTAGGTCCTTAGTGACCATTTTGAACATCAATCAATTGTTCAAGCTCAATCTGAACAATTTCCATTACTATTTACTTATTTTGGACTATTATCCTTTTAGCCCTTAAACTTTATAAAAGTGACATTTTAGTCACTACACCATATTTGTACACTTAATTCATGTACAAATTAATTCTTTACTCATTTCCATCATTTCTAGAAATTTTCCCTTAACTTTCAACTTTGTCCAACTTAGTCCTTCAAAATTCCTTTATTTCAAAATAGGTCCCTAAATTTTTCCTTTCTTGACATTTCAATCCCTTAACTTCCATAATATGCTTGAATCTTCAATTCTATAAATTTTCCATAAATTCAAGACTAATCCCTAATTTTCTTCAAATTGCCAAATTAGTCCCTATACTTCCAAAAATTTTCATTTTGATCCTTAAACATCAATTCATGCTATTCAATCATAATTCATCAATTCAAGTGCTAAAATAATTTTTTAATAATTTCCCCTAATTCCTCAAAATTTTCGAAATGGTCTATGTAACTTCAATTGGGGAAATGATTTAATCTAACATCAAAATTAAGCTTCCAACATCATAATTCATTCAATATCATCCTCAATTTGATTCCCTAACCAAAATCCCTAATTCTTAGGGTTAGGGTTTATAACATCAAAATGGAATTTATTCAAATTCAAGCTTGATTCCATGTTTAAATCATCAATTCAATTAAATACTACTCTAATTTCATCATAAACTACATTTCCATTATCAATCTTCATCCATAACATGAACCAACTTGACATTTATCATGCAAAAATACTATCAAAATGAAGAGAATCGAGTATAGAATAATTTACCTCAATCAATTTTGCTTGAATCTAAACTTTGATCCTTTAATTTTGGCTTGAAAGATGAAAACTTTTCTTTCCCCCCTTTTTCTCTAGTGTTCGAACAGCCTTGGGATGTAAAAGATGATATTATGCTCATCTTTTAATATTAATCCACGTGTTTTAAAGTAAAATGAATTTTTAATTCATTTTACATAGTGAAATTACTATTTTACCCCTTTAATCCAATGGTCAAGATTCAATCTTATCAAAAATCAATGGTCATGATCTATTCCAAGTGTTATTCACCTTCCAGATTTTCCCTCAAAGTTTCAAAATATTTCAAAAATACCATCCATGGCAAATGTCCAATTTGCCCTCCAATTAGTCTTTATTTACAACAAGTCTTGAAAATTTCCATTCCATCAAAATTGAACCAAATTGGTTCCAATCCAAATGGCCATGTCCAAGGATATCTTTTATTTTTATTTATGGCATTTATTCAATCCAAAAATTCAAATTTCACTCAATACGCTTTTTAAATTTTCTCCCTTTGAATTTTTAGAGCTTTATAGCCACAAATATAAGCCTCGTACGAAAAATTCGGGTAACACGAAAGTGTCACTCTTGGGGTTGAACTATTCATTTATGGGGTTAGATTACATAACTTTTGGAAATTACACTTTGGTCCCTAAAGTTTTCCAAAGTTCTCACTTTAACCCCTTAAACTTTCAAAATTTACAATTTGGTCACTAGTCCAAAAATTGGGATATTACAATTCCTCTCCCCATAAGAAAATTTGTCCTCGAATTTTCAACGTATACTCTTTTCAAACAATTTTGGATACTACTTTTTCATTCTCTCTTCGGTTTTCCAAGTGGCTTCCTCAACTTTATGGTTCTTCCAAAGGACTTTAACCAATGGAATTTTTTTGTTTCTTAATTCTTTAACTCTGTATGCTAGGATTTTCACTGTTTCTTCTTCATAAGTCAGATCCAGTTGTAGCTCGATTTTCTCAGGAGAAATTACATGTAAAGGATCTGATCGATACCTCTGTAGCATGGACACGTGAAACACATCATGAATCTTACTCATATCCGGAGGTAATGCTTGTTGGTAAGCCACTGGTCCAACTCTTTTTAAAATTTCATATGGTCCAATAAATCTAGGGCTAAGCTTCCCTTTCCGCCTGAAACGTAGCACTTTCTTCCAAGGAGAAACCTTTAGGAACATTTTTTCTCTAACCTCGTACTCGATATCTTTTCTCTTTTTATCTGCATAGGCTTTTTTGTCAATCTGCTACGGCCTTGAGATTATGTTGAATAATCCTTACTTTATCTTCCATGTCTTGCGTTAAGTCAACTCCTCTAATGTTTGAGTTATTCTAAACATTTCGATCTTGCAATTCGAACCAATTAAGAGGAGTTCGACACTTTCTTCCATACAATGCTTCGAAAGATGCCATCTTAATACTTGCTTGATAGTTGTTATTGTAAGAAAATTCAGCCAAAGCTAAGTACTTTTCCCATGATCCTGCAAACTCAATTACACAAGCTCGTAGCATATCCTCCAAAATCTGTATGACCTTTTCAGATTGCCTATCTGTTTGTGGATGAAAAGCTGCACTAAAATTTAATTTAGCACCCAAAGTTCCATGCAATGCACTCCAAAACCTTGAAGTAAATCTTGGATCTATGTCTGATACTATCGATACTTGAACACTGTGTAGTCTTACTATTTTCTGAACATAGAGTTCTGCATATTTATCTAGTGAATAATCCATTCGAATTGAAATAAAATGAGCAGACTATTTCAGTCGATCCACAATGACCCATATTGAATCCTTTTTTCTTGGTGTAGTTGGCAATCCTGTTATAAAATCCATCGTCACCCGTTCCCACTTCCATTGGGGAAAAGAGATAGGCTGAAGCAATCCAGAAGGTACTTGATGCTCAGCTTTTACTTGTTGACATGTTAAGCACTTTGCTGTGAATTCTGAGATTGCTCTTTTCATTCCTGGCCACCAGTATCGAGTCCTCAAATCTTGATACATCTTGTTACTTCCTGGGTACATAGTCAATGGACTATAATGGGCCCCTGTTAAAATATCCTACTTCAGATTGTCATTATCAGGAACGTACACTTTACCTCGATAATATAAACAACCATTAGGCTTTATCTCATAGCCCTATGCTTCTCCAGCTTCAGCTTGTCTCCTCCTTTCAAGACATTTTTAATCTGTGGACTATAAATCTTTGATTTGATCCAACAAAGTTAGCTTTATCTGAAATTTTGCTGTCAAGGAACCATCTCGTTCCAATAACAACTGTGCATTCATCATGCGCAAAGCAAAAAATGTCTTTCGACTAAGAGCATCTGCGACTACATTAGCATTCCCAGGGTGATAATCAATAACAATATTGTAATCCTTCAAAAACTCGACCCATCTTATTTGTCGCAGGTTCATATCCTTTTATGTCATAAGATACTTCAAACTTTTGTGATCTGTATAAATATGACACTTTTCACCATACAGATAGTGTCGCCAGATTTTTAAAGCAAAAATTACACCTGACATTTCCAAATCATGTGTTGGATATTTCTTTTCATGAGTTTTGAGTTGCCTTGATGCATAGGCTACTACACGACCTTCTTGCATCAATACGCAACCCAAACCACAATGGGATGCATCACTGTACATAGTATATTCCTTTTCCAGTTCTGGTTGAATTAAAACTGGAGCCTTGGTCAGAATTTTCTTTAATCTTTCGAAACTTTCCTGGCACTTCTTTGTCCAAACAAATGGAATGCCCTTTCGTAGCAGCTAGGTAAGAGGCATAGCAATGATGGAAAAATTATTCACAAAGCGTCTATAATATCTAGCTAATCCCAAGAAACTCTAAACTTTAGAGACATTTTTCGGTGCTTCACATTCAAGAATAACTTGTATTTTCTTGGGATCAACTCTTATTCCTTCGATGACACTACATGCCCAAGAAAAGTTATCTTTGACATCCAGAACTCACAGTTTGAAAACTTGGCATATAGCTGTTTATCTCTTAAAGTTTGTTATACCACTCGAATATGATAATCATGATCAGCTTCAGTCTTTGAGTATACCAAAATATCGTCTATGAAGACCATGACAAACTGATCCAAATAGGGTTGGAATACCACAGTCATCAGATCCATGAATGCAGCAGGAGCATTCATCAATCCAAAAGGCATTACCAGAAACTCATAATGTCCATAACGAGTTTTGAGTGATGTTTTCGGTACATCTTCTTCTTTGACTTTAAGTTGATAATACCCCGATCGAAGATCTATCTTCGAGAACACCGCTGCACCTCTAAACTGGTCAAATAGATATTTAATCCTTGGTAGTGGATACTTGTTCTTAATGGTTACTTTATTCAACTACCGGTAATTTATACATAATTGTAGGGAACCATCCTTCTTCTTCACAAATAATACCGGAGTACCCCATGGTGATACACTCGTCGAATGTAACCCCAGTCCAACAACTCTTGTAATTGAACTTTTAGTTCCCTTAATTCTGTAGACGCTATCCTATACGGTGCCATTGATACTAGCTCAGTTCCAGGATAAACATCAATCCCAAATTGTATTTCCCTATCCGAAGGCAACCCTAGTAGCTCGTCTAGAAATACATCAGGAAATTCTCTCACAATTGGGATATCTTCAATCTTCTTAGGTACTATTTGTGTATCCACCACATAAACCAAACATGCTTCACATCCATTGTTTAATAGCCTTTGAGCTGTCATTGCAGAAATTACTGACTTTAAACAGTCAGTTTTTTCTCGTACAACGATCACTTCAGAACCATAAGGTCCTTGAAGTACCAACCTTTTCTTCTTACATTTTACATCTATATCGTATGTAGAAAACTAATCCATTCAAAGAATGACTTCAAATTCATGGAATGGAAGTTCCATTAAGTCTATCGGGAACTTAATCCCTTGAATTTCTAATAGACGTCTCTTGCAAATTCTAGTCACTCGTGCACTATGTCCAAGAGGATTACTAGCAATCACATTACTAGATATTTTCTCAATAGAAATCTTTCTTTGTTCTAATATTTTAGTGCTAATGTAAGAGTGAGTCGAACCATGATCAATGAAAGTAAATTTCGGTTCACCCAAAAGTCAAAACGTACATGTGATAATATCTGGATGATATTATTCTTCATCAGTACGGATATTTTATACTCGAGATGGAGTCCAAAATTCCCTATTGGATGCAGCCTCAAAAACTCCTTGTGTCGATGTCCTGGGTTGTCCACCACCACGACCTCGACCTCGAGAAGATACAGCTGTAGATTTTTTAGTCTGAGTAGGCTTCTTAAACTGCCCCTTCGGACAATCCTTGATATAATGCTCAGTACTGCCACATCTATAACAGGCTCTTGTGATTGTTCGGTAGACTCTTAAGTGTCGCCTTTTATAAATTTCGCACTCTAGAATTGTAGGCCTGCTCGATCCAGTAACTGACGTCTGAGCATTCTGCCATTTCCTTGCAGAAGTATTCTTTTGAGTAAATCCAGACTCAGCTCTGCCTTGTGATTGATTACCTCTACCTCGTTTAGACTATATCGAGATAGAAGTATCACTGGACCTTTTTGATGCTCGAGATGATTGAGCTTTAACTCGCTCCAAATAGGCTCTTTCCATCGCCTTTGCTCTGTTCACAACCTCTTGAAAGTTTGATAAATTCATGCCCAATAAAATCTCTTTGTGCCTTGGATGAAGTTTCTCTATAAACCACTAACATCGAGACTTTTCAGTCGGCATTAACTCAGCTGCATACCGACTCAATCTATTGAAATCTAACTCGTACCCATAGACAGTATGAGTATCTTGTTTAAGATCTAGGAACTCCTGTAGCATCTCTCTCGTGAATTGTTCTCCAATATACTTGGCCTGAAATGCTTCTTGGAAAAACGTCCAAGTTATTTCAACAACCAGTACTAGCTCCGTGGCATTAGACCACCAAATACGTGTATGTCATCTCAATAAGGAGACAACTCCTTCCAACTTTTCAGCATTGGAGCAACCAAGCCCTTCCATCAAGATCTTAACATCATTTAGCCACAAGTCGGCGGCCATCGGACCACCTTCTCTGTGAAATTCTGGAGCTCCTAACTTTTTAAGTTCTTTCGCAGTTGTTGCTCTAACTGGCATAGGTACCGGAGCTGGTGCTGGAAGCTGAAGTCTATTTACCATAGCCTCTAAAGCTTGTACTAATACTCCATAATTCTTGTGTCGGAGCTCTCTGTTGTGCCGGTGGTTTAGCCGGGGCAAGAGTGGGTGGTGGAGCTTGCAATACATTGTTACTCCTACTTTAAACCTCCTCTTGTTCCCCGTGCTCCATCGCCTGTCGTGACTTAGCAGTATTCAACATTATTCGATACTGCAATAACCTATTCATACATATATACAAGGAGCAAAATCAAGTTATACAGATAGTACATCAGTAATATGACATCCTAGGGGTATGTACTTAAAAACAAATCACATTAAACTAAGTTTAGCCTCAAGAATCGGCAAAACATGTAGCTCTGATACCAATAAAAATGTAACACCCTTAACGTATACTCATATACCAAATATACGTAAAAGATGCTACTAAGTTAATAAGAAAAGTTGAATTAAATTATATATATATATACCAAATTTACCTTGCAGATTAACTCTTTCTCGATTTTGAATTAAAAATTGTGTTAGGCTGTTGTAGCTAGTTTTGACCCTGAATTGTTTTATAAAATCTATAAATGTGTTTTCGAAATAAAAATATTAATCAGGGTGAAAACTAGGTACCCTGCCTATACCCTTTCTTGATTTTAAATTTATTACATGATTAGAGTTAAACAATATTTAATTATGTCATAAATCATAACCATTTGTAGCAAACCATTTTCTAAGTCCATACATTCATATTAATTTATATATATATATATATATATATATGTTTATTACAAACTTAAGTTTACTAAAGTAGTTATCCACTTAAAGTTTACAAACCGGTTTACTCATTTAAAATGCATACTAACATATACTTTAACATTTGTACATGCCACTAGATATCAACTACTTTAAAGATGTACATAACGTAATTCTTATTATAACTTGATCTCCAAAAGACAGCTCCTCCACACTAGCCTATCTCGGAGAACCTACGTGTGAAACAACATAACACGCTAAGTACGAACTTAGTGAGGCATATAAATAGTTTATTGAAACATAAAATAGTACAATTGATATGTTATATAATGAGTGTATTACACATTTTCTATAAATAGCAATATGTCGCAATGTCAGTATATCATGTATTCTTACTAACATGTAAATCATGAATCATATATATATATATATATATATATCATGAATCATCTCTATCAAATATATCATGAAACATCTATATCATGTGTATATCATGAATCATCTATATCAAGTATGTCATGTGTCATCTTTATCATGTATCATATGTTTATTCATGTTCTTTCATGTAACCATCTTGTATTATTATCATCGTGTCGGCTAGAGGCCCATGGAAACCCCGTAGCATATTTGCACCGTAGTGCCATATAAAGTACGTACTCGAGAGGACGCTCTTTGCTCCTTATATACGGACGCTCTTTGCTCCTTATATTAAAAACACCTCGTTAGTGCCAATTGCACTATGGGCTTGGATCCCGAGGGTGTATCTTGTTTCATTTTAATCTTGTTATTATCCATATTCCATGTATAGACATGCATTGCCATTATGCATAATAAAAATTCTCAATGCATAATAAAAATTCTTACCTCGTATTCTACTAAAGCTTGCATTTACTAAAATATGCAACTGGTCAAATTTTATATAATAATGCAATATCATTTTCAATTTAGGGTCGACTTATCACAAGTATTCCCTTTTTCATCATTATGCAAGCATATAAAATGCACTCACATGTTTATGCCAGACAGCCTCACTAAGCTCACTCGATATTATTTTCCTTCTTTTTGTTACTCGGGTCTTCCTCAAACTCCTTTTGAACCGTAGAAGACCAATCGAACACATTTTATCACTATTATTTATTAGATTTAAATCTAACATTCCTAACTCAATTTCAAGACATAATTATTTGGATAAAAATATTTCTGAAATTTCCCCCAAATTTTCATGTGATTGCCGAATTGATCCCTAGGTCCTTAGTGACCATTTTGATCATCAATCAATTGTTCAAGCTCAATTTGAACAATTTCCATTACTATTTACTTATTTTGGACTATTATCCTTTTAGCCCTTAAACTTTATAAAAGTGACATTTTAGTCACTACACCATATTTGTACACTTAATTCATGTACAAATTAATTCTTTACTCATTTCCATCATTTCTAGAATATTCCCTTAACTTTCAACTTTGTCCAACTTAGTCCTTCAAAATTCCTTTATTTCAAAATAGGTCCCTAAATTTTTCCTTTCTTGACATTTCAATCCCTTAACTTCCATAATATGCTCGAATCTTCAATTCTATAAATTTTCCATAAATTCAAGACTAATCCCTAATTTTCTTCAAATTACCGCATTAGTCCCTATACTTCCAAAAAAATTCATTTTGATCCTTAAACATCAATTCATGCTATTTCAATCATAATTCATCAATTCAAGTGCTAAAATAAATTTTCAATAATTTCCCCTAATTCCTCAAAATTTTCGAAATGGTCTCTATAACTTCAATTGGGGAAATTATTTAATCTAACATCAAAATTAAGCTTCCAACATCATAATCCATTCAATATCATCCTCAATTTGATTCCCTAACCAAAATCCTCAATTCTTAGGGTTAAGGTTTATAGCATCAAATATGGAATTTATTCAAATTCAAGCTTGATTCCATGTTTAAATCATCAATTCAATTAACTACTACTCTAATTTCATCATAAACTACCATTTCCATAATCAATCTTCATCCATAACATGAACCAACTTGACTTTTATCATGAAAAAATACTATCAAAATAAAGAGAATCAAGTGTAGAATAATTTACCTCAATCAATTTTGCTTGAATCTAAACTTTGATCCTTTAATTTTGGCTTGAAAGATGAAAACTTTTCTTTTCTCCCCTTTTTCTCTAGTGTTCGAACAGCCTTGGGATGTAAAAGATGATATTTTGCTCATCTTTTAATATTAATCCACGTGTTTTAAAGTAAAATGATTTTTTACATAATGAAATTACTATTTTACCCCTTTAATCCAATGGCCAAGATTCAATCTTATCAAAAATCAATGGCCATGATCTATTCCAAGTGTTAATCACCTTCCAAATTTGCACTCAATGTTTCAAAATATTTTAAAAATGCCATCCATGGAAAATGTCCAATTTGCCATCCAACTAGTCTTTATTTACAATAAGTCTTGAAAATTGCCATTCCATCAAAATTGAACCAAATTGGTTCCAATCTAACCGGCCATGTCCCAAAATATCTTAGATTTTTATTTATGGCATTTATTCAATCCAAAATTTGAATGCCACAAATATAAGCCTCGTACGAAAAATTCGGGTAACACAAAAGTGTCACTCTTGGGGGTGAACTATTCATTTACGGGGTTAGATTACATAACTTTTGGAAATTACACTTTGGTCCCTAAACTTTTTCCAAAGTTCACACTTTAACCCCCTAAACTTTTAAAAAATACAATTTGGTCACTAGTCCAAAAATTAGGATATTACATTGCCTTCCTGGCCTTTATGGCCTTGGATTCATGTTTTACACTTATTTTAGCAGCTTTGGTGGTTACAACTTATTCTACGCATAAATATGGATTCGGTTCCTTTATATTTCGCTCCCCATCATCGTTTCTTATTACTTAATTTTATTTGTATGTATGCCATGGAATTTTTGTATTATTTGGAGAGATTAATTCTCTTGATACGTTTGAATATAACCGATAACTCTTTTAGTCTTTTATGTTTCTACACATCTACTCTCCTATCTTCATGTGCTTCTTAGGGAATAGGGTTTATCGGTTGCCTCTTGGAACCCAAAATTAGTGCTTTTTTAAGGCTTTTGTCCTGTTCTTCATGGCCATGGTTATGTACCTTGAACTATATATGTCAATGTGATTATGTTCTTTCAAACTATATTATGAATACTCTTCTAAAAATTTTATCATCTACTATTTCCCTGCGTAACTCAAATTCGATATCTTATAGACTTGGAAATCGGATTAACCAGTCTATTTTATCATTATATTATATAATCTCAACTTTAGCACAAGTAATGATAGATTCATTTCCTTTTTTCCATTACAATTAGGATTCCCTTACCATATTCCATTAAGAATAATTTTGCACTAATTTTACAATTAATTTCGAAAGTAATTTGCTTCAAAATCTCACCTCCTGTTTTTACTCTGACTATTCAATGGGAAATATTCAACCATTTTTTCCTCATAAAAATCTCCTTAATTGGCTCCATTGAAAGTAAATTTAAATCTTTCATTTATTTAATTTCCATTGCCAATATCAAACTCTATCTATATATTCCCTCTGAACATCAATTTCATTCAAATTCACAATTAAATTCCAATGTAATCATCTCCAGATTCCAATTTCCACTAATCACATTAATTACATTACTCTACCCTACAAAACTTTTTCTTGGAAACAATTATTTCCACAGTCAACAATAACATTCACAAATAAACTTCAGTTACTACTTTTAAGAAAACTATTCATAAACTTAAATACATCACTTATAATAATGGAATCATTACTGACACACTAATTATCAAAATTTCCTTAATTGGCTCCCTTAGATGTAAACTTAATTTGGTTTTTCCTTTATTGGGGCTTAATCCCATTATTATATTACCAACCAAAAACTTAACAATTACCATGATTCTCGCACTCGCCCAATTAATCCTTATTCTATATACTAAAATCAAATTGGATTTTACTTCTTCTAGAAATAATTCTAATTTTAATATAATTGCTACGTTGTATATTTCATTGATTATATCTAAGTTAATATCATTTTAAGGCTGACACCCTTATTTGCTCTTGGAATAAATTTCTGCTGGTTTCCTTTTTAATTCCAATAAATACATTTAAATTGAAATTACCCCTGACTAGATTCTCTCCAAATCTAAAGATAGAAGTTACCCCAATGAATGTTGTTGTCTCCAAATTAATTTCTATGGAAGTAACTACTTTTTTACTCATAATTAATTTTCCCTAAAACGTTCCATGGGATTAAATCTATTTTTATTCCCTCATTTATTTTTGCAACACAAATTCCTCCATATCTCCTTATTCACTATCATACTTCACAAAAATTTTCCTACTACAACCTTACTCTTGACTAAATTCGATTACCCCAAATCTGAAGGCGGGTCTCACCCCCATTTCCTTTATTATTAAAAATATATTACTCTCCACTAATATTGGCTTTATTCCCATTATTTTCTTTCCTAAAAGTTATTTTCAAATTCTTATCCTATGGTCTAAATACCATTTAATATTCAATTCATTCTCAAATCTTAATATAACCTATTTATTATGTCCTTTACTCACTATTAACTCATTCCCCAACATTTCATTTGAAATTCAAGCTACCTCTTTTTTGGAATTTCCGGCAATTATACCAATGCTCCTCGTCAAATTAATCCTGATTTTATATGCTAAAATCAAATTGGATTTACCCGCTCTTCGAATTTTCTCATATCTAAATGTTAGGAATTTGCTCGAAGTTGTCATCCCAAATGATAAACTTTTTCAGAATTTATCACCATTATATTTACATTTAAATTTGAAAATAGAAGATACTAACATGGATGATCTTATTACCAAATTAAACTTTAATGAAGCTTCCTTTCTGTTAATTATAATTAATTTCTTCATAACTGACTATATGAGAATTAAATTCAAATTAATTTTCAATTTAAATTTTCTTCCCATCATTAACATTTCCTTAATTGGCTCCATTGGAGCGAATTCCTCATTAATTAGCTTTAAGTTGAAAATCTTTCTATCACTATCCATCTACACTCTATTGTACTGAAGACTTGCTACCTTTCTAATAATTGCACCCGTTGGAATTATTCCATATGTGCATTTCGACTTAAAATTTGGAATCAGTCTTTGTATGATTGACTTCAATCAGGGGCTATATTATTCAAATGAATGGACTATTAATTCTTTACTTTCCTTATTTCATTCTCTTTTGAACACACGTCCAAATCTTTGGTTTTCAAACATTCATTTTGATAACCATGGGTTGAATTTTTTCATGAATAGAATCTTATCATACATGATTGTCGGTGTTACCATTAGTTTTGTTTTTTCCTTATTTAATATCGAATTGGACTCGTATCCGAAAATTGGTATTACAATTTGTTTCCATACTCCTCTTTTCAGATTAAATACATCTTTGAATTTTAATTCTACATGTGATTCAATTATGCATTTAAATGCTATCCTTCTAATACCCCTAAAATCTCTCACAGAGAATTTATTTCGCCTTCCAAATCTTATCCATAACTTCTCTTTCGATTTTTTGGTCATACATTTACTTACAATTGAATTCACTTTGAATTTAAATGACAGTTTACACAAAATCTTTTCTATATAAAGATGAATCTAACTTTAATTTAGATTCCTCATCTTTATTCATACTATTAATTTCATAGTTGGAAACAATTCAACTTGTATCCAATTCCATTTATGCCTTCCACTACACCAATTTTATCACGGACTTTGACTTATTCAATGCTGACTTGGACTTATGTCCGAAAATTGGTATTAAAATTAGTTTCCATACTCCTCTCATTGGAATAAAACCACCTTTGTCTTTTTATTATACATTTGATTCAATTATGCTGCTAAATGCTATCCTTCTAATACCCCTAAAATATCTCTTGGTGAATTTATTTCGGCCTCCCATTCTTATCTATAACTTCTTTTTTGTTTTGTTAGACATTAATTTAATTACATTTGATTTCCCTTTGAAAATTAATGACTTTTTTTTATACCAAATCATTTCCAAATAAAGTTGAATCTAAGTTTAAGTTAGATGCATCCTTTTTATTCCTTCTATCTCACTTTGTATCCAATTACTTTTATGCCTTCCAATGCACCGATTTTCTTTCTAAATTAACTTCTCTCATAATGAACTTATTTCCAATTCTTAAAGTTGGATTGGCTTTCATTTTGATTGGCATCTCATTACAATTGTGTTTCATACTTAATTTTGGAATGACCACATTTTTTTCTACATATGAATCACCCCTATTTTTTATTTTTAACTCACCTTTGACTAATGAAACAAACAAAGCTGGGATGAGCAGCGAAAAAAACTCTTCGGCCGAGGTTGATGTTCAACCCCACTGAGGAAAATAAAAATATTATGTTGGAACTTTCGAGGTTTGGGTAAAACCCCGGCAGTTCAGGCTTTAGGAAGAGTTGTCGCTAGAATTAATCCTGATTTACTTTTTCTATGTGAAACTCGTCTAAACAAATTTCATAGTGATAGATTACGAATTTCCCTTAATATGAATGGTTGTACCACTTTCGATAACAGTCACACTTGTTCTGGAACAATTCTTCTATGGAATAATAATATCAACGTTGATTTGCTTTCGTACTCTGACCATCATATCGATGTTATTGTCAATCAAATTCAAATCATTTCCACTTTTCAGGAATATATGGCTATGCCGAAACAAATCTAAAAACTAAAACTTGGGATCTAATCGACACTTTAAGCTCCTTCTCACCCTTTCCTTGGTTGATTGGAGTATACTTGAATGAAATTATGTCAGATAACGAAAAACAAGGTGGTTGTCGTTGTGCGCGCTCACAAATTGAAAACTTTCAGGATTGCTTATCCCGCAACAATTTATTTGATTGCAAACCTGCCAAAGGCTGGTTTATTTGGACCAAATCAGGACCTAGAACCACAACCGTTTATAAGCGTCTTGACCGCTTCGTTGCCAATTCGGCTTGGTTAAATGCTTATATTGATTATCGAGCAATTTCAGAATATCATGCGGATTCTGATCAATGCCTCATTCTAATGGAAACGAACCAGACACTTAATAAACCCTTATTGGTTCGAGATGATCATTTTCGCTTTGAAAATTATTGGGCAAATAACTCTGATTGCATATCCATAGTTCAAAATGCTTGGTCAACCACTTACGGCTCAGTGGTGGACAAATTATAGGCTATTGGTGTATGCCTTAAGGATTGTCAGACACACCAACGAGCAACTCACGTGATCGCATCGCGGATCTGAATAAACAAATTAATTCTTGTCTTCAAAGGCGACTCTCTACTACCGAAGAGGAAACTTTCCTGTCGGCTAAAGCAGAGCTTCGTCACCTGCTCGATACTCAAGAAGCATATTAGGCTCAACGATCTCGTATATCTTGGCTCGCTCAGAGAGACAATAACACTTCTTTCTTTCACGCCCGAGCTAATGGAAGGCTTATTTAACGCTTCTAACTTATGGCGAGAAAATACGGAAGAAATTATGGAAATTGTCACTGATTGTAACACCCTTAACGTATACTCGTAGACCGAATATACATTAAAGATGTTACGAAGTCATTTAAAGAAATCCTGACTTATAATAATTTTTTATACATATAAATCTTGTCTTTATTAATCTAACCCCTTTCTCAATTTTCTTGAAATCATAACTTATGTGTAGTTGGCTAATTTCGACCCTGAATTAGTTTGTAAAACATATTAGTCAGTTATTAAAACGATAATGCAATTCGGGGTGAAAAATATGTCCACAGCCTAGGCCCTTTCTTGATTTTAAAATCCTTATGCGATTATCGATAAATAAAAATTTAAACTGATTAAACACGGTTTACTACCTTTTTAAGCTTACCGTTTATTCATATTAACAAAGTAAGCTTTCTTTCTACTTTAGTTTATTCTTTCATATTACTAATACCTTATCTTGCTTTATTCATATATGATTATCATTAAAACTGATCAATTATCTATCGTTTAATTAAATTTAATTTAATGCATCATATCCTACCAGCGGATAAATAATTACATGCCCACTAGAGATTATCATAAGCTAGAATATCGTACTAATGTTTTACAGATTGAAGCTTGATCAGTATGCTCAACTCCTCTTCAAGTACTTCATCTTAACCTACGTGTGAATCAAACACATGCTAAGTTTTCACTTAGTGAGGCAATAAACAAAATTAATAATAATTTAAACTTATTAAACTTTATAGCTACATTTATATAGCATGATATATGCCAATGCATTAACTTTTATGTTTCATTAGTGATAACTAACTACATGCTAATAACATAATATTTTCTTGTTTGTTCATTTATCATAATATGTCATTTATATCTCAATGCATGAACATATATATATATCATGTTACAAGCTAATGAATGTGCTTGTTCTATTCCTTTAACATCATATCACTACTTATCATTAATGTTAAACTTTTAAGCTTAACTTACTTACCATTTTCATGTCTAATAACATACGTTACCTCACATGTACTAACATATATCAATTTTTTTCTTTTGTCATGTAACCTGTAAAAATCAACATCTCATATGCATATGTTAGGCATGGTAAGTCAATTCAATATTCTCAAAAAAATCTCTTGTTTCCCTTTTGAATCATATTAAGATTCCTTATACCAATTCTTTATACCTTTAGCCCAAGAATTTTATATAGAAAGAAACTTAAGTATGCGAGATCGATACTCCAGAGTACTAGTCACCGAAGTGACGATAAACATATAGACACATAAAGTGTCGGTAACATATAGACATATAAGTGTCAGCATCATATAGACACATAAGTGTCGATATCATATAGACACATAAGTGTCGACATCATATAGACACATAAGTGTCGATATCATATAGACACATAAGTGTCGGCATCATATAGACACATAAGTACCGGTAAACATATAGATCCGAAGATCGTTGTGTAGCTACACGCAGTCCCAAACTGCTAGACCTCTAATGGCATGCCACTATACTGTAACTCTCTATAATATAATTTTATGTATAGAGAGAAACTCAAGTATGCAAGGTCGGTACTCCTTGAGTACTAGTCACCGAAGTGACAATAACTTGTAGACAAGTAAAGTGCCGAAAGCATATAAACACATAAAGTGCCAGTAAACATATTGATCCGAGATCGGTGTATTGCTACACGCAGTCCCAGACTGCTAGACCTCTAATGGCATGCCACTATACTGTAACTCTCTATCATAAACTTGGGCAATAAATCCATATCAATAACTTGTAAATTATCATTTTGTAAATGATTCATATATCTCTATTATTCAATAATAACTTGCCATAATAGAACATAATAAGGCAGTTCATACTCTATCATATACTAACCTTTTTCCTTTGCTTGTAAAACATCATATAACTTATACAAAAACCATGTTATCATTTCAATAAAATCAAGTAAATAAAATTCTTAAAAGTCTACTAAAATACATTTCAAAACATATAAATGCACTCACCTGGGCCATTTATTAGCTTGCCTCACTAAGCTCTATTTGATCCTTTCTTTCATAGTACCTTGAACCCTCTTTTGATTTGGATCAAACTTCATTAATCACATGAATGTAAACAACAAATTGTTAGATTCAAATCTAACAATTTCTCAAGCATGCTATCAAATCTAATCATTCGAATATACAGAATTTCCAAAATTTCCTTTCTTCCTTGAATTGTTCAAAAACTCATTATGGTCCTTAGTGGCCAATTTGAACTTCCATTAACCCCTTTCAAGCTTACTATTTAACCTTAGATACAAAATATATCAATTCTCATTTTCTGGTAGATTGCACTACCTTCAAAGAAATATTTTTATAAAATAATTTACAACTAGGAATTCGACTCCGTTTATTCTGAAAGAAACTAGATTCAATAAGCTTTTCACCCATATAAGTTAATAGTTCGAATTCAACTTATACGATTTATGGCGAATTTTCAAAGTCATTTACAGAGCTGGAATTCGGAACAGACTGGTGCTCTGTTTTCTAGCCTTTCGTCACTTAAAAATTCATATCTTTTGACTTCAAACTCGAAATCAGTTTCCGTTTGTTGGAAAGAAAACTAGACGAACAAATCTTTATATCGGTATAAAATTCACCATCTAGCTATTGTTGTAGAATTTATGGTGAATTTTCAAACTCACTTCCATAATCCAGTTTTCTACATAGCTTCCATAAATAAACTTCAAATTTTTATACTAACTTCTCCTTACTTCTCTACTTTTAAATTTAGTCCAATTGCTTGCTTTAAACCACCAACTCATCACCTTCTTCACCAAATAATTATTCAAAATAATTCTCCCTTATTTTTCATTCTTTGACAAAATAGTCACTAAAATGCAAAGATAAGGATTCAAGCTTCTTAACTTTGCCAATTAGTCCTCAATTCAACATTACTACCTTAACTCCATCATTACAACTAAAAATCAGATCTAGACCCCATACAAAACTTCATTTTTGATTTGGTCACTTAACTTTGACAATTTGTCAAAATGGTCACTAATTCAAATCAACATCAATTTAACATTCTAACTTCAATTTCATGTATCTAACATCATTAATAACATAAATACACACCAGAATCATAAAAATCAGATTTGGTTCTCTAACTTTTAAACTTGCCAAAATGGTCCCTATACCTTTAACTTAGGGTTTTGCTTCCAAATAACAATTCAAGCTTACTAGATCATTAATTCAACATTACAAACCCTACATTAAACTTGAATCCATAAACCCTAATCATCTTCATAAAAATCAAAACATGTAGAACTTAAATCCCAACTCAGTATCATGATTTTAACATCATACTAACTTGATTTCAATTTGAATTCAATCATGGAATCATAAAATCTCAAAAGCCCCAATTAATCCATAAACCCTAATTTCTTTCTCATGTAAATTCTCATCAATCAAGCATGAATTCCATGAATTATTGATATCAAAAGATAGAGCTTGAAGAGTAGAACAACTTTGTAGTTGAAGAGATTACCTAAAAACCGAGTTTCGGGGCTTGAATCGAGCTTGGAAAAATTTTCTCTTTCTTTCCCTAGCTCTCATGTTTTTGGCTGGAAAAGATGAATTCATCTTTTCACCATTATTTTACACATATAACTATTAAATGAATATTAAATTCATTTAATAGTGAAATTACAATTTTACCCTTTTATCCAATGGTTGAGATTGATTTTATCATCAATCAAGGGCTAATATTTAATCTTCCATTTCCTCTTTCCAAAATTTCCCTTATAACTTTTTAAATATTTCAAAATTGCCATTGGGGCCAAATGACCAATTTGCCCTCCAACTAGTTTTTATTTACTAGTTTGCCATTCTTGTAAAAATTCAACTAAGTCTAGTTGGAATCCAACCAACTATAATAAAATATTCATAAAATAGTATTTTATGAATTTTCTATGGCTTTTGGATCAGCCTCTGAAATTTCAGTTCGATCCAATTTCTCGATATTCATAAAATACTTCTACTGCAATTTTACCTTTATTAAGTTGTTGGATTTATTCCAATAATTATATATTTCCATATTCGGGAATACCACAATATCATCTCATAAAATTTTCCTTTCCTAAAATCTTAGACTGAATTTTCTTAACTCATTCTATTTTCCCGATACTTATCGAAAATCTTCATAGAATAAAATTCCTCTTAGAATTCCTTTATCGATACTCCATACAAATATTCTCTACTCTTACTGAGTCCAAAATATCGATCAGAAACACTTTTATGGGACCTTCCTAGAGGTTACCCATCCTAATATTTCCCTGGCCTGAGCACATTTAACAATTTTATTTGATCCAAATTCGGTACATTTTATTGCATCTTAATTCTTAAAACTAATATCATGGTACTTATTTCGATACGATATACTCTTATACTAAATAAAATTACTTATTGGGGAAATTTACACTTTAGTTTCTAAATTTTCCAAAGTTTATACTTTTACCCCAAAACTTTCAAAATTTACATTTTGGTCACTAGATAAAAATTTGGGATATTACAATTTTCAAGAACTATTCACCACTTCGGACCATCTATCTCTCCGAGGATCTTAGACAATATCGCACCTTCTATCACACCTAAAATGAATGCTACTTTTACAAGACCATTCACGGAGGTCAAAATCTTTACTGCTTTTGGGGACATTAATCCCAAAAAAACCTGGGGTTGATGATCTTCCAAGCGGATTTTACCGTCAGCATTGAGATACAATTGGCTAAGACATCATTACACTATGTTTGGATCTATTGTCCGGTAATGCAAACATGGCTACAGTTAACAGAACTGCATTGGTCCTAATTCCAAAAGTCAAAGACCCTACCAATATGAGAAGCTACGTCCAATCAATCTTTGCACTACTATCTATAAAAATGTTGCTAAAGTGATTGTGAATCGCATGAAGCCTGTAATTCCCTACTGCATCAGTGACAACCAGGCTGCTTTTGTTAGGGGAAGGAATATCATGGACAATGTTTTAATCGCCCATGAATTGGTTCACTCTATTAATTCAAGGGGATCGAGTCATTTTCAGGGCGTTGCGCTGAAATTAGATATGGAAAAAGCATTCGATCGAGTATAGTGGTCCTTCCTCTAGCGGATTATGTCTAAGATGGGATTCGCAGATTCTAGGATTGATAACATCATGAGATGTATCTCAACTGTTTCCTTTACTGCTCGAGTAAATGGTTTCCTATCACAGTGTTTTACCCCCAACGATGTTTAAGATAGGGTGACCCTCTTTCACCTTTCTTATACCTTATATGCACTCAAGGTCTATCGGCTACTCTTCTTATCGAGCAACAAGCAGGGTGACTCCCGAGCCTTTGTGCTAGTCGTCATGGGCCTCGGGTGAATCACTTGCTTTTTGCTGATGATAGCATGGTTTTTATCCGTAATGACACTGCGAAGGCTTTACATTTAAAAGATATACTACAACTATACACCTCTTCCTCTAGTCAAGCGGTAAACTTTGAAAAATCGACGATCTTTTTTAGCCCAAGAACTCCTCCTAAACATAAGCAGGCAATCCATGATATTCTTAGAGTTCGTGAAATGGATGACCCGGGGATCTACCTCGGAGTCCTACTCTTGATCCAAAAAAATAAAATTCATTCGCTAGGTTTCGCTAGGGGTAGTGAACTCACGTATGTCTAATTGGGACAAACATCTTCTCTCGTTTAGTGGTCGAGAAGTTTTCATTAAGTCCGTGATCCAATCTTTGCCACGATACGTAATGTCTTGCTACTTCTACCACAAAATATAATCGACGACATGACGAAGTCTGTCCGGCGTTATTGGTGGTCCGAAAAGAATAATAAACGAGGTTGGCCTCTGATCCCTTGCGACACTATTTGCTCACCAAAGTCTACATGGGCATTGGCTTCCGGGACATGCATCTATTTAATATTTCCCTTATTGGCAAACAAATTTGGCGCATCATAACTGAGCCAAATTCTCTTCTCACTCAGATCTACAGTGCAAAATACTTCCCATCTGGGAATATATTAGAGGTAGAGTCTAATAAAAGGGCTTCCTTTGCATGGGAAGGAATTCACCATGCAATGATGCAACTTCATCCTAGATTCTTTAAGATACCCGGAGTGAATAGTAAAATACGGGTGCACTCTGACAACTAGGGGGTGCGTCTGCTATCAATTTGTATGGTGAGCATGAGGATAACGATGAGCTTCTTGTTCGATGTTGCGATTTCATGATATAGGGCCAAACTCGATGGGATGAGACTAAAGTTCATCTCTACATTGATAGGGATGATGCCAACACAATCCTAAGGGTTCCAATTATTAATGACCCCCGTGACACTATCTTATGGGAGAATCATGACTCTAGCATCTACTCGGTTCGATCCGGATACTTATACCTACAACGACCGCCTACCCCCAACAATAGGCGTTCACACATTTGGAAAGTTTTATATCCAAACTGCCGATCCTTCCAAAGATTCGATCTTTTGTATGGCCAGTATGCCATGATACCCTCCCGATAGGGCACATGCTTCATATTGCGGCTATTTCCCTCGGACTCTGTC
This sequence comes from Hibiscus mutabilis, assembly GCA_019671005.1. Taxonomy (NCBI): domain Eukaryota; kingdom Viridiplantae; phylum Streptophyta; class Magnoliopsida; order Malvales; family Malvaceae; genus Hibiscus; species Hibiscus mutabilis. Next base: position 25,403,176 of record CM033737.1, read on the forward strand.
AGCTTTTCTGTTTGGGCTTGAAAACTACGATTCATGCTTTATGTGACTGCCCAAGTGCCACTGAGGCACTATGCTTGGCATGCATGCCGAATTCCCTTATTTTCAATCCTACAACTTCAATTTTATCTTGGCTTGAGGAAGGGGCTGCCTGTCTCACGCTCTACTCCTTTGCATTTCTTCTAACGGTTCTTTGGAACCTGTGGAATAGGCGTAATGATTGGGTACATAATCGTCGGCTTCAGCCTCCTTGGCTTACGGTTATCAACTCAAAGGGAATTCTTCGCGACTATGCAGCAGCTTCGACAACGAGCTCCACCCTGAGGCCAACAGAAGAATCGACCTTTGCTCGCCCGCGATGGCAGCCACCTCGGGTAGGATACTTAAAGATTAACACAAATGGTGCATTTGATCCTCTAACCAAAGCTGTTGTCGTGGGTATAGTGGCACGCGATGCTAGCGGTACTGTCATAGGTGGACTTGCTCAAACTTTGGACAATTGCACGGATGCTACCTCTACTGAAGCACAAGCAGTCATTGCTGGTCTTCGTTTGGGTCGTGATCGAGGATGGTCCAGGCTAGTTATTGAGACTGACTCAGCAATAGTAGCTAATAAAATTAATCGGCTTTGTAATGATTTATCTATTTTGAGCTCCTTAATTGAGCATTCTCGCCTTCTGATAGCCGATGCAGATGATTTTAGTGTTCGCTTTGTTCCTAGGATGATGAACATTGTTGCCCACACTCTTGCTGCAAGGGCTTTACGGACTATGTCGTCCATCTCCTTTACTTCGAATTATCCCGATTATCTTCAAGCTGTTGTAACTAATGAGATTCATTCCCATCCAAGTTAATATATTTGGCTACTTTTTTCCCTATAGGTGCTCACTTGGGGCGCCACATATGAGGTTAGAGGGGATTTTAATGAGGCCCACATTTCCTTCAAAAATATTCCAACGGGTCCACTATAAAGCCCATTTACACAAGCACGCCTTAAACCCCTACAAAGTGGCCAAAAAATAAGATTAAATCATATTTTATGACTTAAAATATTTAGTTATGGCTTTTTAACATGATTATATAGCTTAAACTCATTTTTAGAACAAAACCGCCACAAAATAAGATTAAATCAAATTTTATGAGTTAAAATATTTGATTACGGGCTTTTGAGTATGATTATATAGCTTAACCTCAATTTCAAGACTTTTTACTCGTTTAAAATTCTAACGGGTCCACTTTATAGCCCATTTAGACATGCACGTCTTAAACCCCAACAAAATGGTCACAAAATAAGATTAAATCAAATTATATTAATTAAAATATTTAGTTATCGGATTTTGAATATGATTACACAGCTTAACCTCAGTTTTAGAACTTTTTACTCAGTTAAAATTTCAATGGCTCCACTATAAAGCCCATTTAGATATGCACGACTTAAACCCCATCAAAACGGCCGAAAAATAAAATTAAATGAAATTTTATGAATTAAAATATTTATTTATGGGCTTTTGAACATGATTATACGGCTTAAGCTCAATTTTAGAACTTTTTACTCGGTTAAAATTCCAACGGGTCCACTATAACGCCTATTTACAAAAGCATGCCTTAAACCCAAACAAAATGGCCAAAAATAAGATTAAATCATATTTTATGACTTAAAATATTAGTTTTGGGCTTTTGAATATGATTATATAACTTAAAATCTTTTCAAAAAAATTTACCCGGTTAAAATTCAAATGGGGCCACTGTAAAGCCCATTTAGACATGGGCGCCTTAAACCCAACAAAACAGCCACAAAATAAGATTAAATCAAATTTTATGACTTAAAGTATTTGATCATGGGCTTTTGAATATGATTAGATATTTTAACCTCAATTTTAAGACTTTTTACTCGTTTAAAATTCTAACGAGTCCACTATAAAGCCCATTTAGACATGTATGCCTTAAACCCAAACAAAATGGTCGCAAAATAAGATTAAATTAAAATTTATGAATTAAAATATTTAGTTATGGGATTTTGAATATGATTACACAGCTTAAGCTCAATTTTAGAACTTTCAACTCGGTTAAAATTCTAGCGGGTTCACTATAAAGCCCAATTAGACATGGACTACTTAAACCCCAACAAAACGGCCGAAAAAAACGATTACATCAAATTTTATGAATTAAAATATTTAGTTATGGTCTTTTGAACATGATTATATAGCTTAACCTCAATTTTAGAACTTTTTCCTCATTTAAAATTTCAACGGGTCCACTGTAAAGCCCAAATAGACATGCACGCCTTAAACCCCCAACAAAATGGTCGCAAAATAAGATTAAATCAAATTTTATGAATTAAAATATATAGTTATGGGGTTTTGAATATGATTACACAGCTTAACCTAAATTTTAGAACTTTTGGCTTGGTTAATATTCCAACGGGTCCACTATAAAGCCCTTTTAGACAAGCACGCCTTAAACCCAACAAAATGGCCAAAAAATAAGATTAAATCAAATTTTATGAATTAAAATATTTAGTTATAGGCTTTTGAACATGATTATACAACTTAAGCACAATTTTAGAACTTTTTACTCGGTTAAAATTCCAACAAGTCCACTATAAAGCTCATTTGGACATGCACGCCTTAAACCCCAACAAAATAGCCAAAAAATAAGATTAAATCAAATTTTATGAATTAAAATATTTAGTTATGGGCTTTTGAGCATGATTATACAACTTAACCTCAAATTTAGAACTTTTTACTCGTTTAAAATTCCAACGGGTCCATATAAAGCCCATTTACACAAGTACGCCTTAAACCCCTACAAAATGACGAAAAATAAGATTAAATCATATTTTATGATTTAAAATATTTACTTATGGGCTTTTGAACATGATTATATAACTTAAACTCATTTTCGAAAATTTTTACTTGGATAAAATTCCAACGGGTCCACTGTAAAGCACATTTAGGCATGCACGCCTTAAACCCAACAAAACGGCCACAAAATAAGATTGAATCAATTTTTAAGAGTTAAAATAATTAATTATGGGCTTTTGAATATGATTATATAGCTTAACCTCAATTTCAAGACTTTTTACTCGTTTAAAATTCTAACGGGTCCACGGTAAAGCCCATTTAGACATGCACGTCTTAAACCCCAATAAAATGGTCGCAAAAAAGATTAAATCAAATTTTATGAATTAAAATATTTAGCTATGGGATTTTGGATATGATTACACAGCTTAACATCAGTTTTAGAACTTTTTACTCGGTTAAAATTCCAACGGGTCCACTATAAAGCCCATTTAGATATGCGCGCCTTAAACCCTAGCAAACTTTTTATGATTATACAACTTAAGCTCAATTTTAGAACTTTTTACTTAGTTATGGGATTTTGAATATGATTATACAGCTTAAGCTCAATTTTAGAACTTTTTACTCGGTTAAAATTCTAACGGGTCGATTATAAAGCTCATTTACACAAGTATGCCTTAAACTGCAACAAAATGGCCGAAAATAAGATTAAATCATATTTTATGGCTTAACATATTTAGCTTTGGGCTTTTGAACATGATTATATCGCTTAAACATTTTTTCAAAATTTTTTACTCGGTTAAAATTCCAACGAGTCCACTATAAAGCCCATTTAGACATGCACGCCTTAAACCCAACAAAACGGCCACAAAATAATATTAAATCAAATTTTATGAGTTAAAATAGTTGACTATGGGCTTTTGAATATTATTAAATAGCTTAACCTCAATTTCAAGACTTCTTACTCGTTTAAAATTCTAATGAGTCCACTGTAAAACCCATTTAGACATGCACGCCATAAACCCCAACAAAATGGTCGCAAAATAAGATTAAATCAAATTTTATGAATTAAAATATTTAGTTATGGGTTTTTGAATATGATTACGCAGCTTAATCTCAATTTTAGAACTTTTTACTCGGTTAAAATTCCAAGGGGTCCACTATATAGCTCATTTAGACATTGACGCCTTAAACGCCAACAAAACGGCCGAAAAAATCAAATTTTATGAATTAAAATATTTAGTTATGTGCTTTTGAAAATGATTATACAGCTTAACCTCAATTTTAGAACTTTTTACTCGGTTAAAATTCCAACGGGTCCACTAAAAAGCATATTTACACAAACACAATTTAAACCTCAACAAAATGACCAAAAAATAAGATTAAATCATATTTTATGTCTTAAAATATTTAGTTATGGGCTTTTGAACCTGATTATATAGCTTACACTCAATTTTAAGACTTTTTACTCGTTTAAAATACTAATGGGTCCACTTTAAAGCCCAATTAGATATGCACGCCTTAAACCCCCAACAAAATGATCGCAAAATAAGATTAAATCAAATTTTATGAATTAAAATATTTAGTTATGGGATTTTGAATATGATTACACAGCTTAACCTAAATTTTAGAACTTTTTACTCGGTTAAAATTCCAACGGGTCCACTATAAAGCCCTTTTAGACATGCACGCCTTAAACCCCAACAAAATGGCCGAAAAATAAGATTAAATCAAATTTTATGAATTAAAATATTTAATTATGGGCTTTTGAACATGATTATACAGCTTAACCTCAATTTTAGAACTTTTTACTCGGTTAAAATTCCAACGAGTCCACTGTAAAACCCATTTATACATGCACGCCTTAAACTCCAACAAAATAACCAAAAAATAAGATTTAATCAAATTTTATGAATTAAAATATTTAGTTATGGCTTTTAAACATGATTATACAGCTTAACCTCAATTTTAGAACTTTATACTCGTTTAAAATTCCAACGGGTCCACTATAAAGCCCATTTACACAAGCACGCCTTAAACCCCTACAAAAGGGCCGAAAAAAGAGATTAGATCATATTTTATGACTTAAAATATTTAGTTATGGGCTTTTGAACATGATTATATAGCTTAAACTCTTTTTTTGAAATTTTTACTCGGTTAAAATTCCAACGGGTCCACTGTAAAGCCCATTTAGACATGAACGCCTTAAACCCAACAAAACGGCCACAAAATAAGATTAAATCAAATTTTATGAGCTAAAATATTTGATTATGGGCTTTTGAATATGATTATATAGCTTAACCTCAATTTCAAGACTTGTTTAAAATTCTAACGGGTCCACTGTAAAGCCATTTAGACATGCGCGTTTAAACCCCAACAAAATGGTCGCAAAATAAGATTAAATCAAATTTAACGTATTAAAATATTTAGTTATGGGATTTTGATTATGATTACATAGCTTAACCTCAGTTTTAGAACTTTTTACTCGGTTAAAATTCCAATGAGCCCACTGTAAAGCCCATTTAGATATGCACGGCTTAAACCCCAACAAAACGACCGAAAAATAAGATTAAATGAAATTTTATGAATTAAAATATTTATTTATGGGCTTTTGAACATGATTATACAGCTTAAGCACAATTTTAGAACTTTTTACTCGGTTAAAATTCCAATGGGTCCACTATAAAGCCAATTTACACATGCATGCCTTAAACCCCAACAAAATGGCCGAAAAATAAGATTAAATCATATTTTATGACTTAAAATATTTTAGTTATTTGCTTTTGAACATGATTATATAGCTTAAACTCTTTTTTAGAAATTTTTACTCGGTTAAATTCCAACGGTCCACTATAAAGCTCATTTAGACATGCACGCCTTAATCCTAACAAAACGACCACAAAATAAGATTAAATCAAATTTTATAAGTTAAAATATTTGATTATAGGCTTTTGAATATGATTATATAGCTTAACCTCAATTTCAAGACTTTTTACTCGTTTAAAGTTCTAACGGGTCCGCTATAAAGCCCATTTAGACTTGCACTCCTTAAACCCCAACAAAATGGTCACAAAATAAAATTAAATCAAAGTTTATTAATTCAAATATTTAGTTATAGGATTTTGAATATGATTACACAGCTTAAGCTCAATTTTAGAACTTTTTACTCGGTTAAAATTCTAACGGGTCCACTATAAAGCCCATTTAGACATGCACGCCTTAAACCCCAACAAAACAACCGAAATATACGATTAAATCAAATTTTATGAATTAAATATGGGCTTTTTAACATGATTATACAGGTTAACCTCAATTTTTGAACTTTTTACTCGGTTAAAATTCCAATGGCTCGACTATAAAACCCAATTACACAAGCACGCCTTAAACCTAACAAATGGCCGAAAAATAAGATTAAATCGTATTTTATGGCTTAAAATATTTAGTTATGGGCTTTTGAACCTGATTATATAGCTTAAACTCAATTTGAAGACTTTTTTCTCGTTTAAAATTCTAACGGGTCCACTGTAAAGGCCAATTAGACATGCACGCCTTAAACCCCAACAAAATGGTCGCAAAATAAGATTAAATCAAATTTTATGAATTAAAATATTTAGTTATGGGTTTTTGAATATGATTACGCAGCTTAATCTCACTTTTAGAACTTTTTACTCGGTTAAAATTCCAAGGGCTCCACTATATATCTCATTTAGACATTGACGCCTTAAACGCCAACAAAACGGCCGAAAAAATCAAATTTTATGAATTAAAATATTTAGTTATGCGCTTTTGAACATGATTATGCAGCTTAACCTCAATTTTAGAACTTTTTACTCGGTTAAAATTCCAACGGGTCCACTAAAAAGCATATTTACACAAACACAATTTAAACCTCAACAAAATGACCAAAAAATAAGATTAAATCATATTTTATGTCTTAAAATATTTAGTTATGGGCTTTTGAACCTGATTATATAGCTTACACTCAATTTTAAGACTTTTTACTCGTTTAAAATACTAATGGGTCCACTTTAAAGCCCAATTAATTAGATATTACGCCTTTAAACCCCCAACAAAATGATCGCAAATAAAAATAAGATTAAATCAAATTTTATGAATTAAAATATTTAGTTATGGGATTTTGAATATGATTACACAGCTTAACCTAAATTTTAGAACTTTTTACTCGGTTAAAATTCCAACGGGTCCACTATAAAGCCCTTTTAGACATGCACGCCTTAAACCCCAACAAAATGGCCGAAAAATAAGATTAAATCAAATTTTATGAATTAAAATATTTAATTATGGGCTTTTGAACATGATTATACAGCTTAACCTCAATTTTAGAACTTTTTACTCGGTTAAAATTCCAACGAGTCCCTTTATAAAACCCATTTATACATGCACGCCTTAAACTCCAACAAAATAACCAAAAAATAAGATTTAATCAAATTTTATGAATTAAAATATTTAGTTATGGCTTTTAAACATGATTATACAGCTTAACCTCAATTTTAGAACTTTATACTCGTTTTAAAATTCCAACGGGTCCACTATAAAGCCCATTTACACAAGCACGCCTTAAACCCCTACAAAAGGGCCGAAAAAAGAGATTAGATCATATTTTATGACTTAAAATATTTAGTTATGGGCTTTTGAACATGATTATAAAGCTTAAACTCTTTTTTTGAAATTTTTACTCGGTTAAATTTCAACGGGTCCACTGTAAAGCCCATTTAGACATGAACGCGCTTAAAACCCAACAAAACGGCCACAAAATAAGATTAAATCAAATTTTATGAGCTAAAATATTTGATTATGGGCTTTTGAATATGATTATATAGCTTAACCTCAATTTCAAGACTTGTTTAAAATTCTAACGGGTCCACTGTAAAGCCATTTAGACATGCGCGTTTAAACCCCAACAAAACAAAATTATAAAATAAGATTAAATCAAATTTAACGTATTAAAATATTTAGTTATGGGATTTTGATTATGATTACATAGCTTAACCTCAGTTTTAGAACTTTTTACTCGGTTAAAATTCCAATGAGCCCACTGTAAAGCCCATTTAGATATGCACGGCTTAAACCCCAACAAAACGACCGGAAAATAAGATTAAATGAAATTTTATGAATTAAAATATTTATTTATGGGCTTTTGAACATGATTATACAGCTTAACCTCAATTTTAGAACTTTTTACTCGGTTAAAATTCCAACGAGTCCACTGTAAAACCCATTTATACATGCACACCTTAAACTCCAACAAAATAACCAAGAAATAAGATTTAATCAAATTTTATGAATTAAAATATTTAGTTATGGCTTTTAAACATGATTATACGGCTTAACCTCAATTTTAGAACTTTATACTCGTTTAAAATTCCAACGGGTCCACTATAAAGCCCATTTACACAAGCACGCCTTAAACCCCTACAAAAGGGCCGAAAAAAAAGATTTGATCATATTTTATGACTTAAAATATTTAGTTATGGGATTTTGAACATGATTATAAAGCTTAAACTCTTTTTTTGAAATTTTTACTCGGTTAAAATTCCAACGGGTCCACTGTAAAGCCCATTTAGACATGAACGCCTTAAACCCAACAAAACGGCCACAAAATAAGATTAAATCAAATTTTATGAGCTAAAATATTTGATTATGGGCTTTTGAATATGATTATATAGCTTAAGCTCAATTTCAAGACTTGTTTAAAATTCTAACGGGTCCACTGTAAAGCCATTTAGACATGCGCGTTTAAACCCCAACAAAATGGTCGCAAAATAAGATTAAATCAAATTTAACGTATTAAAATATTTAGTTATGGGATTTTGATTATGATTACATAGCTTAACCTCAGTTTTAGAACTTTTTACTCGGTTAAAATTCCAATGAGCCCACTATAAAGCCCATTTAGATATGCACGGCTTAAACCCCAACAAAACGAAATAGAAAAAAATAAGATTAAATGAAATTTTATGAATTAAAATATTTATTTATGGGCTTTTGAACATGATTATACAGCTTAAGCACAATTTTATAACTTTTTACTCGGTTAAAATTCCAATGGGTCCACTATAAAGCCAATTTACACATGCATGCCTTAAACCCCAACAAAATGGCCAAAAAATAAGATTAAATCATATTTTATGACTTCAAATATTTTAGTTATTTGCTTTTGAACATGATTATATAGCTTAAACTCTTTTTTAGAAATTTTTACTCGGTTAAATTCCAACGGTCCACTATAAAGCTCATTTAGACATGCACGCCTTAATCCTAACAAAACGACCACAAAATAAGATTAAATCAAATTTTATAAGTTAAAATATTTGATTATAGGCTTTTAAATATGATTATATAGCTTAACCTCAATTTCAAGACTTTTTACTCGTTTAAAGTTCTAACGGGTCCACTATAAAGCCCATTTAGACTTGCACTCCTTAAACCCCAACAAAATGGTCACAAAATAACATTAAATCAAAGTTTATTAATTCAAATATTTAGTTATAGGATTTTGAATATAATTACACAGCTTAAGCTCAATTTTAGAACTTTTTACTCGGTTAAAATTCTAATGGGTCCATTATAAAGCCCATTTAGACATGCACGCCTTAAACCCCAACAAAACAACCGAAATATACGATTAAATCAAATTTTATGAATTAAATATGGGCTTTTTAACATGATTATACAGGTTAACCTCAATTTTTGAACTTTTTACTCGGTTAAAATTCCAATGGCTCGACTATAAAACCCAATTACACAAGCAAGCCTTAAACCTAACAAATGGCCGAAAAATAAGATTAAATCGTATTTTATGGCTTAAAATATTTAGTTATGGGCTTTTGAACCTGATTATATAGCTTAAACTCAATTTGAAGACTTTTTTCTCGTTTAAAATTCTAACGGGTCCACTGTAAAGGCCAATTAGACATGCACGCCTTAAACCCCAACAAAATGGTCGCAAAATAAGATTAAATCAAATTTTATGAATTAAAATATTTAGTTATGGGTTTTTGAATATGATTACGCAGCTTAATCTCACTTTTAGAACTTTTTACTCGGTTAAAATTCCAAGGGCTCCACTATATATCTCATTTAGACATCGACGCCTTAAACGCCAACAAAAAAACAAAAATAAGAAAAAATCAAATTTTATGAATTAAAATATTTAGTTATGCGCTTTTGAACATGATTATGCAGCTTAACCTCAATCAATTTTAGAACTTTTTACTCGGTTAAAATTCCAACGGGTCCACTAAAAGCATATTTACACAAACACAATTTAAACCTCAACAAAATGACCAAAAAATAAGATTAAATCATATTTTATGTCTTAAAATATTTAGTTATGGGCTTTTGAACCTGATTATATAGCTTACACTCAATTTTAAGACTTTTTACTCGTTTAAAATACTAATGGGTCCACTTTAAAGCCCAATTAGATATTTACGCTTAAAACCCAAAAAATGAAAAAAATAAGATTAAATCAAATTTTATGAATTAAAATATTTAGTTATGGGATTTTGAATATGATTATACAGCTTAACCTAAATTTTAGATTTTTTTTACTCGGTTAAAATTCCAACGGGTCCACTATAAATCCCATTTAGACATTGACGCCTTAAAACCCCAACAAAAACCAAAATAAGATTAAATCAAATTTTATGAATTAAAATATTTAGTTATGGGCTTTTGAACATGATTATGTAGCTTAACCTCAATTTTAGAACTTTTTACTCGGTTAAAATTCCAACGGGTCCACTATAAAACCCATTTATACATTTTTTAAACCCCAACAAAATAACAAAAAATAAGATTTAATCAAATTTTATGAATTAAAAATTTAGTTATGGCTTTTAAGATGATTATTTTAATCAATTTTAAAATATTTAGTGGTTGGGCTTTTGAACATGTTTATAAAGCCCATTTTAAACTCTTTTTACCAAAAAGGGCGAAAAAAGAAATTAGATCATATTTTATGACTTAAAATTATGGGCTTTTGAACATGATTATAAAGCTTAAACTCTTTTTTTGAAAAGCCTCGGTTTTCCAACGGGTCCATAAAAAGCCCATTTAGACACCCAATTTTAAACCCAACAAAAAAACGACCAAAAATAAGATTAAATCAAATTTTATGAGCTAAAAAATATTGATTATGGGCTTTTGAATATGATTATATAGCTTAACCTCAATTTCAAGACTTGTTTAAAATTCTAACGGGTCCCTTTGTAAAGCCATTTAGACATGCGCGTTTAAACCCCAACAAAATGGTCGCAAAATAAGATTAAATCAAATTTAACGTATTAAAATATTTAGTTATGGGATTTTGATTATGATTACATAGCTTAACCTCAGTTTTAGAACTTTTTACTCCGTTAAAATTCTAATGAGCCCATTGTAAAGCCCATTTAGATATGCACGGCTTAAACCCCAACAAAACGACCGAAAAATAAGATTAAATGAAATTTTATGAATTAAAATATTTATTTATGGGCTTTTGAACATGATTATACAGCTTAACCTCAATTTTAGAACTTTTTACTCGGTTAAAATTCCAACGAGTCCACTGTAAAACCCATTTATACATGCACACCTTAAACTCCAACAAAATAACCAAAAAATAAGATTTAATCAAATTTTATGAATTAAAATATTTAGTTATGGCTTTTAAACATGATTATACAGCTTAACCTCAATTTTAGAACTTTATACTCGTTTAAAATTCCAACGGGTCCACTATAAAGCCCATTTACACAAGCACGCCTTAAACCCCTACAAGATTTTGAAAAAAAAAAAAAGATTTGATCATATTTTATGACTTAAAATATTTAGTTATGGGATTTTGAACATGATTATAAAGCTTAAACTCTTTTTTTGAAATTTTTACTCGGTTAAAATTCCAACGGGTCCAATGTAAAGCCCATTTAGACATGAACGCCTTAAACCCAACAAAACAGCCACAAAATAAGATTAAATCAAATTTTATGAGCTAAAATATTTGATTATGGGCTTTTGAATATGATTATATAGCTTAACCTCAATTTCAAGACTTGTTTAAAATTCTAACGGGTCCACTGTAAAGCCATTTAGACATGCGCGTTTAAACCCCAACAAAATGGTCGCAAAATAAGATTAAATCAAATTTAACGTATTAAAATATTTAGTTATGGGATTTTGATTATGATTACATAGCTTAACCTCAGTTTTAGAACTTTTTACTCGGTTAAAATTCCAATGAGCCCACTATAAAGCCCATTTAGATATGCACGGCTTAAACCCCAACAAAACGACCGAAAAATAAGATTAAATGAAATTTTATGAATTAAAATATTTATTTATGGGCTTTTGAACATGATTATACAGCTTAAGCACAATTTTATAACTTTTTACTCGGTTAAAATTCCAATGGGTCCACTATAAAGCCAATTTACACATGCATGCCTTAAACCCCAACAAAATGGCCAAAAAATAAGATTAAATCATATTTTATGACTTCAAATATTTTAGTTATTTGCTTTTGAACATGATTATATAGCTTAAACTCTTTTTTAGAAATTTTTACTCGGTTAAATTCCAACGGTCCACTATAAAGCTCATTTAGACATGCACGCCTTAATCCTAACAAAACGACCACAAAATAAGATTAAATCAAATTTTATAAGTTAAAATATTTGATTATAGGCTTTTAAATATGATTATATAGCTTAACCTCAATTTCAAGACTTTTTACTCGTTTAAAGTTCTAACGGGTCCACTATAAAGCCCATTTAGACTTGCACTCCTTAAACCCCAACAAAATGGTCACAAAATAAAATTAAATCAAAGTTTATTAATTCAAATATTTAGTTATAGGATTTTGAATATAATTACACAGCTTAAGCTCAATTTTAGAACTTTTTACTCGGTTAAAATTCTAACGGGTCCATTATAAAGCCCATTTAGACATGCACGCCTTAAACCCCAACAAAACAACCGAAATATACGATTAAATCAAATTTTATGAATTAAATATGGGCTTTTTAACATGATTATACAGGTTAACCTCAATTTTTGAACTTTTTACTCGGTTAAAATTCCAATGGCTCGACTATAAAACCCAATTACACAAGCACGCCTTAAACCTAACAAATGGCCGAAAAATAAGATTAAATCGTATTTTATGGCTTAAAATATTTAGTTATGGGCTTTTGAACCTGATTATATAGCTTAAACTCAATTTGAAGACTTTTTTCTCGTTTAAAATTCTAACGGGTCCACTGTAAAGGCCAATTAGACATGCACGCCTTAAACCCCAACAAAATGGTCGCAAAATAAGATTAAATCAAATTTTATGAATTAAAATATTTAGTTATGGGTTTTTGAATATGATTACGCAGCTTAATCTCACTTTTAGAACTTTTTACTCGGTTAAAATTCCAAGGGCTCCACTATATATCTCATTTAGACATTGACGCCTTAAACGCCAACAAAAAATAAGAAAAAATCAAATTTTATGAATTAAAATATTTAGTTATGCGCTTTTGAACATGATTATGCAGCTTAACCTCAATTTTAGAACTTTTTACTCGGTTAAAATTCCAACGGGTCCACTAAAAAGCATATTTACACAAACACAATTTAAACCTCAACAAAATGACCAAAAAATAAGATTAAATCATATTTTATGTCTTAAAATATTTAGTTATGGGCTTTTGAACCTGATTATATAGCTTACACTCAATTTTAAGACTTTTTACTCGTTTAAAATACTAATGGGTCCACTTTAAAGCCCAATTAGATATTTACGCCTTAAACCCCCAACAAAATGATCGCAAAATAAGATTAAATCAAATTTTATGAATTAAAATATTTAGTTATGGGATTTTGAATATGATTACACAGCTTAACCTAAATTTTAGAACTTTTTACTCGGTTAAAATTCCAACGGGTCCACTATAAAGCCCTTTTAGACATGCACGCCTTAAACCCCAACAAAATGGCCGAAAAATAAGATTAAATCAAATTTTATGAATTAAAATATTTAATTATGGGCTTTTGAACATGATTATACAGCTTAACCTCAATTTTAGAACTTTTTACTCGGTTAAAATTCCAACGAGTCCACTATAAAACCCATTTATACACATACACACGCCTTAAAACTCCAACAAAATAACCAAAAAATAAGATTTAATCAAATTTTATGAATTAAAATATTTAGTTATGGCTTTTAAACATGATTATACAGCTTAACCTCAATTTTAGAACTTTATACTCGTTTAAAATTCCAACGGGTCCACTATAAAGCCCATTTACACAAGCACGCCTTAAACCCCTACAAAAGGGCCGAAAAAAGAGATTAGATCATATTTTATGACTTAAAATTTTTAGTTATGGGCTTTTGAACATGATTATAAAGCTTAAACTCTTTTTTTGAAATTTTTACTCGGTTAAAATTCCAACGGGTCCTTTGTAAAGCCCATTTAGACATGAACGCCTTAAACCCAACAAAACGGCCACAAAATAAGATTAAATCAAATTTTATGAGCTAAAATATTTGATTATGGGCTTTTGAATATGATTATATAGCTTAAGCTCAATTTCAAGACTTGTTTAAAATTCTAACGGGTCCACTGTAAAGCCATTTAGACATGCGCGTTTAAACCCCAACAAAATGGTCGCAAAATAAGATTAAATCAAATTTAACGTATTAAAATATTTAGTTATGGGATTTTGATTATGATTACATAGCTTAACCTCAGTTTTAGAACTTTTTACTCGGTTAAAATTCCAATGAGCCCACTGTAAAGCCCATTTAGATATGCACGGCTTAAACCCCAACAAAACGACCGGAAAATAAGATTAAATGAAATTTTATGAATTAAAATATTTATTTATGGGCTTTTGAACATGATTATACAGCTTAACCTCAATTTTAGAACTTTTTACTCGGTTAAAATTCCAATGAGTCCACTGTAAAACCCATTTATACATGCACACCTTAAACTCCAACAAAATAACCAAAAAAATAAGATTTAATCAAATTTTATGAATTAAAATATTTAGTTATGGCTTTTAAACATGATTATTATACAGCTTAACCTCAATTTTAGAACTTTATACTCGTTTAAAATTCCAACGGGTCCACTATAAAGCCCATTTACACAAGCACGCCTTAAACCCCTAACAAAAAAAACGAAAAAAAAAAAAGATTTGATCATATTTTATGACTTAAAATATTTAGTTATGGGCTTTTGAACATGATTATAAGCTTTAAACTCTTTTTGAAATTTTTACTCGGTTAAAATTCCAACGGGTCCATTATAAAGCCCATTTAGACATGAACGCCTTAAACCCAACAAAACGGTCACAAAATAAGATTAAATCAAATTTTATGAGCTAAAATATTTGATTATGGGCTTTTGAATATGATTATATAGCTTAAGCTCAATTTCAAGACTTGTTTAAAATTCTAACGGGTCCACTGTAAAGCCATTTAGACATGCGCGTTTAAACCCCAACAAAATGGTCGCAAAATAAGATTAAATCAAATTTAACGTATTAAAATATTTAGTTATGGGATTTTGATTATGATTACATAGCTTAACCTCAGTTTTAGAACTTTTTACTCGGTTAAAATTCCAATGAGCCCACTGTAAAGCCCATTTAGATATGCACGGCTTAAACCCCAACAAAAAAACCGAAAAAATAAGATTAAATGAAATTTTATGAATTAAAATATTTATTTATGGGCTTTTGAACATGATTATACAGCTTAAGCACAATTTTATAACTTTTTACTCGGTTAAAATTCCAATGGGTCCACTATAAAGCCAATTTACACATGCATGCCTTAAACCCCAACAAAATGGCCAAAAAATAAGATTAAATCATATTTTATGACTTAAAATATTTTAGTTATTTGCTTTTGAACATGATTATATAGCTTAAACTCTTTTTTAGAAATTTTTACTCGGTTAAATTCCAACGGTCCACTATAAAGCTCATTTTAGACATGCACTCTTAATTTAATCCTAACAAAACGACCACAAAATAAGATTAAATCAAATTTTATAAGTTAAAATATTTGATTATAGGCTTTTAAATATGATTATATAGCTTAACCTCAATTTCAAGACTTTTTACTCGTTTTAAAGTTCCTAACGGGTCCCACTATAAAGCCCATTTAGACTTGCACTTTTAAACCCCAACAAAATGGTCACAAAATAACATTAAATCAAAGTTTATTAATTCAAATATTTAGTTATAGGATTTTGAATATGATTATACAGCTTAAGCTCAATTTTAGAACTTTTTACTCGGTTAAAATTCTAATGGGTCCATTATAAAGCCCATTTAGACATGCACAATTTTTAAACCCCCAACAAAACAACCAAAATAAGATTAAATCAAATTTTATGAATTAAATATGGGCTTTTTTAACATGATTATACAGGTTAACCTCAATTTTTGAACTTTTTACTCGGTTAAAATTCCAATGGGTCCACTATAAAACCCATTTACACAAGCACGCCTTAAACCTAACAAAATGGCGAAAAATAAGATTAAATCGTATTTTATGGCTTAAAATATTTAGTTATGGGCTTTTGAACATGATTATATAGCTTAAACTCAATTTGAAGACTTTTTCTCGTTTAAAATTCTAACGGGTCACTATAAAGGCCAATTAGACATGCACGCCTTAAACCCCAACAAAATGGTCAAAAATAAGATTAAATCAAATTTTATGAATTAAAATATTTAGTTATGGGTTTTTGAATATGATTATACAGTTTAATCTCATTTTAGAACTTTTTACTCGGTTAAAATTCCAAGGGCTCCACTATATATCTCATTTAGACATTGACGCTTAAACCCCAACAAAAAAAAAAAATAAGAAAAAATCAAATTTTATGAATTAAAATATTTAGTTATGCGCTTTTGAACATGATTATGCAGCTTAACCTCAATTTTAGAACTTTTTACTCGGTTAAAATTCCAACGGGTCCACTAAAAAGCATATTTACACAAACACAATTTAAACCTCAACAAAATGACCAAAAAAATAAGATTAAATCATATTTTATGTCTTAAAATATTTAGTTATGGGCTTTTGAACATGATTATATAGCTTACACTCAATTTTAAGACTTTTTACTTGTTTTTAAAATACTAATGGGTCCACTTTAAAGCCCAATTAGATATGCACGCCTTAAACCCCCAACAAAATGATCGCAAAATAAGATTAAATCAAATTTTATGAATTAAAATATTTAGTTATGGGATTTTGAATATGATTACACAGCTTAACCTAAATTTTAGAACTTTTTACTTGTTTAAAATTCCAACGGGTCCACTATAAAGCCCTTTTAGACATGCACGCTTAAAACCCCAACAAAAAAATAAAAATAAGATTAAATCAAATTTTATGAATTAAAATATTTAATTATGGGCTTTTGAACATGATTATATAGCAGCTTAACCTCAATTTTAGAACTTTTTACTCGGTTAAAATTCCAAATGAGTCCTGATTATAAAACCCATTTATACATGCACTTTAAACTCCAACAAAATAACCAAAAATAAGATTTAATCAAATTTTATGAATTAAAATATTTAGTTATGGCTTTTGAACATGATTTAACAGCTTAACCTCATTTTTAGAACTTTTTACTCGGTTAAAATTCCAATGGGTCCACTATAAAGCCCATTTAGACAAGCACGCCTTAAACCCCTACAAAAGGGCCGAAAAAAGAGATTAGATCATATTTTATGACATAGAATATTTAGTTATGGGCTTTTGAACATGATTATATAGCTTAAACTCTTTTTTTGAAATTTTTACTCGGTTAAAATTCCAACGGGTCCACTGTAAAGCCCATTTAGACATGAACGCCTTAAACCCAACAAAACGACCACAAAACAAGATTAAATCAAACTTTATGAGCTAAAATATTTGATTATGGGCTTTTGAATATGATTATATAGCTTAACCTCAATTTCAACTTTTTTGTTTAAAATTCTAACGGGTCCTTTATAAAGCCCATTTAGACATGCGTTTTAAACCCCAACAAAATGGTCACAAAATAAGATTAAATCAAATTTTATTAATTAAAATATTTAGTTATGGGATTTTGATTATGATTACATAGCTTTAACCTCAGTTTTAGAACTTTTTACTCGGTTAAAATTCCAATGAGCCCACTATAAAGCCCATTTAGATATGCACGGCTTTAAACCCCAACAAAACAACCAGAAAAATAAGATTAAATGAAATTTTATGAATTAAAATATTTATTTATGGGCTTTTGAACATGATTATACAGCTTAACCTCAATTTTTTAGAACTTTTTACTCGGTTAAAATTCCAATGGGTCCACTATAAAACCCATTTTACATGCATGCCTTAAACCCCAACAAAATAACAAAAAAATAAGATTTTTAAATCAAATTTTATGAATTAAAATATTTAGTTATGGCTTTTGAACATGATTATATAGATTAAACTCAATTTTAGAACTTTTTACTCGTTTAAAATTCCAACGGGTCCACTATAAAGCCCATTTAGACATGCACGCCTTAAACCCCAACAAAATGGTCACAAAAATAAGATTAAATCAAATTTTATGAATTAAAATATTTAGTTATGGGGTTTTTTTGAAATGATTATATAGCTTAATCTCTTTTTTAGAACTTTTTACTCGGTTAAAATTCCAACGGGTCCACTATAAAGCCCATTTAGACATTGCACGCTTTAAAACCCAACAAAATGGTCACAAAAATAAGATTAAATCAAATTTTATGAATTAAAATATTTAGTTATGGGCTTTTGAATATGATTATACAGCTTAACCTCAATTTTAGAACTTTTTTTAAAATTTAAAATTCACTATAAAGCCCGGGTCCACTTTAAAAAAGCCTTTAAACCCAACAAACAAACAAACATAAGATTTAAACCTCAACAAAATGGCCAAAAAATAAGATTAAATCAAATTTTATGTATTAAAATATTTAGTTATGGGATTTTGATTTTATGAATTGATTAGTTATAGTTTTTAATATGATTAATTTTAAAACTCAATTTTAGAACTTTTACTCGGTTAAAATTCTAATGGGTCCACTTTAAAGCCCATTTAGATATGCGCTTTAACCTTAAACCCCAAAAAAAATGATCGAATTAAAAATAAGATTAAATCAAATTTTATGAATTAAAATATTTAGTCAACAAAATGACCAAAAAATAAGATTAAATCATATTTTATGTCTTAAAATATTTAGTTATGGGATGATTTTGAATATGATTTACACACTTAACCTGACCAACAAAAATTTTAAAACTTTTTACTCGGTTAAAAATTTCCAATGGGTCCCATTATAAAGCCAATTTTAGAACTTTTTTTTTAACATACATGCCTTTAAACCCCAACAAAATAAACCCAACAAAAAATAAAATAAGATTAAATCAAATTTTATGAATTAAAATATTTAGTTATGGGCTTTTGAACATGATTTATACAGCTTAACCTCAATTTTAGAACTTTTTTTACGGTTAAAATTCCAACGGTCCACTATAAAACCCATTTAGACATGCACGCCTTTAAACCCAACAAAATAACCCAAAAAATAAGATTAAATCAAATTTTATGAATTAAAATATTTAGTTATGGCTTTTAAACATGATTATACAGCTTAACCTCAATTTTAGAACTTTTTACTCGTTTAAAATTCCAACGGGTCCACTATAAAGCCCATTTACACTTGCACTTTAAAACCCAACAAAATGGTCAAAAAATAAGATTAAATCAAATTTTATGAATTAAAATATTTAGTTATGGGCTTTTGATTATGATTATATCAATTTTAAACTCTTTTTTAAAATTTTTTACTATGGTTAAAATTCCAACGGGTCCAAATTATAAAGCCCATTTAGACATGAACGCCTTAAACCCAACAAAAAACTTAACCAAAAAACAAGATTAAATCAAATTTTATGATTAAAATATTTGATTATGGGCTTTGAAAAATATGATTATATATTTTAACCTCAATTTCAAGACTTTTGAATATGATTTTAAAATTCTCAATTGGGTTTAAAATTATAAAACCCATTTAGAAGCCATTTAGAGCATGCTGGCGTTTAAACCCCAACAAAATGGTAAAAAAAATAAGATTAAATCAAATTTAACGTATTAAAATATTTAGTTATGGGATTTTGATTATGATTACATAGCTTTAACCTTAGTTTTAGAACTTTTTACTCGTTTAAAATTCAATGAGCCCTTTTTAAAAAGCCCATTTAGATATGCGACTTAAACCCCAACAAAATGGTCATGAAAAAAAAGATTAAATGAAATTTTATGAATTAAAATATTTATTTATGGGCTTTTGAACATGATTATACAGCTTAAGCACAATTTTAGAACTTTTTACTCGGTTAAAATTCCAATGGGTCCACTATAAAGCCAATTTACACATGCATGCCTTAAACCCCAACAAAATGGCCAAAAAATAAGATTAAATCATATTTTATGACTTAAAATATTTTAGTTATTTGCTTTTGAACATGATTATATATCTTAAACTCTTTTTTAGAAATTTTTACTCGGTTAAATACCAACGGTCCACTATAAAGCTCATTTAGACATGCACATTTTAATCCTAACAAAACGACCACAAAATAAGATTAAATCAAATTTTATAAGTTAAAATATTTGATTATAGGCTTTTGAATATGATTATATAGCTTAACCTCAATTTCAAGACTTTTTACTCGTTTAAAGTTCTAACGGGTCCGCTATAAAGCCCATTTAGACTTGCACTCCCCAACAAAATGGTCACAAAATAAAATTAAATCAAAGTTTATTAATTCAAATATTTAGTTATAGGATTTTGAATATGATTACACAGCTTAAGCTCAATTTTAGAACTTTTTACTCGGTTAAAATTCTAACGGGTTCACTATAAAGCCCATTTAGACATGCACGCCTTAAACCCCAACAACAAAACAACAAAATATACGATTAAATCAAATTTTATGAATTAAATATGGGCTTTTTAACATGATTATACAGGTTAACCTCAATTTTTGAACTTTTTACTCTGGTTAAAATTCCAATGGCTCGACTATATAAAACCCAATTACACAAGCACGCCTTAAACCTAACAAAATGTAAAAAAAATAAGATTAAATCGTATTTTATGGCTTAAAATATTTAGTTATGGGCTTTTGAACCTGATTATATAGCTTAAACTCAATTTGAAGACTTTTTTCTCGTTTAAAATTCTAACGGGTCCACTGTAAAGGCCAATTAGACATGCACGCCTTAAACCCCAACAAAATGGTCGCAAAATAAGATTAAATCAAATTTTATGAATTAAAATATTTAGTTATGGGTTTTTGAATATGATTACGCAGCTTAATCTCAATTTTAGAACTTTTTACTCGGTTAAAATTCCAAGGGCTCCACTATATAGCTCATTTAGACATTGACGCCTTAAACGCCAACAAAACGGCCGAAAAAATCAAATTTTATGAATTAAAATATTTAGTTATGCGCTTTTGAACATGATTATGCAGCTTAACCTCCAACGGGTCCACTAAAAAGCATATTTACACAAACACAATTTAAACCTCAACAAAATGACCAAAAAATAAGATTAAATCATATTTTATGTCTTAAAATATTTAGTTATGGGCTTTTGAACCTGATTATATAGCTTACACTCAATTTTAAGACTTTTTACTCGTTTAAAATACTAATGGGTCCACTTTAAAGCCCAATTAGATATGCACGCCTTAAACCCCCAACAAAATGATCGCAAAATAAGATTAAATCAAATTTTATAAATTAAAATATTTAGTTATGGGATTTTGAATATGATTACACAGCTTAACCTAAATTTTAGAACTTTTTACTCGGTTAAAATTCCAACGGGTCCACTATAAAGCCCTTTTAGACATGCACGCCTTAAACCCCAACAAAATGGTCCGAAAAATAAGATTAAATCAAATTTTATGAATTAAAATATTTAATTATGGGATTTTGAACATGATTATACAGCTTAACCTCAATTTTAGAACTTTTTACTCGGTTAAAATTCCAACGAGTCCACTGTAAAACCCATTTATACATGCACGCCTTAAACTCCAACAAAATAACCAAAAAATAAGATTTAATCAAATTTTATGAATTAAAATATTTAGTTATGGCTTTTAAACATGATTATACAGCTTAACCTCAATTTTAGAACTTTATACTCGTTTAAAATTCCAACGGGTCCACTATAAAGCCCATTTACACAAGCACGCCTTTAAACCCCCTACAAAAAAGGGCGAAAAAAAAGATTAGATCATATTTTATGACTTAAAATATTTAGTTATGGGCTTTTGAACATGATTATATAGCTTAAACTCTTTTTTTGAAATTTTTACTCGGTTAAAATTCCAACGGGTCCAATGTAAAGCCCATTTAGACATGAACGATTTAAACCCAACAAAACAGCCACAAAATAAGATTAAATCAAATTTTATGAGCTAAAATATTTGATTATGGGCTTTTGAATATGATTATATAGCTTAACCTCAATTTCAAGACTTGTTTAAAATTCTAACGGGTCCACTGTAAAGCCATTTAGACATGCGCGTTTAAACCCCAACAAAATGGTCGCAAAATAAGATTAAATCAAATTTAACGTATTAAAATATTTAGTTATGGGATTTTGATTATGATTACATAGCTTAACCTTAGTTTTAGAACTTTTTACTCGGTTAAAATTCCAATGAGCCCACTGTAAAGCCCATTTAGATATGCACGGCTTAAACCCCAACAAAACGACCGAAAAATAAGATTAAATGAAATTTTATGAATTAAAATATTTATTTATGGGCTTTTGAACATGATTATACAGCTTAAGCACAATTTTAGAACTTTTTACTCGGTTAAAATTCCAATGGGTCCACTA
The DNA here is from genome assembly GCA_019671005.1 of Hibiscus mutabilis. Classification (NCBI taxonomy): domain Eukaryota; kingdom Viridiplantae; phylum Streptophyta; class Magnoliopsida; order Malvales; family Malvaceae; genus Hibiscus; species Hibiscus mutabilis. Next base: position 25,425,921 of record CM033737.1, read on the forward strand.
TAAAGCCAATTTACACATGCATGCCTTAAACCCCAACAAAATGGCCGAAAAATAAGATTAAATCATATTTTATGACTTAAAATATTTTAGTTATTTGCTTTTGAACATGATTATATAGCTTAAACTCTTTTTTAGAAATTTTTACTCGGTTAAATTCCAACGGTCCACTATAAAGCTCATTTAGACATGCACGCCTTAATCCTAACAAAACGACCACAAAATAAGATTAAATCAAATTTTATAAGTTAAAATATTTGATTATAGGCTTTTGAATATGATTATATAGCTTAACCTCAATTTCAAGACTTTTTACTCGTTTAAAGTTCTAACGGGTCCGCTATAAAGCCCATTTAGACTTGCACTCCTTAAACCCCAACAAAATGGTCACAAAATAAAATTAAATCAAAGTTTATTAATTCAAATATTTAGTTATAGGATTTTGAATATGATTTACACAGCTTTAAAAGCTCAATTTTAGAACTTTTTACTCGGTTAAAATTCTAACGGGTCCACTATAAAGCCCATTTAGACATGCACGCCTTAAACCCCAACAAAACAACCGAAATATACGATTAAATCAAATTTTATGAATTAAATATGGGCTTTTTAACATGATTATACAGGTTAACCTCAATTTTTGAACTTTTTACTCGGTTAAAATTCCAATGGCTCGACTATAAAACCCAATTACACAAGCACGCCTTAAACCTAACAAATGGCCGAAAAATAAGATTAAATCGTATTTTATGGCTTAAAATATTTAGTTATGGGCTTTTGAACCTGATTATATAGCTTAAACTCAATTTGAAGACTTTTTCTCGTTTAAAATTCTAACGGGTCCACTGTAAAGGCCAATTAGACATGCACGCCTTAAACCCCAACAAAATGGTCGCAAAATAAGATTAAATCAAATTTTATGAATTAAAATATTTAGTTATGGGTTTTTGAATATGATTACGCAGCTTAATCTCAATTTTAGAACTTTTTACTCGGTTAAAATTCCAAGGGCTCCACTATATAGCTCATTTAGACATTGACGCCTTAAACGCCAACAAAACGGCCGAAAAAATCAAATTTTATGAATTAAAATATTTAGTTATGCGCTTTTGAACATGATTATGCAGCTTAACCTCAATTTTAGAACTTTTTACTCGGTTAAAATTCCAACGGGTCCACTAAAAAGCATATTTACACAAACACAATTTAAACCTCAACAAAATGACCAAAAAATAAGATTAAATCATATTTTATGTCTTAAAATATTTAGTTATGGGCTTTTGAACCTGATTATATAGCTTACACTCAATTTTAAGACTTTTTACTCGTTTAAAATACTAATGGGTCCACTTTAAAGCCCAATTAGATATATAATTTTTTAAACCCCCAACAAAAAGGATCGCAAAATAAGATTAAATCAAATTTTATGAATTAAAATATTTAGTTATGGGATTTTGAATATGATTACACAGCTTAACCTAAATTTTAGAACTTTTTACTCGGTTAAAATTCCAACGGGTCCACTATAAAGCCCTTTTAGACATGCACGCCTTAAACCCCAACAAAATGGCCGAAAAATAAGATTAAATCAAATTTTATGAATTAAAATATTTAATTATGGGCTTTTGAACATGATTATACAGCTTAACCTCAATTTTAGAACTTTTTACTCGGTTAAAATTCCAACAAGTCCCTTTGTAAAACCCATTTATACATGCACGCTTTTTAAACTCCAACAAAATAACCAAAAAATAAGATTTAATCAAATTTTATGAATTAAAATATTTAGTTATGGCTTTTAAACATGATTATACAGCTTAACCTCAATTTTAGAACTTTATACTCGTTTAAAATTCCAACGGGTCCACTATAAAGCCCATTTACACAAGCACGCCTTAAACCCCTACAAAAGGGCCGAAAAAAGAGATTAGATCATATTTTATGACTTAAAATATTTAGTTATGGGCTTTTGAACATGATTATATAGCTTAAACTCTTTTTTTGAAATTTTTACTCGGTTAAAATTCCAACGGGTCCACTGTAAAGCCCATTTAGACATGAACGCCTTAAACCCAACAAAACGGCCACAAAATAAGATTAAATCAAATTTTATGAGCTAAAATATTTGATTATGGGATTTTGAATATGATTATATAGCTTAACCTCAATTTCAAAACTTGTTTAAAATTCTAACGGGTCCACTGTAAAGCCATTTAGACATGCGCGTTTAAACCCCAACAAAATGGTCGCAAAATAAGATTAAGATTATGATCGGCAAACCTGGCCTTGACATGCCCGCTTTGCCACCTAGCCCCTGAAACCACCATATTTATAGCACTACCACATCTACTCTCTCGTGGCTAGAAAAAGAGGCATCCATTCTTCCATGTGACACCTTTGTTTTGTTCCTTACAGTTCTTTGGAATTTATGGAATCATAGAAATGAGTAGGTCCGTAATAATCGTCTGCAACCTCCTTGGCTCATAGTGCTAAATTCTCAAGGCCTTATCCGAGACTATGCAACTGCCATAACGATGAGCCCCAATTTCTCTAATGGAACATTGACCAACCATGCCTAGCCAGCTCAGAATAATGACCCAGTGTTAGCAAGGCCACGTTGGAGACCCCCGAGGACTGGGACAATTAAGATCAATACATATGGTGCCTTCCTCCCGGCTTTTAAGGATGCAGCAATAGGAGTTATTGCAAGGGATGATAAAGGTGTTGTTCTTGGAGGATTAGCACAACATTCAGCTGGCTGCCTAAACGCTACTTTGTTGAGCTTCATGCAGTTACAGCCGATACTCAACTTGGACGTACACGAGGTTGGTCCAATGTTATCATTGAAACTGATTCCGACATGGTGGCTAACAAATTAAATCACCAAGAAGATGATCGATCCTTGTTCGGGCCTCTATTTGAGAATGTCCGTCTTCTGTTTGCAAGTTCTGAGGGTTTTCATGTTCAGATTATACCTAGGGAGGCTAATTTTTTCACCCATACGCTTGCCTCTAAGGCTATGGAATCCTTGTCGTCTATCTTTTTTGATTTGGTTTCTCCCGACTACATACACTCTATTATAAGCAACGAGATTCCATCTCATTCAATATAATGAATATGGGTACTCTTTTCCCCTTAGGTAGCCTCCATAAGTCTAAGATCGGTGATGACTTAGTGGGGTTTTTAACGAGGCACACCTTTTCTTCAAAAAAAATTCCAACGGGTCCACTGTAAAGCCTATTTGGATATACACGCCTTAACTCCCAACAAAATGGACAAAAATAAGATTAAATCAAATTTTATGAGTTAAAATATTTGATTATTGGCTTTTCAATATTATTATATAGCTTAACCTCAATTTCAAGACTTTTTAATCGTTTAAAATTCTAACGGGTCCACTATATAAAGCCCATTTAGACGTGCATACCTCAAACCCCGACAAAATGGTCGCAAAATAAGATTAAATCAAATTTTATGAATTAAAATATTTATTTATGGGTTTTTGAACATGATTATACAGGTTAACCTCAATTTTAGGACTTTTTACTGGGATAAAATTCCAACGGATTCACTATAAAGCCCATTTATACTTACACGCCTTAAGCCCTAACAAAACGACCGAAAATAAGATTAAATCACATTTTATGACTTAAAATATTTAGTTATGCTTATTTGAACTTGATTATATAGCTTAACCTCATTTTTAGAACTTTTTACTCGGTTAAAAATTCCAACGAGTCCACATGCACACCTTAAACCCCAAAACAGACGAAAAATAAGATTAAATCGCATTTTATGACTTAAAATATTTAGTTATGGTCTTTTGAACTTGATTATATAGCTTAACCTCGTTTCCAGAAATTTTTACTGTATTAAAATTCCAACGGGTCCACTATAAAGCCCATTTAGACATGCACGACTTAAACATAACAAAACGGCCACAAAATAAAATTAAATCAAATTTTATGATTTAAAATATTTATTTATGGGCTTTTAAACATGATTACATAGCTTAAACTCAATTTTAAAACTCTTTACTCAGTTAGAATTCCAAAGGGTCCACTATAAAGCCCATTTAGACATGCACGCCTTAAACCCCAACAAAACGACCGAAAATAAGTTTAAATCACATTTTATGACTTAAAATATTTAGTTATGTTTTTTTAACATGATTATGTAGCTTAACCTCATTGTCAGAACTTTTTACTCGGTTAAAATTCCAACAGGTCCACTATAAAGCCCATTTTGACATGCACGTCTTAAACCCCAACAAAAGGGTCGAAAAATAAGATTGAATCACATTTTATGACTTAAAATATTTGTTTATAGGCTTTTGAACTTGATTATATAGCTTAACCTCATTTTTAGAAATTTTTACTTGGTTAAAATTCCAACGGGTCCACTATAAAGCCCATTTAGACATGCACGCCTTAAACACAACAAAATAGCCACAAAATAAGATTAAATCAAATTTTATGAATTAAAATATTAGATTATGTGCTTTTGTATATGATTATATAGCTTAACCTCAATTTTAAAACTTTTTACTCTGTTAAAATTCCAGCGTGTCCACTGTAATGCCCATTTAGACATTCACGCCTTAAACACAACAAAATAGCAAAAAATAAGATTAAATCAAATTTTATGAGTTAAAATATTTGATTATGGGATTTTGAATATGATTATATAGCTTAACCTCATTTTCATAAATTTTTACTCGGTTAAAATTCCAACGGGTCCACTATAAAGCCCATTTAGACATGCACGCCTTAAACCCAACTAAATGACCACAAAATAAGATTAAATCAAATTTTATGAGTTAAAATATTTTATTATGGGCTTTTGAATATGATTATATAGATTAACCTCATTTTCAGAACTTTTTACTCAGTTAAAATTCCGACGGGTCCACTATAAAGCCCATTTTGGCATGCACGTCTTATACTATAACACCCCTACCTGGTCTGGTAGGAATTCGAGTCGAAAAGTTTTATCGGAACAAAAACGGTGACTGATACGATACTTCATTCAAATATACATACATGATTATAGAGATACTGAGAGAACGACAAGGTAATACGTCATTAATTGGGCCATTTTAAACTTTTATAAATTTAGGGAACTGAACAATAGTTTCCAGTGGCTTAACAAGGTGATTATCAAAATTTTAGAGCTAGGGTATCGATACACTATGGCTGGAATAACACTCAAAAGTTCCAGTGACAAGGGCACGTACCGATACACATCAAGCAATATCGGTACGCCCAACAATGACCGTTAAAACGGTTAGGTTTCGCATACCCGTACTGATACGGGATCAAATCGTATCGATACGCAATGACATTTAAATCATTTTCTTTTTACAGATTTGAGAAGGGTATCGATACGGACCTAGCTGCATCGATACTGGACTATTCCCAAAATCTAGTTTCAAAGCACCATACCAATACGCCATCACCCGTATCGGTATGGTAAGACCTGTAATGTCAATTTTTATCTAGTTTGTTAGCGTTTTGCTTAACAGAACCATGTTCGAATTCAATGAAACTTTACCAGCAAGTCTATTTAGCTTAAAACTACTATCATATCAATTCTTAGGGTCGAATGAATCCGTTTGCATTGTTTTCCCTAATTTAGGCCAAATATAGATAGCCACTTTTAACTATTTTTAAAAGGTCAAGTTAAAGCCTTTAAACTTACACAAGCTAACTATATTACATGCGTATCAAAAGAGGTAGAAATGACTTGTGTAATACTTATGCCACCATGATAAAAGTCTATATAGTTGATATACTTTACTTTATCAATGAAGTGACTTGCCAAAAACCTTCTCCGATCCCGATCCCGATCTCAAAAACTTCTTAACCTGAAATGCATGAAAGATGAATGCATTAGGCATATTTTGCCTAGTGAGGTAGTCATAAACAATGTATTAATCAAGAAATGCACTCCAGCATGCTTCAATACTATCAATGATAATAATAACATGGACATGTATTCCAATAGTGAGTTTACAAAATATCAATGACTAATGCAACAACAATATATGATGCAATAGCAATGTTCAATAGCAATTTTAGAACTTTTTACTCTGTTAAAATTCCAACGAGTCCAATATAAAGCCCATTTTGACATGCATGCCTTAAACAAAACAAAACAGGCACAAAATAAGATTAAATCACATTTTATGACTTAAAATATTTATTTATGGGCTTTTAAACTTTATTATATAGCTTAATCTCCTTTTCAAAAAATTTTACTTGGTTAAAATTCCAACAGGTCCACTATAAAGTCTATTTAGATATACAATACTTAAACACAACAAAATGACCACAAAATAAGATTAAATCAAATTTTATGAGTTAAAAGATTTGATTATGGGCTTTTGAATATGATTATATAACTTAACCTCAATTTTAGAACTTTTTACTCGGTTAAAATTCCAACGGGTCCACTATAAAGCCCATTTAGACATGCACGCCTTAAACCCAACAAAACGACCACAAAATAAGATTAAATCAAATTTTATGTGTTAAAATATTTGATTATAGGTTTTGAATATGATTATATAGCATAACCTCATTTTTAGAACTTTTTACTCAGTTAAAATTCCAATGGGTCAACTATAAAGCCCATTTAGACATGCACGCCTTAAACCCCAACAAAACGACCGAAAAATAAGATTAAATCACATTTTATGAGTTTAAAATATTTATTATGAGCTTTTTAATATGATTATATAGCTTAACCTCAATTTCAAGACTTTTTACTCGTTTAAAATTCTGACGGGTCCACTATAATGCCTATTTAGACATGCACGCCTTAAACCCAACAAAATGGTCGCAAAATAAGATTAAATAAAATTTTATGAATTAAAATATTTATTTATGGGTTTTTGAACATGATTACATAGCTTAACCTCAATTTTATAACTTTTTACTCGGTTAAAATTACAACGGGTCCACTATAAAGCCCATTTAGACATGCACGCCTTACACCCCAAACAAAACAGCCAAAAAATAAGATTAAATCACATTTTTTGACTTAAAATATTTGGTTATGAGTTTTTTAACATGATTATATAGCTTAACCTAAATTGTAGAACTTTTTACTCAGTTAAAATTCAAACGAGTCCAATATAAAGCCCATTTTGACACACTCGACTTAAACACAACAAAACGGGAACAAAATAAGATTAAATCACATTGTATGACTTAAAATATTTATTTTTGGGCTTTTGAACTTTATTATATAGCTTAACCTCATTTTCAAAAAATTTTACTTGGTTAACTTTCCAACAGGTCCACTATAAAGCCCATTTAGATATGTACGACTTAAACACAACAAAATGGCCACAAAATAAGATTAAATCAAATTTTATGAGTTAAAATATTTGATTATGAGATTTTTAATATGATTATATAACTTAACCTCAATTTTATAACTTTTTACTCGGTTAAAATTCCAACGGGTCCACTATAAAGCCCATTTAGACATGCAAGCCTTAAACACAACAAAACGGACAAAAAATAAGATTAAATCAAATTTTATGAGTTAAAATATTTGATTATGGGCTTTTGAACTTGATTATATAGCTTAACCTCATTTTTAGAATTTTTTGCTCAGTTAAAATTCCAACGGGCCCACTATAAAGCCCATTTAGACATGCACGCCTTAAACACAAAAAACGCCAACAAAATAAGATTAAATAAAATATGATGAGTTAAAATATTTGATTACAGGTTTTCAAAATGATTATATAGCTTAAACTCATTTTCAAATTTTTTTTACTAGGTTAAAATTCCAACGGGTCCACTGTAAAGCCTATTTAGACATACACGCCTTAAACACAAAAAAACTGCCCCAAAATAAGATTAAATCTAATTTCATTAGTTAAAATATTTGATTATGGGCTTTTGAATATGATTGTATAGATTAACCTCAATTTTAGAACTTTTTACTCGGTTAAAATTCCAACAAGTCCACTGTAAAGCCTATTTAGACATGCATGCCTTAAATGCAACAAAAAGACCACAAAATAAGATTAAATCAAATTTTATGAGTACAAATATTTGCTTATTGGCTTTTGAATATGATTATATAGCTTAAACTCAATTTTAGGACTTTTTACTCGGTTAAAATTCCAGCGGGTCCACTGTAAAGCCCATTTAGACATGCACCCCTTAAACCCAACAAAATGGCTGCAAAATAAGGTTAAATAAAATTTTATGAATTAAAATATTTAGTTATGGGATTTTAAACATGATTATACATCTTAACCTCAATTTTATAGCTTTTTACTCGGTTAAAATTCCAACGGGTTGTCATCAAATTTTTTTCCAACGGGTCCACTATAAAGCCCATTTAGACATGCACACCTTAAACCCCAACAAAACAGGCGAAAAATAAGATTAAATCGCATTTTATAATTTAAAATATTTAGTTATGGGCTTTTGAACTTGATTATATAGCTTAACCTCAAGTTCAAAATTTTTTACTCAGTTAAAAATCCAACGGGTCCACTATAAAGCCCATTTAGACATGCACGCCTTAAACACAATAAAACGGACACAAAATAAGATTAAATCAAATTTTATGAGTTAAAATATTTGATTATGGGATTTTGAATTTGATTATATAACTTAACCTCAATTTTAGAACTTTTTACTCTGTTAAAATTCCAACTGGTCCACTATAAAGCCCATTTGGACAACAAAACGGCCACAAAATAAGATTAAATCAAATTTTATGAGTTAAAATATTTGATTATGGTATTTTGAATATGATTATATAGCTTAACCTCAATTTTAGAACTTTTACTCTGTTAAAATTCTAATGTGTCCACTGTAATGCCCATTTAGACATGCACACCTTAAACATAACAAAACGGGGCCACTATAAATCCCTTTTCTTCAAAAAAAAATTCCAATGGGGCCAATATAAATCCCGTTTAGACATGCACGCCTTAAACCCAACAAAACAGCCACGAAATAAGATTAAATCAAAATTTATGAGTTAAAATATTTGATTATGGGATTTTGAATATGATTATATAGCTTAACCTCATTTTCATAAATTTTTACTCGGTTAAAATTCCAACGAGTCCACTGTAAAGCCCATTTAGACATGCACGCCTTAAACCCAACTAAACGACCACAAAATAAGATTAAATCAAGTTTTACGAGTTAAAGTTTTTTATTATGGGCTTTTGAATATGATTATATAGATTAACCTCAATTTTAGAACATTTTACTCAGTTAAAATTCCAACGGGTCCTCTGTAAAGCTCATTTTGACATGCACGCCTTAAACCCAACAAAACGACCACAAAATAAGATTAAAACAAATTTTATGAGTAAAAATATTTGAATATGGGATTTTAAATATGATTATATAGCTTAACCTCAATTTTATAACTTTTACTTGGTTAAATTCCAATGGGTCCACTGTAAAAGCCATTTAGACATGCACGCCTTAAACCCAACAAAATCCCTCAAAATAAGATTAAATAAGTTTTTTGAATTAAAATATTTATTTATGGGATTTTGAACATGACTATACATCTTAAACTCAATTTTAGAACTTTTTACTCTGTTAAAATTCCAACGGGGTGTCATCAAAATTTTTTTCCAACGGGTCCACTATAAAGCCCATTTAGATATGCACACCTTAAACCCCAACAAATCGGGCGAAAAATAAGATTAAATCACATTTTATGACTTAAAATATTTACTTATAGGATTTTGAACTTGATTATATAGCTTAACCTCAAGTTTAGAAATTTTTACTCGGTTAAAATTCCAACGGGGTCCACTATAAAGCTCATTTAGACATGCACGCCTTAAACACAACAAAATGGCCACAAAATACGATTAAATCAAATTTTATGAGCTAAAATATTTGATTATGGGCTCTTGAATTTGATTATATAGCTTAACCTCAATTTTAGAACTTTTTACTCTGTTAAAATTCCAACATGTCCATTGTAATGCCCATTTAGACATGCATGCCTTAAACATAACAAAACGGCAAAAAAATAAGATTAAATCAAATTTTATGAGTTAAAATATTTGATTATGGGCTTTTTAATATGATTATATAGCTTAACCTCATTTTCATAATTTTTTACTCGGTTAAAATTCTAACGGATCCAATATAAAGTTCATTTAGACATGCACGCCTTAACCCCAACTAAACGACCACAAAATAAGATTATATCAAATTTTATTAGTTAAAATTTTTGATTATGGGTTTCTGAAAATGATTATATAGCTTAACCTTACTTTCAAAAAATTTTACTCGGTTAAAATTCCAATGGGTTCTCCGCAAAGTCTATTTAGACATGCACGCCTTAAACACAACAAAACGACCACAAAAAAGATTAAATCAAATTTTATGAGTCAAAAAATTTAATTATGGGCTTTAAATATGATTATATAGCTTAACCTCAATTTTAGAACTTTTTACTCGGTTAAAATTCCAAGGGGTCCACTATAAAGCCCATTTAGACATGCAGGCCTTAAACACAACAAAACGGACAAAAAATAGGATTAAATAAAATTTTATGAGTTAAAATATTTGAATATGGGCTTTTGAACTTGATTATATAGCTTAACCTCATTTTCATAAATTTTTACTCGGTTAAAATTCCAACTGGTCCACTGTAAAGCCCATTTAGACATGCACACCTTAAACACAACAAAACGGCCACAAAATAAGATTAAATCAAATTTTATGAGTTAAAATATTTTATTATGGTCTTTTGAATATGATTATATAGCTTAACCTCAATTTTATAACTTTTTACTCGGTTAAAATTCCAACGGGTCCTTTGTAAAGCTCATTTTGACATGCACGCCTTAAACCGAACAAAATGACCAGAAAATAAGATTAAATCAAATTTTATGAGTCAAAATATTTGTTTATGGGCTTTTGAATATGATTATATAGATTAACCTCAATTTTATAACTTTTTACTTGGTTAAAATTCCAACGGGTCTACTATAAATGTCATTTAGACATGCACGCCTTAAACCCAACAAAATGGCCTCAAAATAAGATTAAATAAAATCTTATGAATTAAATTATTTAGTTATGGGGTTTTGAACATGATTATGCAGCTTAACCACAATTTTAGAAATTTTTACTCAGTTAAAATTTCAATGTGGTGTCATCAATTTTTTTTTCCAAAGGGTCCACTATAAAGCTCATTTAGACATGCACGACTTAAACCCCAACAAAAAGGTCGAAAAATAAGATTAAATCAAATTTTATAACTTAAAATATTTATTTATGGGCTTTTGAACATGATTACACAGCTTAACCTGAATTTTATAGCTTTTTACTCTGTTAAAATTCCAACGGGTCCACTATAAAGCCCATTTAGACATGCACGCCTTACACCCCAAGAAAACGGCCGAAAAATAAGATTAAATCACATTTTATGACTTAAAATATTTAGTTATGGGCTTCTAAACATGATTATATAGCTTAACCTTATTTTCAGAACTGTTTACTCAGTTAAAATTCCAACGGGTCCACTGTAAAGCCCATTTAGACATGCAGACCTTAAACATAACAAAACGATCAAAAAAAATAGGATTAAATAAAATTTTGGGAGTTAAAATATTTGAATATGGGCCTTTGAACTTGATTATATAGCTTAACCTCATTTTCAGAAATTTTTACCCGGTTAAAATTCTAATTGGTCCACTGTAAAGGCCATTTAGACATGCACGCCTTAAACACAAAAAACTGCCCCAAAATAAGATTAAATCATATTTTATGAGTTAAAATATTTGATTATGGGCTTTTGAATGTGATTATATAGATTAACCTCAATTTTAGAATTTTTTACTCGATTAAAATTCCAACGGGCCCTCTGTAAAGCTCATTTTTACATGCACGCCTTAAACCCAACAAAATGATAACAAAATAAGATTAAATCAAATTTTATGAGTAAAAATATTTGATTATGGGATTTTTAGTATGATTATATAGCTTAACCTCAATTTTAGAACTTTTTACTTGGTTAAAATTCCAACGGGTCCACTGTAAAGCCCATTTAGACATGCACGCCTTAAACCCAACAAAATGGCCTCAAAATAAGATTAAATAAAATTGTATGAATAAAAATATTTAGTTATGGGATTTTCAAAATGATTATACAGCTTAACCTCAATTTTATAACTTTTTACTTGGTTAAAATTTCAACGAGGTGTCATCAAAAAATTTCCAACGGGTCCACTATAAAGCACATTTAGATATGCACGCCATAAACCCCTAACAAAAAGGCCTAAAAATAAGATTAAATCACATTTTATGACTTAAAATATTTATTTATGGGCTTTTGAACATGAATACACAGCTTTACCTCAATTTTATAACTTTTTACTCGGTTAAAATTCCAACGGTTCCACTATAAAACCCATTTAGACATGCACGCCTTACACCCCAACAAAACGGCCGAAAAATAAGATTAAAACACATTTTTATGACTTAAAATATTTAGTTATGGGTTTTTGAACATGAATATTGCTTAACCTCATTTTCAGTACTTTTTACTCGGTTAAAATTCCAACTTGTCTACTATAATGCCCATTTTGACATGCACGCCTTAAACACAACAAAACGACCACAAAATAAGATTAAATCACATTCTATGACTTAAAATATTTAGTTATGGGCATTTGAACTTGATTATATAGCTTAACCTCATTTTTAGAAATTTTTACTCGGTTAAAATTCCAACGGATCCACTATAAAGCCCATTTAGACATGCTCGCCTTAAACACAACAAAATGACCACAAAATAAGATTAAATCAAATTTTATGAGTTAAAATATTTGATTATGGGCTTTTGAACTTGATTATATAGCTTAACCTCATTTTCAGAAAATTTTTACTCGGTTAAAATTCCAACGGCTCCACTATAAGGCCCATTTAGACATGCACACCTTAAACACAAAAAAGGCCACAAAGTAAGATTAAATCAAATTTTATGAGTTAAAATATTTGATTATGGGCTTTAGAATATGATATATATCTTAACCTCAATTTTAGAGCTTTTTACTCGGTTAAAATTTCAACGGGTCCACTGTAAAGCCCATTTAGACATGTAGGCATTAAGCACAACAAAATGTACAAAAAATAAGCTTAAATCAAAATTTATGAGTTAAAATAATTGATTATGGGCTTTTGAATTTGATTACATAGCTTGTTGTAACCCATTTTTGTTCGGGTTAGACCCAAAATAAACCCAATATCCCTACCTATTATGCCCAATTAAAAAAGCCCTTTATCCAGTCCAAGATGCCGCATTTCCAGACTCAAAAAGTAGGAAAGAAAACGCTATCACCCGAAAATTTTCGATCTGTAAAATCAATGTATTCACTTTTTTAAAGTATTTAATACCCCAAAATTTTTTAGATAGGAGAGCTTTTATCGAAGGAAAAAAGAAAAAAAAAAGGTGAAAAGTAAAAAAAAACAAAAATTCACATGCTCCAATTGAGCCACGTCTACACCCTCACCACCCCATTTTGGCTATAAATAGCTGGGGTGGGAGAGACCAAGGATTCACCCCACAATTCCAATTGGAATTGAAAAGTGGCCATGAAATGGGAAATGGCCGAAGCAAGCTCTGCTTGCACAAAGAGGGCAGTGCCCTCGGCCTTAGTTGGTTCGATCCAACATTCGATCACTATCTTTTTTGTGGCCCGATTAAGTTAATTTTTGGGCCATAATCAGGTGGCACCGGGATTTTGGTGGGGGTCGGTCAAAGCTTTTCATTCGAGCTCTTAGTGGGGTAAAATCGGTCTTTATCTTTGTATTTATATAATAATATAGTTTTGTTGATTATGTTTTCATATTGGTATGTTTTTATATATATGTTTTATACATTATTTTACTTTTAATTTTTGCATCGTATTTTTCTTTCTTTAATTTCAATTCTTTTTATATTCGATGTATTTTATTTTATTAGTGTATTTTTTATATATGGTATTATTATGTATATTATATGTAATGTGTAATATATATTATATTTATAATATGTATATAGTATAATATTTACTTTTATATAGTATTTGTATAATATGTATATTTATATATAAGATATGTATAAAATGTTATTTATGTATTTATGTTTACATGTATATATTAATATATATTGTATATTATATAGTATTTTATTTGTTTTTATTTTATTACTTTATATTTAAATTATTTATATTAAGTTTATGTTATTTATTATTTTACATAAATATCATATATAGTATTTTGTCCTATTGTTCCGATATTTCTATTGGGAGTGTCATCTCGGCCACCCGGGTGTCATCTCCTTTGAATGTCGTGAATATCAAGGTAGATTTAAACTGTTGTGCATGCATTTTGGGAATTAAATTTATAAATTAAATCGAATTTTTTATTTTCCTTAATAAAAACAATGAGAACCTTTAGGTACCAATTTTGGGCGTAGTGGGGGTGCTAATCCTTTCCCACTCGTAACCAACTCCCGAACTCATCTCTGGTTTACTTTTTCGGTGTTCGGTCTACCTTATCCAAGTGATCGGTGGCAACTCCATTTTTATCATTTTTTTTATTTAAAACACGTGGCTTCCCACCCGGGAACCGGGCGTCCAAGGAAAGGCCCGGACGAAAAGGTTGCTACAGCATGGCGACTTCACTGGGGACAAATTTTTGTTTGCAAAAAAAAAACGAGGAGTTAGGCCTTAGTCAGGGTTCGCATTGTAATTATTAAGGAAAAATTAAGTTTAATTCGATTTAATTTTTAATTTCTAATTTTTGTTTGATATAAACTGTCATCGTATGTTAGTTTTAGAACCCTTAAGTGGAAGGGATTACTTCGCTAAGTGGGGTTTTCACCTCCTTATAGTGTTGTAATGTACTTCCGGAGTACCGGTCCTTATATTTCGTGGGGTTTTCACCTCCGTATGGTATAATGGTCGTATTCCTCTAAATCGATGTCCCAGCGATAGTTCGGGTACCTTTACTTTAGATCCAAACCACATATAATGAGTCGTAGTGTCCACCCTTTAACCACGCCGTTACTCTACCCATTTAGGAATGACTCTTTTCAGGTTTTGCTTTGTTATTTATATTCCCTGTATATTTTAATTGCTTACCTTTTTATTATTCAGCATTTCATTCATTTTATTTATCTGACTATTCTATTACACTGACATGTTTTCTCTGTCGTTTTTTTTCTTTTTTTCACATTTGCATTGCATATCTTATCATAAGTGTTGATTCGAGAATAATCCAATTCAGAGGGTGTACCCAGATAAGAGAGAAGTCTGTGATACAAGAGCGATAATGCAAATAGTATTGGGTCAGGGCAAAAGAATACCAACGAAAAATATGACTCGACTGTGAGATACAAAACGAATAAAGAGATTATGCAACTTAAGCACGCTATTCGAGACCCATTTGCATCCAGGTCTATCAAAGAAGAGACCTTTGCCTGCATTCTCATTTGTATAGGCTAGTCATCTATCCAAAAAAACTCAAGTGAATAGATTACGCTGCCATAGGTCTTTGGACAGTGGAAGAATAAAATGACGAGACTGTCCCTCAAACCATAGAGTGTGAGTCATACTTTACAAATCAAGATATCAAGACAAGCTACCCATTGTCTGTAGTTCATTTCAGCTTCTTGACAGACATTTTCTCCTAGCGGAAGCCTTTCTAAGGATTATTTGAGAATCAATACTACATTTGCGTTCGTTTTTGCATTACATACCTGCAAACACATTTCTTGGGACCCAATAGAGTAATCCGAGAATCAACCAAAGTTTTGTCGTAGATAAAGAATAAAAATCAAAGGTTGAGACCCGAGCAAGTATTACACCAGTTGAAGTATTGAAGGGATAACAGTATATGAATTTTTGCTCAGGACAGACTGAAGTTCTGCTTTTTTTCTTATCCATGTTTTGACCATGGTTTGAAGTAATGTATCGAATCAACTTTGCTATCCTTGGCCCAAGTGTAGCAAAGATCTTTTTGTAAAGGGCATATGTCATGTTTGGTGATTTTCATTCCAACAAAAATGTATTTTGCTTAACATACAATGGCCTTGAAAGCATATATATGTATATCTCTTCTTGCCTTTGTAGGTCCCTAGATATCAATTGCAAAATGTGACATTAAGATCAATTGAATATTGTGATAGCGATAAGGTCTAATTTCTCCCTAATAGACTCTGGTCAGCAAAGCAACATTACTACTCCTTTGATGAAGTTCGATGATGAAAAAGCTTCAAAGTTAACCATACAGAGTTGCTTGAAATTGAAATTCTAAGCGTAGTCTTCTATGCACGAATGGATCAAAATATAAGGAAATAATAATGAAAAAGAAAAAACCACTCCTTTGCTCAAAGCCTGGTAATAGGCATAATTAAAGCCTGATAATAGACATGTTTAAAGCCTGGTAATAGGCATGTTCAAAGCCTGGTAATAGGCGTGTTCATAATAGAAATACAAAAAGCACACACATGCACCTAGAATTCTATTCTTAGAATGATATTTTTGAACTCTAATGGTTAAATAAGTCCATTTTCTTGGATGGAGCAAAAGTGAGAATTGAGAAGAAGTAGTCTTTTGTAGAACGCGGTAATCATGGGGATAAACCGAGTCATTTAAGAGAATTTTATGACTTTGAATCGCCATAATATTCAAAGTCCTCACAGACACAAGCTATGCTTGGAATGATCACCGAAAGGTTAAATTTGGGACGCTTTTGCACTTGATATTCAGAGCTCCTATTCTAGTTTCTTTTTTTTATTATTATAATTTTGGTTTCAAGGTCATGTATGCTAATCCAAAAGAACACCCTTCATTGGAATGACAATAAGCAAAATTGACATTTTAAACAAAAAGATTTCCTTGTATTACTTCAAGATTAAGCTTCAAGATACAGGGTTGTGGATACAAATGATCGACCTAACACAGAGGAAAAACGTGCCAAGGATTACAGCGAGAATTATGACAAGAGTACATATGCCAGACAATTTGGAGATTTAAAGCAAGTTTCTCACATTTAGAGAAATGAAGATTGAACCATTGATAGGGAAACTATCTCCCAACACAAGGAAAGTTTACAAATTTGAAGCATTCGCTCGCCAGAAGATTGAAGATAGAAGAAGACTCTATGTGATGGGTCAGTCTTGTTAATCAATTGTGACCAAGACTGAAGAGAGAGAAGTAGAAGAAGTAATAAGAGTGCATGATAAGAAAATAGTTGAGCCCGAGATCGAATGAGGCAATGAGGAGCAAAAGAATGATACGACTCCCTACAATAGTATAGGGACTAAAGTGAATGTTCTCAAAAATGAGAAATGACTCTGGATTAAAAGCGAGTTATGGGACATATTTGAGATAACTACCCAACTAGTAAGAAGAAGATTGACGAGCATGCAGCAAAGGAGTGAATCGAAGAAGAAATCTGAGGATGGCCTTTCAAGGACTAGGTGTTTTTAAAATAACCCTGAAAATGTTCGATATCATTCATCATATAGATAGGCATCCCTAAGATTAGGAGCATGCTAACTCGCATTATTCAATTTTCTTGTCTGTTTTCTTGACAGATGCTCAAGAATTAGAGGAAAATCAGATTTTTATGCTTTGCAGCGGAAGAAGCAACTCTCAACAAAGATTCAAGAATTTTTCATACACAAATGTTTGTGATTTGATGCCTATGACGGTCGAAACGGGCATCCTTCAAGGTTTTTCAGTCATCATCTTTCATGGAAGTGAAGAAAACTTTTCGGCAATCTTGTGACGATATATCCTTTCGTGCCTATGACGATCATAAATCGGGTTATGATCTTTCAGTCTTCAGCTTTCATGGAAGTAGTGAAAATCATGTGGTAGTTTCGAAGCAAGTTACACTTTGATGTTAAGACGGTCAGAACCCGGGGCATCCTTTTAATTTTCCAGTCTTCAACTTCCTCAGGAGCAACGAAAATTTTCTAATAGTCTCATAGCGAGATGTCATTTTGATGTCAAGACGGTCAGAACCCTGGGCATCCTTTTAATTTTTCTGTCTTTGGCTTTTGGGGAAGTAGGGAAAATCATGTGGCAATCTCAAAGTGAGTTACTCTTTTTTGTGCCTATGTCGGTTAAACAGGGGTACACAATCTAGAGATTTTGCAAGCTTTGGCTTTCAGGGAAGTAGTAGAAATCTTCTAGTCGTCTTGTGACAAGATACTGTTTTGTGCCTATAACGGTCAGAAACCAGGGTACACCATCTAGGGATTTTGCAGGCTTTAGCTTTCGGGGAAGTAGCAAAAATCTTCTAGCCGTCTTGCAATAAGATACCATTTCATGCCTACGATGATAAAAAATCGGGGTATGATCTTTCAATTTTCCTGTCTTCAGCTTTCATTAGGATCAGCGAAAACCTTCCGGTTGTCTTTTAGCAAGATATCCTTTCATACCTATGATGATCAGAAATCGGGGTATGATCTTTTAGTTTTCTAGTCTTCAACTTTCATTAGAAGCAGCGAAAACCTTACGGTAGTCTTGTAGAAAGATACCCTTTCATGCCAATGACGATCAGAAATCGGGGCATGATCTTGTAATTTTCTAGTCCTCAACATTCTGGAAAACAATGAAGATCTTTCGGAAGCGAGATATCATGCCTATGACGATCAGAAATCTGGGTATAATTTTTAATTTTTTCGATCTTCAGCAGCATAGAAGACTCGTGGAGGGCTCCCAACTATAGGATTTTGTCTTCTCAGCAAAACATTCTATTTTGAAGAATTCAAGGGCAATCGAGCAGATCGATGCAGAAGATCAAGAGAGCGGGCGGTACCCTCAACCTACCTGGACCAAAATGGTCACTATTTTGTCTTTGCTCTATCCCTGTTACACAACGATGAGCAAAGAGGGACAGCTATTGTAACCCATTTTTGTCTGGGTTAGACCCAAAATAAACCCAATATCCCTACCTATTATGCCCAATTAAAAAAGCCCTTTGTCCAGTCCAAGATGTCGCATTTGCAGACACGAAAAGCAAGAAAGAAGACGCTATCACCCAAAAAAAATTTATCTGTAAAATCAATTTATTCACTTTTTTAAGTATTTAATACCCCAAAAATTTTTGTATAGGAGAGCTTTTATCGAATGAAAAAAGAAAAAAAGTAAAAAAAACAAAAATTCACGTGGCTCAAATTTAACCACGTCTACACCCCCACCACCCCATTTTGGCTATAAATAGCCGGGTTGGGAGAGACCAAGGATTCACCCCACAATTCCAATTGGAATTGAAAAGTGGCCATGAAATGGGAAATGGCCGAAGCAAGCTCTGCTTGCTCAAAGAAGGCAGTGCCCTTGGCCTTAGTTGGTTCGATCCAACATTCGATCGGGATCTTTTTTGTGACTCGATTAAGTTAATTTTTGGGCCATAATGAGGTGGCATTAGGATCTTGGTGGGGGTCGGTCAAAGCTTTTCATTCGAGCTCTTAGTGAGGTAAAATCGATCTTTATCTTTGTATTTATATAATAATATAGTTTTGTTGATTATGTT
This sequence comes from Hibiscus mutabilis, assembly GCA_019671005.1. NCBI lineage: Eukaryota > Viridiplantae > Streptophyta > Magnoliopsida > Malvales > Malvaceae > Hibiscus > Hibiscus mutabilis. The sequence continues at coordinate 25,445,465 of CM033737.1, forward strand.
TTCATATTGGTATGTTTTTATATATATGTTTTATACATTATTTTACCTTTAATTTTTGCATCGTTTTTTTCTTTCTTTAATTTCAATTCTTTTTATATTTGATGTATTTTATTTTATTAGTGTATTTTTTTATATATGGTATTATTATGTATATTATATGTAATGTGTAATATATATTATATTTATAATATGTATATAGTATAATATTTACTTTTATATTAGTATTTATAAAATATTTATATAAAAGTTATTTAAAATGTTATTTATGTATTTATGTTTATATTAATATTATATATTGTATATTATATAGTATTTTATTTGTTTTTATTTTATTACTTTATATTTAAATTATTTATATTAAGTTTATGTTATTTATTATTTTACATAAATATCATATATAGTATTTTGTCCTATTGTTCCAATATTTCTATTGGGAGTGTCATCTCAACCATTAGGGTGTCATCTCCTTTGAATGTCGTGAATATCAAGGTAGATTTAAACTATTGTGCATGCATTTTGGGAATTAAATTTATAAATTAAATCGAATTTTTTATTTTCCTTAATAAAAACAATGAGAACCTTTAGGTACCAATTTTGGGCGTAGTGGGGGTGCTAATCCTTTCCCACTCGTAACCAACTCCCGAACTCATCTCTGGTTTACTTTTTCGGTGTTCGGTCTACCTTATCCAAGTGATCGGTGGCAACTCCATTTTTATCATTTTTTTTATTTAAAACACGTGGCTTCCCACCCGGGAACCGGGCGTCCAAGGAAAGGCCCGGACGAAAAGGTTGCTACAGCATGGCGACTTCACTGGGGACAAATTTTTGTTTGCAAAAAAAAAACGAGGAGTTAGGCCTTAGTCAGGGTTCGCATTGTAATTATTAAGGAAAAATTAAGTTTAATTCGATTTAATTTTTAATTTCTAATTTTTGTTTGATATAAACTGTCATCGTATGTTAGTTTTAGAACCCTTAAGTGGAAGGGATTACTTCGCTAAGTGGGGTTTTCACCTCCTTATAGTGTTGTAATGTACTTCCAGAGTACCGGTCCTTATATTTCGTGGGGTTTTCACCTCCGTATGGTATAATGGTCGTATTCCTCTAAATCGATGTCCCAGCGATAGTTCGGGTACCTTTACTTTAGATCCAAACCACATATAATGAGTCGTAGTGTCCACCCTTTAACCACGCCGTTACTCTACCCATTTAGGAATGACTCTTTTCAGGTTTTGCTTTGTTATTTATATTCCCTGTATATTTTAATTGCTTACCTTTTTATTATTCAGCATTTCATTCATTTTATTTATCTGACTATTCTATTACACTGACATGTTTTCTCTGTCGTTTTTTTTCTTTTTTTCACATTTGCATTGCATATCTTATCATAAGTGTTGATTCGAGAATAATCCAATTCAGAGGGTGTACCCAGATAAGAGAGAAGTCTGTGATACAAGAGCGATAATGCAAATAGTATTGGGTCAGGGCAAAAGAATACCAACGAAAAATATGACTCGACTGTGAGATACAAAACGAATAAAGAGATTATGCAACTTAAGCACGCTATTCGAGACCCATTTGCATCCAGGTCTATCAAAGAAGAGACCTTTGCCTGCATTCTCATTTGTATAGGCTAGTCATCTATCCAAAAAAACTCAAGTGAATAGATTACGCTGCCATAGGTCTTTGGACAGTGGAAGAATAAAATGACGAGACTGTCCCTCAAACCATAGAGTGTGAGTCATACTTTACAAATCAAGATATCAAGACAAGCTACCCATTGTCTGTAGTTCATTTCAGCTTCTTGACAGACATTTTTCTCCTAGCGGAAGCCTTTCTAAGGATTATTTGAGAATCAATACTACATTTGCGTGTTCGTTTTTGCATTACATACCGCAAACACATTTCTTGGGACCCAATAGAGTAATCCGAGAATCAACCAAAGTTTTGTCGTAGATAAAGAATAAAAATCAAAGGTTGAGACCCGAGCAAGTATTACACCAGTTGAAGTATTGAAGGGATAACAGTATATGAATTTTTGCTCAGGACAGACTGAAGTTCTGCTTTTTTTCTTATCCATGTTTTGACCATGGTTTGAAGTAATGTATCGAATCAACTTTGCTATCCTTGGCCCAAGTGTAGCAAAGATCTTTTTGTAAAGGGCATATGTCATGTTTGGTGATTTTCATTCCAACAAAAATGTATTTTGCTTAACATACAATGGCCTTGAAAGCATATATATGTATATCTCTTCTTGCCTTTGTAGGTCCCTAGATATCAATTGCAAAATGTGACATTAAGATCAATTGAATATTGTGATAGCGATAAGGTCTAATTTCTCCCCTAATAGACTCTGGTCAGCAAAGCAACATTACTACTCCTTTGATGAAGTTCGATGATGAAAAAGCTTCAAAGTTAACCATACAGAGTTGCTTGAAATTGAAATTCTAAGCGTAGTCTTCTATGCACGAATGGATCAAAATATAAGGAAATAATAATGAAAAAAGAAAAAACCACTCCTTTGCTCGAAAGCCTGGTAATAGGCATAATTAAAGCCTGATAATAGACATGTTTAAAGCCTGGTAATAGGCATGTTCAAAGCCTGGTAATAGGCGTGTTCATAATAGAAATACAAAAAGCACACACATGCACCTAGAATTCTATTCTTAGAATGATATTTTTGAACTCTAATGGTTAAATAAGTCCATTTTCTTGGATGGAGCAAAAGTGAGAATTGAGAAGAAGTAGTCTTTTGTAGAACGCGGTAATCATGGGGATAAACCGAGTCATTTAAGAGAATTTTATGACTTTGAATCGCCATAATATTCAAAGTCCTCACAGACACAAGCTATGCTTGGAATGATCACCGAAAGGTTAAATTTGGGACGCTTTTGCACTTGATATTCAGAGCTCCTATTCTAGTTTCTTTTTTTTATTATTATAATTTTGGTTTCAAGGTCATGTATGCTAATCCAAAAGAACACCCTTCATTGGAATGACAATAAGCAAAATTGACATTTTAAACAAAAAGATTTCCTTGTATTACTTCAAGATTAAGCTTCAAGATACAGGGTTGTGGATACAAATGATCGACCTAACACAGAGGAAAAACGTGCCAAGGATTACAGCGAGAATTATGACAAGAGTACATATGCCAGACAATTTGGAGATTTAAAGCAAGTTTCTCACATTTAGAGAAATGAAGATTGAACCATTGATAGGGAAACTATCTCCCAACACAAGGAAAGTTTACAAATTTGAAGCATTCGCTCGCCAGAAGATTGAAGATAGAAGAAGACTCTATGTGATGGGTCAGTGCCGACGAATCAATTGTGACCAAGACTGAAGAGAGAGAAGTACCGAAGAAGTAATAAGAGTGCATGATAAGAAAATAGTTGAGCCCGAGATCGAATGAGGCAATGAGGAGCAAAAGAATGATACGACTCCCTACAATAGTATAGGGACTAAAAGTGAATGTTCTCAAAAATGAGAAATGACTCTGGATTAAAAGCGAGTTATGGGACATATTTGAGATAACTACCCAACTGGTAAGAAGAAGATTGACGAGCATGCAGCAAAGGAGTGAATCGAAGAAGAAATCTGAGGATGGCCTTTCAAGGACTAGGTGTTTTTAAAATAACCCTGAAAATGTTCGATATCATTCATCATATAGATAGGCATCCCTAAGATTAGGAGCATGCTAACTCGCATTATTCAATTTTCTTGTCTGTTTTCTTGACAGATGCTCAAGAATTAGAGGAAAATCAGATTTTTATGCTTTGCAGCGGAAGAAGCAACTCTCAACAAAGATTCAAGAATTTTTCATACACAAATGTTTGTGATTTGATGCCTATGACGGTCAGAAACCGGGCATCCTTCAAGGTTTTTCAGTCATCATCTTTCATGGAAGTGAAGAAAACTTTTCGGCAATCTTGTGACGATATATCCTTTCGTGCCTATGACGATCATAAATCGGGTTATGATCTTTCAGTCTTCAGCTTTCATGGAAGTAGTGAAAATCATGTGGTAGTTTCGAAGCAAGTTACACTTTGATGTTAAGACGGTCAGAACCCGGGGCATCCTTTTAATTTTCCAGTCTTCAACTTCCTCGGGAGCAACGAAAATTTTCTAATAGTCTCATAGCGAGATGTCATTTTGATGTCAAGACGGTCAGAACCTGGGGCATCCTTTTAATTTTCCTGTCTTTGGCTTTCAGGGAAGTAGGGAAAATCATGTGGCAATCTCAAAGTGAGTTACTCTTTTGTGCCTATGTCGGTCAGAAACTGGGGTACACAATCTAGAGATTTTGCAAGCTTTGGCTTTCAGGGAAGTAGTAGAAATCTTCTAGTCGTCTTGTGACAAGATACTGTTTTGTGCCTATAACGGTCAGAAACCAGGGTACACCATCTAGGGATTTTGCAGGCTTTAGCTTTCGGGGAAGTAGCAAAAATCTTCTAGCCGTCTTGCAATAAGATACCATTTCATGCCTACGATGATAAAAAATCGGGGTATGATCTTTCAATTTTCCTGTCTTCAGCTTTCATTAGGATCAGCGAAAACCTTCCGGTTGTCTTTTAGCAAGATATCCTTTCATACCTATGATGATCAGAAATCGGGGTATGATCTTTTAGTTTTCTAGTCTTCAACTTTCATTAGAAGCAGCGAAAACCTTACGGTAGTCTTGTAGAAAGATACCCTTTCATGCCAATGACGATCAGAAATCGGGGCATGATCTTGTAATTTTCTAGTCCTCAACATTCTGGAAAACAATGAAGATCTTCGGAAGCGAGATATCATGCCTATGACGATCGTAAACTGGGTATAATTTTTAATTTTTTCGATCTTCAAAGAAAGATAGAAGACTCGTGGAGGGCTCCCAACTATAGGATTTTGTCTTCAAAGCAAAACATTCTATTTTGAAGAATTCAAGGGCAATCGAGCAGATCGATGCGAGAAGATCAAGAGAGCGGGCGGTACCCTCAACCTACGGACCAAAATGGTCACTATTTTGTCTTTGCTCTATCCTCGTTACACAACGATGAGCAAAGAGGGACAGCTATTGTAACCCATTTTTGTCTGGGTTAGACCCAAAATAAACCCAATATCCCTACCTATTATGCCCAATTAAAAAAGCCCTTTGTCCAGTCCAAGATGTCGCATTTGCAGACACGAAAAGCAAGAAAGAAGACGCTATCACCCAAAAAAAATTTATCTGTAAAATCAATTTATTCACTTTTTTAAGTATTTAATACCCCAAAAATTTTTGTATAGGAGAGCTTTTATCGAATGAAAAAAGAAAAAAAGTAAAAAAAACAAAAATTCACGTGGCTCAAATTTAACCACGTCTACACCCCCACCACCCCATTTTGGCTATAAATAGCCGGGTTGGGAGAGACCAAGGATTCACCCCACAATTCCAATTGGAATTGAAAAGTGGCCATGAAATGGGAAATGGCCGAAGCAAGCTCTGCTTGCTCAAAGAAGGCAGTGCCCTTGGCCTTAGTTGGTTCGATCCAACATTCGATCGGGATCTTTTTTGTGACTCGATTAAGTTAATTTTTGGGCCATAATGAGGTGGCATTAGGATCTTGGTGGGGGTCGGTCAAAGCTTTTCATTCGAGCTCTTAGTGAGGTAAAATCGATCTTTATCTTTGTATTTATATAATAATATAGTTTTGTTGATTATGTTTTCATATTGGTATGTTTTATATATATGTTTTATACATTATTTTACCTTTAATTTTTGCATCGTTTTTTTCTTTCTTTAATTTCAGTTCTTTTTTATATTTGATGTATTTTATTTTATTAGTGTATTTTTTTATATATGGTATTATTATGTATATAATATGTAATGTGTAATATATATTATATTTATAATATGTATATAGTATAATATTTACTTTTATATAGTATTTGTAAAATATTTATAAAAAGTTATTTATATATTTATGTATACATGTATATATTAATATATATATTGTATATTATATAGTATTTTATTTGTTTTTATTTATTACTTTATATTTACATTATTTATATTAACTTTATGTTATTTATTATTTTACATAAATATCATATATAGTATTTTGCACTATTGTTCCAATATTTCTATTGGAAGTGCCATCCCGGCCATTAGGGTGTCATCTCCTTTGAATGTCGTGAATATCAAGACAGATTTAAACTGTTGTGCATGCATTTTGGGAATTAAATTATTAAATTAAATCGAATTTTTATTTTCCTTAATAAAAACAATACGAACCTTTAGGTACCAATTTTGGGCGTAGTGGGGGTGCTAATCTTTCCCCACTCGTAACCAACTCCCGAAGCCATCTCTGGTTTACTTTTCTGGTGTCCGAACTATCTTATCCAAGTGACCGGTGTCGACTCTATTTTTTATTTAAAACACGTAGCTTCCCACCCAAGAACGGGGCCTCCAAGGAAAGGCCCAGACAAAAAGGTCGCTACATAGCTTAACCTCATTTTCAAAAATTTTTACTCGGTTAAAATTCCAACTGGTCCATTGTAAAGCCCATTTAGACATGCACGCCTTAAACCCAACAAAACGACCACAAAATAAGATTATATCATATTTTATGAGCAAAAATATTTTATTATGTGCTTTTGAATATGATTATATAGATTAACCTAAATTTTAGAACTTTTTACTCGGTTAAAATTCCAACGGATCCACTGTAAAGTCCATTTAAACATGCACGCCTTAAAACCCAACAAATCGACCACCAAATAAGATTAAGTCATATTTTATGAGTAGAAATATTTTATTATGTGCTTTTGACTATGATTATATAGCTTAACCTCAATTTTAGAACTTTTTACTCGGTTAAAATTCCAACGGGTCCACTTTAAAGTCCATTTAGACATGCACAACTTAAACCCAACAAAATGGCCGCATAATAAGATTAAATAAAATTTTATGAATTAAAATATTTAGTAATGGGATTTTCAACATGATTATACAGCATAACCTCAATTTTAGAACTTTTTACTCGGTTAAAATTCCAACGGGGTGTCATCAAAAAAATTTTCGAACGGGTCTACTATAAAGCCCATTTAGACATGCAGGCCTTAAGCACCAACAAAACGGCCAACAAATAAGATTAAATCAAATTTTATGACTTAAAATATTTAGGTATGGGTTTTTGGACATGATTACACAGCTTAACCTCAATTTTATAACTTTTTACTCGGATAAAATTCCAACGGGTCCACTATAAAGCCCATTTAGACATGCATGCCTTACACTCCAATAAAATGGTCGAAAAATAAGATTAAGTCACATTTTATGACTTAAAATATTTAGTTATGGGTTTTTAACATGATTATATATCTTAAACTCATTTTCAGAACTTTTTACTCGGTTAAAATTCTAACGGGTCCACTATAAAGCCCATTTTGACATGAATGCCTTAAACACAATAAAACGGCCACAAAATAAGATTAAATCACATTTTATAACTTAAAATAGTAAGTGATTATCAGGTAATCAGATCGAGTTGGAATTTCAAAGACAGTTCCATAAGCCATGGAAAATTCATAAAATATTATTTTTATGTATATTTTAATATTTCTAGTTGGATTCTAACTAGATTTGGTCATACTTTTACAAGATGGCAAATTAGAAAATAAAATTTAGTTGGAGGGTTATTGGAATTAAGTAATTAAATGAATTTAATATTCATTTAATTAGAAACACTTGGCATAAATAAGAAAAAGATGAACAAAAATTAGTTCATCTTCTCTTCTACATTTTGAAACCAAGAGAAAGAAAGGGAAAAAATACACAAAATTTTCCTAGGCAATTTGAAGGCTCCAAAGTTAGAATCAAGGTATGTTGCTTTGGAAAAAAATGATCTATGCTTAATGCTCTTTCTATTGATAGTAATTTTGCATGGCAATTTGAAGAATTGTTCATGTTATTGATGAGAGATAATATAGGGTTTCATGTTCTATGTTGAGATTGAAGCTTGATTTAAGTAAATCAAGTGTTGTGGAGTTGAAATCAAGCTTAGCTTTAGATTAATTTCAAGTCTGAAGACATAAACCCTAACCCTAGAATTTGGGATTTTATTTAGAGTTTTGAAATTGATGATGAAAATGAAAGATTGGTGATATTAGAAGCTTGATTTTGTTAGAATGAAAAATCCTCAACTAGTCCTTTAAGTGACCATATTGGTATACATGAGGAAATTTGGAGAAATATTGTGAAAATTATCCTAGTAATGGATTTGAAGAGATTATGAATTTAGAATCTTGATTATGGCATTAGGACCAAAATAAAGTCCTTGAAAAGTTTAGACACCCAATTTGGCATGAAGGAATAAATTGGGGTTTTAAGTGTTAATTTTTGGAAATGAAGAATATATGTTGGAAAAAATATTTTGAGCATATTAGAATGTTGTTTGAATGAAAAAAAAAATTGGGAAGGTTTAGTGACCAATTCGGTCAAAGGCTAAAATAAAAGGAAATTTTTGAGAAACATTGTAAAATGTTGGATTTGTTAACTAGTACAAGTTTATAAACCTTTGTGTGAAATTAGTGACTAAAATGTCACTTTAACAAAGGTTAGTGGATTGAAGAGTATTGAGAAAAAGTTAGTGAAATGTTAGAATTATGGAGTAATTGTAAGTCGAGCTTGAATAAATTGCAAAATGTTGCAAAATGGCCACTAGGGACCAAAATGGACTTTTCGGCTACTAAGGGAGAAAAAGAGAAAAATTTTGGAAAATTTTTATATTCTAATAATTATACTAGTATTTTATAGTTAAGCAGAGTTAGATTAAAAAGAAATCTAACATGTATATTATTGTATATGTTCGATGGGTAATTTTTGCAGCATCCAAGCAGGACAAGGAAATAAGAGATAAAAGATGCAATGAAAAAGTAGTGGATTAGCTTAGTGAGGCCCAATATTTTGCATAGCCCAGGTGAGTGCATTATATGCATGTATGACATGTTACAAATAGGACGACTTGCGATAAATCGACCTTGATATTAATGAAAAATGTATGTTGATCAAATTATGCAAATGGCATATGGGATACATTGATATGGAATAATGATTTATCTAAGATAAATCAGATTTTAGATTTTGGGTATGAACTGCCCATTATCGAACTATGGATAAGAATATTGATGGAATGGATATTGAATATGATAATATTATATTGTTATGCTCGAGTACTAGTGTGAGAGTCTTTGGTATAGTTGGATATCCATAGAGTCTTAGCAGCTGCAATCCAGCACTACGCTACGAACCAGAAACTTCGGTGTTGACATCAGACGCTACGGCGTTGTAGACACTACGGTGCTGTTTAGACACTACGGTGTCGACTAGCACAAAAAAGATGTTATAATGAAGAGCAAAGGGCGTCCTCGAGTACGTAATCATCCCAGTCGCTTCGGTGATGCAGACGTTCCGTCATCATAGACACTACGGTGTCGTGATGACTCCTATACCATAGGTTTACATAAAATTGTACTTTGGGCTATAATTCATGAAATGCTTTTATGCAAGTAGATAGGCCATTAAGTCTATCGTATTTATTACAGCTAAAGTAAGAATGATATTATGACTTTTAATATTTATATATACATGCAACTATAATTCATTGAAATAAGTTAGTTCTCATTTACTATGATAAATGATGGAATGTTTAAACTGCATAAGGAATCGCTTGTCATTTTGCAGGGATTGTGATATTTATGTTAATTGTGTATGTTGTTAAATTTATGCTTCACTAAGTTATACTTAGCGTGTGTTTCGTAATACACATAGGTCGATCGGGCTAGTAGTATCGAAGAAGGAGCTACAGTTTTGGAAATCGAGATATCGCTTATAAGCAATAGTATGTACACTTACATCCAAGTCTAGTGGGCATGTACTTGTATTTTAAATTTGCAGTTTTTTTGTATTATTAAACTTATAAGTTAGTTTATTTATTTTAAATGGGACTGTAACCTAAGTATTATGGATGAATAGTATGGTTTTAAACTCTTGACAATGGGATTTGGTATAAATATTATGTAGTTAATGCTTATCGGGTAGCGATTTTAAAATTTAGAAAGGGTCTAGGTAGTACACATAGTTTATACCATGAATTATATTTTTATGTTAATAACTATCAAAAATATTTATTTAACCAATTCATGGTCGAAACTAGGTGTCACTAGACATGTTTGTAATTTAATGAAAAACCGAGAAAAAATTTATTTTACTAAACTAGTTTTAAAAAAATTCAAGTCAGGAAATCAGTTAAAAACTTCAGTAACATCTTCAATGTGTATTAAATCATCAAATATACGTTGAGGGTGTTACATTTAGTGGTATCAGAGCAAAGGTTAAATTCAGTTTGATGTCATTTGTTTAAAGTGTACATGCCCTTAGGATGTTATGTTACTGATGTATTGCTTGTATAATTTGATGTGGCTCTTTACTAATATGATTCTAAATATGTTGTAATAGAAAATGTCAGACGTTGAGGGATCACGTCATGTGACGGATCACCAGGGCCTGGAAGAGGCTCATAGTGATAGTAATGAGGTGCAAAATGTTCCACCTCCAGCTTCTGCCCAGGCTGAGCCACCTGAGCAGCAAAGAGCTCCAGCTCAAGAATATGGAGCGTTAGTGCAAGCGTTAGAGGCGATGGTTAATAGGCTGCAGCCACCTACACTCGCACCAGCTTCGGCTCCTGCACCCGTAAGGGCATCGACTGCTAAAGAGTTTAAGAAATTGGGTGCGCCTGAGTTCATTGGAGAAGATGGTCTGATGGCCGTAGACTTATAGTTAAATGATGTCAAGGTTATGCTGGACCAGTTAAATTGTTCTAATGCTGAAAAACTAGAGGGAGTTGTATCTCTTCTAAGGGAACATGCTCGTATGTGGTGGTCGAATGCCATAGAGCTAGTAACTACTGAACATGTAACTTGGACATTTTTCCAAGAAGCATTTAAAGCCAAATATGTTGGTGATCAATTCAAGAGAGAAATGCTTCAGCAGTTCCTGGATCTCAAGCAAGGCAATCATTCAGTTTATAAGCATGAGTTGGAGTTTAATCGATTAAGCCGATATGCAGTCGATTTAATGTCGACTAAAAAATCTTGCTGCGAATGGTGCATTGAGGGGCTTCATCCAAGACCTAAGGAAGTACTTTTAGACATGAACCTGTCAGTTTATCAAGATGCGGTGTATAGAGCAAAGGCTATGGAAAGGGCCTATCTAGAGTGAGTCAGAGCTCAATCATCTCGATCAACTAAAAGATCTGGAGAATCATTTGTTTCAGTACAGTCTAAGCGAGGTAGAGGTTCTCGTCAACAAAGCAAGTCTGGAACTGGATCTATACGCAAAAATCCTTTTTTCTAAAAGATCCCAAGCTTCTCAGATGTCTACTACAAGCTCGAAGAAGTCAGAAAAAGCTTCTAAACCAGAATGTGAGCACTGTGGGAAGAAGCATGGAGGGGTTTGCTAGACTATTATAGGAGCCTGTCTGCGATGTGGTTAGATGGGACATTTTGCTAGAGAATGTCTGCGAGGACAGACATAGAACCCTATCTAGTCAGAATGATCTATAATAGCTCCACCTAGAGGTCGTGGTCGTGGTGGAACCGAACAAGCTAGAACATTAAACCAAGTCGGATCAGAGACGACATCAACACGAAAATTTTGAACCCTAGCTCGAGTGTATAATATATGCACATATGAGGACAAGTATGATTCAGATATTATAGCAGGTACTTTTCAACTTTTTGGTGAATCTATGTTTGTTTTAATTGATCCTAGTTCTACTCATTCGTATATTAGCTCCAAACTAGTTACTAAAAGAAGAATTCCTATGGAGACTATTAGTAGTGATGTGATTGCAAGTAATCCGCTTGGTCATAGTGCTAGAGTGACCCGGATATGTAAGAATTGTCCCTTAGTGATTCAAGAGATTAAAATTCCAGCGAATTTAATGGAGCTACAATTCCACGAAATTGAGATTATTTTGGGAATGGACTGGCTATCTGCATATGATGCAGATGTTAAATGTAAAAAGAAGCAATTAGTACTTCAAGGACTGGATGGTTTTCAGGTGGTTGTAGTGGGAGAATGAAACGATTGTCTAAACTCAGTAATCTCTGCAGCAATGGCTCAGAGGATGTTAAATAATGGGTGTGAAGCGTAGTTAGTTAATATGGTGAATACGCAAGCATCAAACAAGAAATTGGAAGATATCCCAAATGTGCGAGAATTTCCAGATGTATTTCTAGATGAGTTGCCAGGATTACCTCCAAAAGAGAGGTACAATTTGGAATAGATGTGTATCCTGGAACAGAGCCTGTATCAATGGCATCCTATAGGATGGTGCCAACAGAATTAAGGGAGCTGAAAGCTCAATTATAAGAGTTATTAGATCGAGGCTATATTCGACCGAGTGTATTGCCATGGGGAGCCCCAGTATTATTTGTAAAGAAGAAGGATGAATCTTTACGATTGTGTATAGATTATCGACAACTGAATAAGGTGACGATAAAGAATAAGTATATGTTGCCAAAAATTGAAGATCTCTTTGATCAGCTTAGAGGCGCTGCTATGTTTTCAAAGATCGATCTTCGATCAGGCTATTATCAGCTAAAAGTTAAGAAAGAAGATATACCAAAGACAACATTCAGGACTCGCTATGGACACTACGAGTTTTTAGTAATGCCGTTTGGACTCACAAACGCCCCTGCCGCATTTATGGATTTGATTAATAGGGTGTTTCAACCCTAATTTGACCAATTTGTGGTGATATTTATAGATGATATCTTGGTATATTCTAAGACTGAAGATGATCACGATCGACATCTCTGAGTGGTATTACAGACATTAAGAGATAAGCAGCTTTATGCAAAGTTTTCCAAATATAAATTTTGGCTATTCGAAGTAACTTTTCTTGGACACGTCGTATCTGCTGATGGAATAAGAGTGGATCCCAAAACGGTGCAAGCTATTCTTGAATGAGAAGCACCAAAGAATGTCTCAGAAGTTAGAAGTTTCTTGGGATTAGCTGGATACTATAAACAATTTGTCCAAAACTTCTCTATTATCGCCATGCCACTTACTCAACCATTAAGGAAAGGTGTTTCTTTTGTATAGACAGAGAAGAGTCAAGAGAGTTTCGAAAGATTAAAGAAAGTTTTAACAGAGGCACTAGTATTAATTCAACCAAAGCCGGGAAAAGAGTATGTTCTGTATAGTGACGCATCCTATAATGGTTTGGGTTGTATATTAATGCAAGAATGATGCATGGTAGCTTATGCATTGTGACAACTCAAAACTCATGAAAAGAATTACCCGACTTATGACTTGGAAATGACAACAGTGATTTTTGCACTCAAAATTTAGAGACATTATTTATATGGTGAAAAGTGTCATATTTACACTTATCACAAAAGTTTGAAGTGCTTGATGACACAACGAGATCTGAATCCGAGACAACGAAGATGGGTCGAGTTTTTAAAGAATTATGACGTGGTTATTGATTATCACCCTAGAAAGGCTAACGTAGTGGCAGATGCTCTTAGCCAAAAAACATTTTATGTTCTACGCGCAATGAATGCACAACTATCTTTGGGACAAGATGGTTCTTTAGCAGTGGAGTTTCAGCTTAAGCCAACTTTTCTGGATCGGATCAAAGATTTGCAAATTTCGAATGAAGAATGCCTTGAAAAGAGGAAACAAGCTGAATTTGGGAAAGTGCAAGACTATGAAATCAAGTCTGATGGTTGTTTATACTATCGAGGAAAGGTTTATATTCCTGATAATGGTGAATTGAAGGAAGAGGTTTTAACAGAAGCTCACTATTCTCCATTAACTATATACACCCATGAAGTAGTAAGATGTATCAAGATTTGAAAACCCGCTATTGGCGGTCAGGAATGAAAAGAGCAATCTCAGAGTTTGTAGCAAAATGTCTGACATGTCAACAAGTTAAAGCAGAGCATCAAGTACCTTCTGTACTGTTATAACCTATCTTCATTCCTTAGTAGAAATGGGAAAAAAGTGACTATGGATTTTGTAACAGGGCTACCAGTTACACCCAGCAAAAAGGATTCAATATGGGTCATTGTGGATCGTTTGTCGAAGTCTACATATTTTATTCCAGTTCGTATAGATTATTCAATGGATAAGTATGAATAATTGCATATCAGAGAAATAGTACGACTATATGGTATCCAGTATCGATTGTATCGGATAGAGACCCAAGGTTTACCTTAAGGTTTTGGGGAGCATTACACGAGGTTCTAGGTACTAAATTAAATTTTAGTACTGGATTTCATCCACAGACAGACGGGCAGTCAGAACGAATGATACAGATTTTAGAAGAAATGTTGCGAGCTTGTATTATTGAGTTCACTGGATCATGAGAAAGGTATTTGCCATTAGCTGAATTCACATATAACAACAGTTATCAGACAAGCATTAAAATTGCACCGTTTGAAGCACTTTATGGAAGTAAGTGCGGAACTCCTCTTAATTGGTTTGAATTACAGGATCGAAATGTTCATAGTGACCCAAAAATAGGTGGGATTGATTTAACCCGATAAATGGAAGATAAAGTGAAGATTATTCAGAATAATCTTAAAGCAGCTATGGATCGACAAAAGGCATATGCAGATAAAAAGAGAAAGGATGTTGAATTTCAAGTTGGAGATAAAGTATTCCTGAAGGTCTCACCTTGCAAGAAAGTATTGTGTTTTTGGTCGAAAAGGGAAACTAAGTCCCAGATTCATTAGACCTTATGAAATTCTCTAAAGAGTTGGACCAATGGCTTATCAACTGGCCTTACCTCCAGAGATGAGCAAGATCCATGATGTATTTCATGTATCTATGTTGCGAAGGTATCGATCAGATCCCTCGCATGTTATCACTCCAAAAGAGATTGAATTGCAACCTGATTTAACATATGAAGAAGAACCAGTGGAGATTTTATCTTATGGAGTCAAAAAATTGAGAAATAAGAAAATTCTATTGGTCAAAGTCCTTTGGAGGAAGCACAAAGTGAAAGAGGCAACTTGGGAGACCGAGGAGGAAATGAGAAAGTAGTACCCGAAACTATTTAAATCAGGTGCGTTTTAAAATTCGAGGACGAATTTTCTTAAGGGGGAAGAATTGTAATACCCCAAAATTAGTTCATCTTCTCTTCTACATTTCGAAACCAAGAGAAAGAAAGGAACAAAAAATACACAAAATTTTCCTAGGCAATTTGAAGGCTCCAAAGTTAGAATCAATGTATGTTGCTTTGGAAAAAAATGATCTATGCTTAATGCTCTTTCTATTTATAGTAATTTTGCATGGTAATTTGAAGAATTGCTCATGTTATTGATGAGAGAGAAAATAGGGTTTCATGTTCTATGTTGAGATTGAAGCTTGATTTAAGTAAATCAAGTGTTATGGAGTTGAAATCAAGCTTAGCTTTAGATTAATTTCATGTTTGAAGACATAAATCCTAACCCTAGAATTTGAGATTTTATTTAGGGTTTTGAAATTGATGATGAAAATGAAAGATTGATGATATTAGAAGCTTGGTTTTGATGTTAGAAAGAAAAATCCCCAAATAGTCCTTTAAGTGACCATGTTGGTATACATGAGGAAACTTGGAGAAATATTGTGTAAATTATCCTAGTAATGGATTTGAAGAGATTATGAATTTAGAAGCTTGATTATGGCATTAGGACCAAAATAAAGTCCTTGAAAAGTTTAGACACCCAATTTGGCATGCATGAATAAATTGGGGTTTTAAGTGTTAATTTTTGGAAATGAAGAATATATGTTGGAAAATTTATTTTGAGCATATTAGAATGTTGTTTGAATGAAAAACTACATTGGGAAGGTTTAGTGACCAATTCAGTCAAAGGCTAAAATAAAAGGAAAATTTTGAGAAACATTGTAAAATGTTGGATAGATTAATTAGTACAAGTTTGTAAACCTTTGTGTGAAATTAGTGACTAAAATGTCACTTTAACAAAGGTGAGTGGCTTGAAAAGCATTGAGTAAAAGTTAGTGAAAATGTTAGAATTATGGAGTAATTGCGATTCGAGCTTGAATAAATTGCAAAAAGTTGCAAAATGGTCACTATAGACCAAAATGGACTTTTCGGCGACTAGGGGGAGAAAAAGAGAAAAATTTTGGAAAATTTTTATATTCGAATAATTATACTAGTATTTTATAGTTAAACAGTGTTAGATTAAAAAGAAATCTAACATGTATATTATTATATATGTTCGATGGGTAATTTTTGCAGCATCCGAGCAGGACAAGGAAATATGAGATAAAAGAGGCAAAGAAAAAGTAGTGGATTAGCTTAGTGAGGCCCGTATTTTGCATAGCCCAGGTGAGTGCATTATATGCATGTATGACATGTTACAAATAGGACAACTTGCGATAAGTCAACCTTGATATTAATGAAAAATGTATGTTGATCAAGTTATGCAAATGGCATGAAAATTAAATAGCATATGGGATACATTGATATGGCATAATGATTTATCTAAGATAAATAAGATTTTAGATCTTGGGTATGAACTGCCCATTATCGAACTATGGATAATAATATTGATGGATTGGATATTGAATATGATAATATTATATTGTTATGCCCGACTACTAGTGTGAGAGTCTTTGGTATAGTTGGATATCCATAGAGTCTTAGCAGCTGCAATCCAGCACTACAGTGCGAACCAGACACTTCGGTGTTGACATCAGACGCTACGGCGTTGCAGACACTACGGTTTTGTTTAGACACTACGGTGTAGACTAGCACAATAAGATGTTATAATGAGGAGCAAAGGAAGTCCTCGAGTACGTACTCATCCCAGTCTCTTTGGTGATTCAAACGTTACACCGTCGTAGACACTATGGTGTCGTGATGACTCGTATACCATAGGTTCACATAAAATTGCACTTTGGGCTACAATTCATGAAATGCTTTTATGCAAGTAGATAGGCCATTAAGTCTATCGTATTTATTACAGATAAAGTAAGAATGATATTATGACTTTGAATATTTATATATACATGCAATTATAATTCATTGAAATAAGTTAGTTTATCATTTACTATGATAAATGATGAAATGTTTAAACTGCACAAGGAATCACTTGTCATTTTGCAGGGATTGTGATATTTATGTTAATTGTGTATGTTGTTAAATTTATG
The DNA here is from genome assembly GCA_019671005.1 of Hibiscus mutabilis. NCBI lineage: Eukaryota > Viridiplantae > Streptophyta > Magnoliopsida > Malvales > Malvaceae > Hibiscus > Hibiscus mutabilis. The sequence continues at coordinate 25,462,659 of CM033737.1, forward strand.
CTTCACTAAGTTATACTTAGCGTGTGTTTCATAATACACGTAGGTCAATCGGGCTAGTAGTATCGAAGAAGGTGCTGCACTTTTGGAAATCGAGATATCGCTTATAAGCAATAGTATGTACACTTACATCCTAGTCTAGTGGGCATGTACTCGTATTTTAAATTTGCAGTTTTTTTGTATTACTAAACTTATAAGTTAGTTTATTTATTTTAAATGGGCCTGTAGCCTAAGTATTATGGATGAATAGTATGGTTTTAAAATATTGACAATGGGATTTGGTATAAATATTATGTAGTTAATGCTAATCGAGTAGCGATTTTAAAATTTAGAAAGGGTCTAGGTAGTACACATAGTTTATAGCCAGAATTATATTTTTATATCTATAACTATCTAAAATATTTATTTAACCAATTCAGGGTCGAAACTCGGTGTCACTAGACAGGTTTGTAATTTAATGAAATATCGAGAAAAAAATTATTTTACTAAACTAGTTTTAAAAAAGAAAAAATTTCAAGTCAAGAAATCAGTTAAAAACTTTGGTAACATCTTCAATGTGTATTAAAACATCAAATATACGTTGAGGATGTTACAGATTAAATCACATTTTATGACTTAAAATATTTAGTTATGGGCTTTTGAACATGATTACACAGCTTAACCTCAATTTTATAACTTTTTACTTGGTTAAAATTGCATCAGGTCCACTATAAAGCCCATTTAGACATGCATGCCTTATGTCACGGCCTTAGCCTTTAGTTCACTCGGTCGCTAAGCCGTGCGACACTTGAAAAGGACTCTTCCCGATCAAGTCAGCCTTTTCCCTCGATTGATCTGCTCAAAATAAGCAAGTAACACATTAGTCTCGCGCCACAAAACCATTCTTCAAGCCATTAGCGAAACCGTGGGGCATAGCGGATGCACACAGTCGACCCCCAGCTTCCCCGTAGGAAAAAAAATAACGGTTTTTATTTTATTATAAAAAAAAGAAACATCGGTTACATTAGAAAACTCACCCACACCATCGACTTGGGCGGTAGGGGCCGCCTCGATGGTGTGTAGGATACATACCTTTACCAGTGGATCAGCCCAAACTCTGCCGACTGTCCACCCCCTACATATATGCGAAAAAAACATAATAGAAATGACCCGAGTAAACATTCTATTGTTTGAAACGAGGACACTTTTTCCTAACTAAAGAAATAATTGAAAACAAAGACTCTTCTTCCTAAAACATTGATGTGCTTGAAAATGGGGCATGGTAGAAGTGACTCGGTTGTAACACCATGTGAGGGGATGGCCACAACATCCTCCCCCACCTAACTTGTCGACGCCCTCGTTGACTGAGCTGCAAGGAACTCCTCGATTTTCTGCTTGAACGCCTTTAGGTCATGATCTCTCTCCCAACTTGTCTCTTCAGCTCCAAGACCTTCCCACTTGACCAGGTACTCACGAACAGGCTTCTTCTTGGACACCGTAACAAACCTATCAGCAAGGATCTCCTCAACTCGACGCTCGATGGGGTTTGGTACAGATGGGGCCCCGATCACTGTCCCTCGGCTAATATCCGAGGGGCTCGCATGAAAAGGCTTCAAATTGCTCACATGGAACATGGGGTGAACTTTCATCCATGAGGGCGGCTTGATCTTGTATGAGTTATTTCCAACTTTGGCCACAATGGTCGGGTCCTCCATACTTTCGCACCAATCGCCGATCTCTATTCCGTAAGAACCGCAGAAACTGTTCGCCATTAGCTTCACAAGAACTAGATCGCCAACTTTGAACTCGCTGGTCCCTTCGGCCACGATCTGCCCACTTCTTCATATGTTTTGCAGCTTTCACTAGATAAGCTCGAGCAATCTCTGTATTTTGGCGCCATTCCTTTGAGAAATTAAAAGCTCGGGGACACTTTCCTTTGTATGACTCTATAGTGGTGTGTGGAAGCCGCGGCTGCTGACCTGTCACAATTTCAAAGGGGCTTTTATTAGTAGCAGAACTCTTTTGTGAATTAAAACAAAGTTGTGCCACATCCAACAAAGAAGGCCAATTTTTCTGGTTGGCTTTGGATAAAATGCCTTAAGTACTCTTCTAACAACCCATTAAAGCGCTCCGTCCTCGCCCATCCGTCTGGGATGATAACTTGACGACAAATTCAGTTTGGATCCCAACATCTTGAATAACCCTCTCCAGAAATTTCCAGTGAACCGACCATCCCTGTCACTAACGATATCTTGTGGGATACCCCAATACTTTACAACATGTTTAAAGACTCATCGAGCTGTCTCCTCCGCCGAACAATATTTGGGGCGGTGGATAAATGTAGCATATTTTGAGAACCGATCCACCACCACAATGGCAGCTCCAAGATCCCCCACCCGAGGCAAGTTCACTATGAAGTCGAATGAAATGCTCTCCCAAGGTCGTGCTGGCACTGACAATGGCTCCAACAATCCTGCAGTCTTTTGTCGATCCACTTTGTCTTGCTGGCAAATAAGGCAAGTCTTGGTATAGTCCATAATATCCTGTCGCATGTGCGGCCAATAATATCCTTGTTCCAACAGGGCCAGAGTACGCCGCCAACCTTGGTGACCTGCCCAGAGAGTGTCATGGCATTCGCGTAGTAGTTTCTGTCTAAGTTCTCCTGCTCTCGGGACATACATACGCGGACCTTTCGTCATTAGGATCCCATTCTCTACCCAAAAGGTCTTTGATTGGCCACTTTCCACCATCCTCAATATTGCCATCATCTGCGGATCCTTTCCCATATTCTCCATTATGAGTTCCCGAATGTCATTCGTCACCCTACTAGCTGACATAGGAGCAATTAATCTAAGGGTTGCGGATCGCCCTTCGACTCAACGCATCAGCTACCTGATTCTTCTTCCCGACTTTATGCTCAAAACGAAATCAAACTCCGCTAAGCGCTCTTGCCATCTTGCTTGCCTTGCCGATAGTTTTGGTTATGTCGAGGATATGACTAGCAGCTGTGTTGTCTGTTTTAACAACAAACTTTGAGCCCAACAAATAATGCCTCCAAGCCCTGAGACAATGGATCACAGCTAGAAGTTCCTTTTCCTGAGTCGCATATCTCGTCTCGGCACCACTCAACTTCCGACTCTCAAAGGCCACGGTGGTGACCACCCCGCATGAGTACTCCCCTATGGCAAAGTCGGATGCATCGGTTTCAACTTCCATTGGTTTCTCAATGTCCGTAATACTAGGACTGGGTCGTTCATCACAATGAGTTTTTATTTCCTCAAAAGCATCTTGACACTTTTTAGACCAGGCCCACTTCTCACCTTTCTTTAACAAATTGGTAAGTATAGCTGTCCTCCGAGAGTAGCCTTCGACAAACCGTCTATAATAGTTAGCTAATCCCAAGAATGATCCGAGCTCACGACACTTTTTGAGTCGACCATTCTTGGATTGCCTTCACTTTTTCCTCATCCATTCGAACATGTCCCTGGCCAACGAGGTGTCCTAGGAACTTAATTTGAGTTTGGGAGAAAGCACATTTCTCCCTTTTAACAAATAGCTGATTATCTACGAGTCTCGCAACACTAACCGCAAATGGTTTTCATGATACATCAAAGAGGAACTATATACCATTATATCATCCAAGTATATCACCACAAACTTGTCTAGAAAATCATGGAACACTCGGTTCATCAGGGTGCAAAAGGTTGCAGGTGCATTGGTTAGCCCAAATGGCATCACAAGAAACTCAAATGCCCCATATCGAGTAACACAAGTTGTCTTCGGTTCATCTCCCTCGGCCACTCTTACCTGATGATACCCCGATTGAAGATCCAGCTTTGTAAAATATTTCGCGCCACTTAGCTGGTCGAACAAGTCCGCAACTAAGGGGATGGGATACTTGTTCCGGACAGTCACTTTGTTCAGGGCTCTATAGTCCATACACAATCTCAGGCTCCCATCATGTTTCTTCTGGAACAACACGGGCGCCCCAAATGGCACTTTAGACGGTCGAATAAATCTAGCTTTTAACAGTTCATCGAGTTGTTTCCTCAATTCAGCTAATTCTAGAGGGGACATACGGTACGGGCATCTCGCAGGAGGTTTGGCACCGGGGACCAGTTCAATCTCATGATCCACCGTCCTTCGAAGAGGGAGCCCTTCTGGCAACTGATCTGGCATGACATCTTTATAGTCCTCCAACACTCTCAAAATCCCATTTGGTACCCCTTCAAAGGTTGACTCCCCATGTAGGATGGGTAATATGACAAAAGAAGGTTCCCCCTTCTTCACCCTTTTCTTAAATTGTATTGCTGACAACATCTTCCGCTTCTTGGTAGAATGGTAGCGGGTACCACCCCGGGCAATCCCTAGAAACAATAGGCAGCTCGCGGCGAGGACGGGGATGGCACGGGCTTTTGTCATAAAATCCAGTCCCAACACAACATCAAAATCATCCATAGGGGAAAAGTGAGATCCACGCTTCCCTCCCGGGACCCAAGCTTGGCCTTCACCCTCTTAACACTTCCACAAATTTTTGCGGCAGCAGAATTAATCGCTTTCATCTGTCCCACATCTCTAGTAATTGTTAAACCTCATCTCTTGACTTCCTCGGGTGAGATAAAAGTATCTGTTGCTCCCGTGTCAACAAGAGCCCTAGTCGCCTTCCCATTTATCACCAAGTCCACGTACATCAAGCCCCTTCCCGGTTCTTTCTTTATGTTGTCCAATTGCGATTGTAATGCACTCGAAAACGAATAGACCCAATCCTGGCCAGATCGGTCTCACTATTATTCTGTGTAGGTGGGTTAGGGAGTGTGTCCCCAGCCGTGAAAGTTCCAAAGCACTCAATGCACCCTTATGTGGGCACTCAGCCCACGTGATGAGGCCCCTTACACAAGAAGCATGCTAGGGGTAGCCTATTTGGCCCATTCCTCGGCGTAAAGCCACCATTCCCCCTATTCTCAGACTGACTCCTTGTTTGAAGTCCTCTCCCGCTCCCCAAGTTATCGGCCTCTCCCCTCTAGCCATCTTACTCCCATTACCTGCATGGTTATTGCTCCCACTAGTTGGGGCCTTGCGTTTGTTTGAGCCATCATTGTAATCGTTAAGCCGCTCGGCGTGGCATGGCAGCGACTACATCCTGCACTCGTTGTCTTTGAATCTCGGTTCTAGCCCATGGCTTTAGGCCCTCAAGGAAAGCAAACATCTTGTCTTTCTCCGACATGTCCTTAATATCCAGCATCAATGCCGCAAACTCTCTCACATAATCACGAATAGTCCCCGTATGGGTCAAATCCCTCAACTTCTTCTCGAGCATTATACTCCACATTCTCCGGAAAGAAGGTAGCTATTAATTCTTGTTTCAACTCGTCCCAACTTTTAATGGAACACACGCCATTTGTGAACTTGGACCTCCACCACAACTTGGCATCCACGACAAGTACATAGAAGCCATCGAGACCTTGTCTTCTTCTATAGAGGTGCGAGTAGCCGAAAGTATTGTTCAATATCAAATAGGAAATTTTAAAGCTCTTTGGCATCCCTGTTCCCCCTCATATCACTGAGGCTCTGGGACCCTATTCCTCTGGCCCCTTTCCATGGTCTTTGAATTTCCCACAACCACTTCAATCAAATTAATTTGAGCCTTAAGCTCCTCTATCTCAAACTTGAGTACTCATTGCCTCCTTTGTCTCATCGGTGAGGTGTTTCACCATGTGAGCCAACTCCCGATGAGAAACTTCAATTGCTCGAACTCGTTCACTTTGGTCACCACATGAGCCCTCGGGGCGCCACCGCGGCTTCTAGCTCCTCATACCTATCGGGTCTATGGTCCTACCCTTGTGCAGGCACTCTAGCGCCATGTTGCGCGAAGTACTGCGCGCCCGCGGGCACCTCGGTTCTCGGGACGGCTCTTGGCCCCGATTCTTACGCGTAGTCACCATCCTCGGGTTGACTCCCACCACACTAGTTCCCCGCACGGGAAGAATAATAAGCACCACAATGCCTATTAATAACTCAGCACCACTGTGCTTCAAGAGGGAGTAAGCACCACTGTGCTTTCCCACTCAAAAAAAAAACTCGGCACCACTGTGCACAAGAAGCAAGAGAGCACCACTGTGCATCAAGATGGAATAAGCACCACTGTCCTTTCCCAATAAAAACTAGGCACCGCTGTGCACTAGCAACAAGAAAGCACCGCTATGCTTGAATAAAAAAAATTGAGCACCACTGTGCCACAATTAAAAAGCACCTTTGTGCTATTGATTACGCACCTCTGTGCTTTTCACCGCAATGAACAGGCAACACCACCCGAAATTGAGTGCTACAACCTTGCTCGGATACCACGTGTCACGGCCTTAGCCTTTAGTTCACTCGGTCGCTATGAAAAGGACTCTTCCCGATCAAGTCAGCCTTTTCCCTCGATTGATCTGCTCAAAATAAGCAAGTAACACATTAGTCTCGCGCCACAAAACCATTCTTCAAGCCATTGGCGAAACCGTGGGGCATAGCGGATGCACACAGTCGACCCCCAGCTTCCCCGTAGGAAAAAAAGAACGGTTTTTATTTTATTATAAAAAAAAAAGAAACATCGGTTACATTAGAAAACTCACCCACACCATCGACTTGGGCGGTAGGGGCCGCCTCGATGGTGTGTAGGATACATACCTTTACCAGTGGATCAGCCCAAACTCTGCCGACTGTCCACCCCCTACATATATGCAAAAAAAACATAATAGAAATGACCCGAGTAAACATTCTATTGTTTGAAACGAGGACACTTTTTCCTAACTAAAGAAATAATTGAAAACAAAGACTCTTCTTCCTAAAACATTGATGTGCTTGAAAATGGGGCATGGTAGAAGTGACTCGGTTGTAACACCATGTGAGGGGATGGCCACAACACCTTACACCCCGACAAAACAGCTGAAAAATAAGATTAAATCACATGTTATGACTTAAAATATTTTTTTATGGGTTTTTGAACATGATTATATAGCTTAACCTCATTTTCAGAACTTTTTACTCAGAAAAAATTCCAACGGGTCCGCTATAAAGCCTATTTTGACATGCACGCCTTAAACACAACAAAACGGCCACAAAATAAGTTTAAATCAAATTTTATGAGTAAAAATATTTGATTACGGGATTTTGAATATGATTATATAGATTAACCTAATTTTCAAAACTTTTTACTCGGTTAAAATTCCAAAGGGTCTACTGTAAAGCTCATTTAGACATGCAGGCTTTAAACACAACAAAAGGGACAACAAATAAGATTAAATCAAATTTTATGAGTTAAAATATTTGATTATGGGGTTTTGAACTTTATTATATAGCTTAACCTCAATTTTAGAACTTTTTACTCGGTTAAAATTCCAACGGGTCCACTGTAAAGCCCATTTAGACATGTAGGCATTAAACAGAACAAAATGGTCAAAAAATAAGAAGATTAAATCAAAATTTCTGAGTTAAAATATTTGATTATAGGATTTTGAATTTGATTATATAGCTTAACCTCATTTTCAGAAATTTTTACTCGGTTAAAATTCCAATGGGTCCACTATAAAGCCCATTTAAACATGTACGCCTTAAACCTAATAAAACGACCACAAAATAAGATTATATCATATTTTATGAGTAAAAATATTTTATTATGTGCTTTTGAATATGATTATATCGCTTAACCTCAATTTTAGAACTCTTTACTCGGTTAAAATTCCAACTGGTCCATTGTAAAGTCCATTTAGAAATGCACGCCTTAAACCCAACAAAATGGTCGCAAAATAAGATTAAAAAAAAATTATGAGTTAAAATATTTCGTTATCAGATTTTAAACATGATTATACAGCATAAACTCAATTTTAGAACTTTTTCCTCGGTTAAAATTCTAATGGGGTGTTATAAAAAAATATTTTCCAACGGGTCCACTATAAAGCCCAGTTAGACATGCATATCTTAAACCCAGAAAAACGACCACAAAATAAGATTAAATCAAATTTTATGAGTAAAAGTATTTTATTATGGGCTTTTGAATATGATTATATAGCTTAACCTCAGTTTTAGAACTCTTTATTCGGTTAAAATTCAAACGGGTCCATTGTAAAGCCCATTTAGACATGCACGTCTTAAACCCAACAAAATGGCAGCAAAATAAGATTATATAAAATTTTATGAATTAAAATATTTAATTTTGTGATTTTGAACATGATTATACAACTTAACATCAATTTTAGAACATTTTACTTGGTTAAAATTCTAACAGGGTGTCATAAAAAAATCAAAAATTTGATTATGGGCTTTTTAACTTTTTTATATAGCTTAACTCATTTTTAGAAATTTTTACTTGGTTAAAATTCCAACGGGTCCACAATAATGCCCATTTAGACATGCACGCCTTAAAAAAAAAAAAAGTCCACAAAATAAGATTAAATCAAATTTTATGAGTTAAAATATTTGATCATGGGCCATTTGAATATGATTATATAGCTTAAACTCATTTTTAAAACTTTTTACTCGGTTAAAATTCCAGCGGGTCCACTATAAAGCCCATTTAGACATGCTGGACTTAAACACAACAAAATGGACAAAAAATAAAATTAAATCAAATTTTATGAGTTAAAATATTTGATTATGGTCTTTTGAACTTGATTATATGGTTTAACTTTATTTTTCAAAAAATTTTACTCGGTTAAAATTCCAACGGGTCCATTATAAAGCCCTTTTAGACATGCACGCCTTAAACACAACAAAACATACACAAAATAAGATTAAATAAAATTTTATGAGTTAAAATATTTGATTATGGGATTTTGAATATGATTATATAGCTTAACCTCAATTTTAGAACTTTTTACACGGTTAAAATTCCAACGGGTCCACTATAAAGCCCATTTAGACATACAGGCCTTAACACAACAAAACAGACAAAAATAATATTAAATAAAATTTTATGAGTTAAAATATTTTATTATGGGATTTTGAACTTTATTATATATCTTAACCTCATTTTCAAAAAATTTTACTCGGTTAAAATTCCAACGGGTCCACTATAAAGCCCATTTAGACATGCAGGCCTTAAACCCAACCTATCGAGCACAAAATAAGATTAAATCAAATTTTATGTGTAAAAATATTTGATTATGGGCTTTTTAATATGACTATATAAATTAACCTCAATTTTAGAATTTTTTACTCGGCTAAAATTCCAACGGGTTCACTGTAAAGCCCATTTAGACATGCACACCTTAAACCCAACAAAATGGTCTCAAAATAAGATTAAATAAAATTTTGTAAATTAAAATATTTATTTATGGGATTTTGAACAAGATTATACAGTTTACATCAATTTTATAACTTTTTACTCGGTTAAATTTCCAACGGGGTGTCATCAAATTTTTTTCCAATGGGTCCACTATAAAGCCCATTTAGACATGCACGCCTTAACCACCAAGAAAATGCTCAGAAAATAAGATTAAATCACATTTTATGACTTAAAATATTTAGTTACGGGCTTTTGAACATGATTACACAGCTTAACCTCAATTTTATAACTTTTTACTCGGTTAAAATTCCAATGGGTGTCATCTAAATGCCCATTTAGACATATAAAGCCCATTTACACACACTTAAACCAAAAACGACATTAAAATAAGATTAAATCACATTTTATGACTTAAAAATTTGGTTATGGGTTTTTGAAAATGATTATATAGCTTAACCTCATTTTTAGAACTTTTTACACGATTAAAATTCCAACGGATCCACTACAAAACCCATTTTGACATGCACGCCTTAAACACAACAAAATGAGGACAAAATAAGATTAGATCAAATTTTATGAGTTAAAATATTTGAATATGGGATTTTGAACATGATTATATAGCTTAACCTCAATTTTAGAACTTTTTACTCGATTAAAATTCCAACATGTCCACTATAAAACCCGTTTAGACTTGCAAGCCTTAAACACAACAAAACGGACAAAAAATAAGATTAAATCAAATTTTATGAGTTAAAATATTTGATTATGGGATTTTGAACTTGATTAAATAGCTTAACCTCATTTTCAGAAATTTTTACTAGGTTAAAATTACAACGGGTCCACTGTAAATCCCATTTAGACATGCACGCCTTAAACACAAAAAACGACCACAAAATAAGATTAAATCAACTTTATGAGTTAAAATATTTGATTATGGGATTTTGAATATGATTATATAGCTTAACCTCAATTTTAGAACTTTTTACTTAGTTAAAATTCCAACGGGTCCACTATAAAGCCCATTTAGACATGCAGGCTTTAAACACAACAAAATGGACAAAAAATAAGATTAAATCAAATTTTATGAGTTAAAATATTTGATTATGGGCTTTTGAACTTGATTATATCGATTAACCTCATTTTCAGATATTTTACTTGGATAAAATTCCAACGGGTCCACTATAAAGCCCATTTAGACATGCACGCCTTAAACCCAACAAAACGACCACAAAATAAGATTAAATCAAATTTTACTAGTAAAAATATTTTATTATGGGCTTTTAAATATGATTATATAGCTTAACCTCTGTTTTAAAACTCTTTACTCGATTAAAATTCCAACGGGTCCATTGTAAAGCCTATTTTGACATACATGCCTTAAACACAACAAAATGGCCACAAAATAAGATTATATAAAATTTTATGAATTAAAATATTTAGTTTTGAGATTTTGAACATGATTATACACTTAACCTAAATTTTAGAACTTTTTACTTGGTTAAAATTCTAACGGGGTGTCATAATTTTTTTTCAGAAATTTGATTATGGGGTTTTGAACTTTATTATATAGCTTAAACTCATTTTCAGAAATTTTTACTTGGTTAAAATTCCAAGTAGTCCATAGTAAAGCCCATTTAGACATGCACGCCTTAAACACAAAAAAAAAACGACCACAAAATAAGATTAAATCAAATTTTATGAGTTAAAATATTTGATCATGGGCTTTTGAATATGATTATAAAGCTTAACCTCAATTTTCAAACTTTTTAATCGGTTAAAATTCCAACGGGTCCACTGTAAAGCCCATTTAGACATGGTGGCCCTAAACACAAAAAAATGGACAAAAAATAAGATTAAATCAAATTTTATGAGTTAAAATATTTGATTATGGGCTTTTGAACTTGATTATACAACTTAACATTTTTTTCGAAAAATTTTACTCGGTAAAAATTCTAAAGGGTCCACTGTAAAGCCCTTTTAGACATGCACGCCTTATACACAACAAAACAACCACAAAATAAGATTAGATCATATTTTATGAGTTAAAATATTTGATTATGGGATTTTTAATATGATTACATAGCTTAACCTCAATTTTAGAACTTCTTACTCGGTTAAAATTCAAACGGGTCCACTGCAAAGCCCATTTAGACATGCAGACCTTAAACACAACAAAACATCCACAAAAATAAGATTAAATCAAATTTTATGAGTTAAAAATATTTGATTATGGGCTTTTGAATTTGATTATATAGATTAACCTCATTTTCAAAAATTTTTACTTGGTTAAAATTCCAACGGGTCCACTGTAAAGCCCATTTAGAAACGCACGCCTTAAACCCAACAAATCAACCACAAAATAAGATTAAATCAAATTTTATGAGTAAAAATATTTGATTATGGGATTTTGAATATGATTATATAGCTTAACCTCAATTTTAGAACTTTCTACTCGGTTAAAATTCCAACGGTCCACTATAAAGCCTATTTAGACATGTACGCCTTAAACCCAACAAAATGACCGCAAAATAAAATTAAATAAAATATTATGAATTAAAATATTTAGTTATGGGATGTTGAACATGTTTATACAGCTTAACCTCAATTTTAGAACTTTTTACTCGGTTAAAATTCCAACGGGGTGTCATCAAAAAATATTTTCCGACGGGTCCACTTTAAAGCCCATTTGGACATGCACGTCTTAAACCCCAACAAAACGACCAAAAATAAGATTAAATCACATTTTATAACTTAAAATATTTAGTTATGGGCTTTTGAACATGAATATATAGCTTAACCTCATTTTTAGAACTTTTTACTCTGTTAAAATTCCAACGGGTCCACTATAAAACCCATTTTGACATGCACGCCTTAAATCCCAACAGAACGACCGAAAAATAAGATTAAATCATATTTTATGACTTAAAATATTTAGTTAAGGGCTTTTGAACTTGATTATATAGCTTAACGTCATTTTCATAAATTTTTACTCGGTTAAAATTCCAACATGCCCACTATAAAAGCCCATTTAGACATGCACACCTTAAACACAAAAAAGGGCCACAAAATAAGATTAAATCAAATTTTATGAGTTAAAATATTTTATTATATGCTTTAAAAATGATTATATAGCTTAACCTCAATTTTAAAACTTTTTACTCGGTTAAAACTCCAACGGGTCTACTATAAAGTCCATTTAGACATGCACTCCTTAAATAGAACAAAATGGAAAAAAATAAGATTAAATCAAATTTTATGAGTTAAAATAATTTATTATGGGCTTTTGAATAGGATTATATAGCTTAACCTCACTTTCAGAAATTTTTACTCGGTTGAAATTTCAACGGGTCCACTATAAAGCCCATTAAGACTTGCACGCCTTAAACCCAACAAAACTACCACAAAATAAGATTAAATCAAAATTTATGCATTATATCTTTGATTATGGGCTTTTGAATATGATTATATAGTTTAACTCAGTTTTAGAACTTTTTACCCGGTTAAAACTTCAACGGGTCCACTGTAAAGCCCATTTAGACATAAATGCCTTAAATCCCAATAAAACGGCCAAAAAATAATATTAAATCATATTTTATGAGTTAAAATATTTAACTATGGGCTTTTGAATATGATTATATAGCTTAACCTCATTTTCAAAACTTTTTACTCGGTTAAAATTGCAACTGGTCCACTGTAAAGCCCATTTCGACATGCACGTCTTAAACCCCAACAAAATTGCTAAAAATAAGATTAAATCAAATTTTATGAATTAAAATATTTATTTATGGGATTTTGAGCTTAATTTTATAGCTTAACATCAATTTTAGAACTTTTTACTCGGTTAAAACTCCAACATGTATACTATAAAGGCCATTTAGACATACATTCCTTGAACCCCAACAAAACGGCCAAAAATAAGATTAAATCACATTATGACTTAAAATTTAGTTATGGGCTTTTGAACATGATTATATAGCTTGACATCATTTTCAGAACTTTTTACTCGGTTAAAATTCCAACGGGTCCACTATAAAGCCCATTTTGACATGCACTCCTTAAACCCCAACAAAATGACCAAAAAATAAGTTTAAATCACATTTTATGACTTAAAATATGTATTTCTGGGCTTTTGAAATTGATTATATAGCTTAACCTCATTTTTCAGAAATGTTTACTCGGTTAAAATTCCAAGGGTCCACTATAAAGCCCATTTTGACATGCAAACTTAAACACAAAAAACAGACACAAAATAAGATTGAATCAAATTTTATGAGTTAAAATATTTGATTATGGGCTTTAGAATATGATTATATAGATTAACCTCAAATTAAGAACTTTTTACTCGGCTAAAATTCCAACGGGTCCACTGTAAAGCCCATTTAGACATACACGCCTTTAACAGAACAAAACGACCAAAAAATAAGATTAAATGAAATTTTATGAGTTAAAATATTTGATCATGGGCTTTTTAATATGACTATATAGCTTAACCTCATTTTCAAAATTTTTTACTTGTTAAAATTCCAACGGGTCAACTATAAAGCCCATTTGACATGTACGCCTTAAACCCAACAAAACGACCAAAATATAAGATTAAATCAAATTTTATAAGTTAAAATATTTGATTATTGGATTTTAAATATGATTATATAGCTTAACCTCTTTTTTAGAATATTTTACTCGGTTAAAATTTCAACGGGTCCACTGTAAAGCCCATTTAGACATGGACGCCTTAAACCCCAACAAAACGACCACAAAATAAGATTAAATCAAATTTTATGAGTTACAATATTTGATTAATAGCTTTTGAATATGATTATATAGCTTATGGGGTTAAAATTGATTATACCTCAATTTTAGAATTTTTTACTTGGTTAAAATTTCAACGGGTCCACTTTAAAGTCCATTTAGACATTCACGCCTTAAACCCCAACAAAATGGCCGTAAAATAAGATTATATTAAATTTTATGAATTAAAATATTTAGTTATGAGATTTTGAACATGATTACACAACTTAACCTCAATTTTAAAACTTTTTACTCGGTTAAAATTCTAACGGGTTACTCTGTTAAAATTCCAAGGGTAACAGGGATGGAATCTCTCTCAACCCTCTCCTCTCTCCCAACTCTCCCATTCTCCTCATTCTTCATCTCGTCCCCCTCCCTTTCCCAGCAGCAATGATTTCGATGATCATGGGATGCCACAGCCATCTACATCCCTTTCAGATGCATCTGATGATTATGGTTTACTCCAGCCATATGCCTCCCCTTCGAAAACTCCCACGAGGCGCCTAATAAATCATTCGTGGCTTTGGGATTTGAGGGTTTGGAAACAGTCTTTTGAACTGCAGCAGTCTATCGAACTATTTTCGCTCTTCCATTGGAGTATGATTGAATATAGATGTTGGACCTTGACACCTTCGCACTCCGATCATTGGTTGATCAATCGGATCAAGAATGGTGCATTCTTTATGAGAGGTACGTTATTTCCATCGCAAAATATTTGTTCCTTTTAGATATTGTGGATCGGATCCTATTGGGATTTATCTTCAATTTGCAGTCGAGTCTTAAACCTTTGCAAATCAATATCGGCTCTTCTTATTTTCTTTTTGTCTCCAAATCATTTATCTTGGATATTCAATTTATCACAAAATAGTTTTTGCCATGATATCTTTTTATGCTCTTATAATACTATGTATTTATACTTGGCTATCAACTTTGCTTTCATCCTGCAATTGAATTTGTTTTTGAATATCAATCATCCTTGTTACCTCTGTACCTATTATGCTTATGGGGTTCTTATTTCTGAAGTTTGTCTTGACTTTACCCCCAACGGTACTATCTTTTACCCTTCGCTGTTGTTCATCTCGTGGGATTTAGCCTTCATCGACACTATGTCCCGCCAATATAATTTTTTACTAGCTCATTTCGGATAAAATTTGATGCGGAGTATGTCTTTATTGCTACTATGTCTGCTGGTATTATCCTAATTGTTTTTCATATTAGTTCGTACCAGTTTGCGATTGATGGTTTTCGTTTAGAAATAAAATATTACTCCTCTACAGGTTGCCAATTGGTGCCTGGTCTTATTGGCCTCTTATTTCCTAGTCTTTAAGGCCTTGGATCAAAATATTGATATTTATCTCTTTCATGAGTTATAATCAGATTGTTACATTGACAAGGAAACGACGACTTCCCTATTGCATGTCAATCGAACCTATGGCAGATACAGCCTGATAAAATTGGGACATAACTTAATGATGTCTGATGCGGATTTCGATCAAAATTTACATATTATACCGATCGAATTACAGATTTTATTGGGTCTTAATACCAATATATTACATACTCCTTTTTTTTTTATTAATCACGCTAGGAACTACACGAATTCCATTATCCATTTCATTTTCTCTTTGACAATTTAGATGGATATTACAATTTCAATATATAATTTAGATTATAAATTTCAAATATGCGTCCCTTTTCTTACCATTATTCGATATCAATTCAGACCCCATTTAGTACCACTTTCTAAATCAATTCTCTTGAATATATGGAATAACTTATGTTTGGATTATCATCCCTTGATTATGTATGGTTTTTACTACAATTTCAAAACTGGTTACTTTCTTTCCCATTTCATCACCATCAACATCGCATTAATTATTTCCTTTAAACTAAAGTCAAAACTACTAATCTTTATCCCGTCAATTTCTACTCTATATAGAATTTGGGATAACTCCCCGACTTACCTCATTAGTATAAGATTTAATCGGCGTCTGAATTACGATAGTAGGAAAATTTCCCATAAACATCTATTTCGGATATTAAATTGCCTTTCGATCAACCCCAATTTCCGTTTCAACAAATAATTTTTCAACCTTTCCTCTAATAAACAATTCTAAAACCATACTCCATAATGATATTTGGGATGACCACCAATTTGAATCTTTCTAACCATAATTTTGACTCAATCCAATATTATAGTAAATTTAATCCTTTTGGAATGAATTCTATTATCAATATTCTTCCCATTCCATTTTTCAATGGATTCTATCACTCCTTATTTAGTACTGTTGGTATTTATGTCAAATTACTTTCCAACATTAGCTCAAAACCTACTTGCTTTAGAATTCAGAACGCAAGATGGGAAATCTACTATTCTCGGTTTTTAGTATTTTCTCCAATTTCAAAAATTTACCTTTTCTCCTTCCTACTTAAACTCAGCTATTAAGTTTAATTCCAAATTACGCTCCAATACTCTCATCAAGGTTGAAATTCCCTTATTTAACTCCTTTGGTAATAACTATTACCATTATCGTTTTCTTTTTAATACTTCAAAAACCCCACGTTTTCCTCACTTATTAAACCAATCAATTACCGATTATATTCTACAAAACTATCCTACATCCCTCCAATTAGGCCTAATTCAAGTCCAAATCACTTATTTCCTTTCTCGGATATTACAATCTTACATAAATATTGTTCCCATCTTCAATATCGAATGACAATATTCCTTCCTTTTCAAAACTACAATTACCTTAATTATCCAATTCATTCCAATCTTTTCCTAATCCAACTCATTCCAAATTTATTTATTTCCAAGTTATTCATATTTCCCAAAATTTTACTACATGATTACGCTATAACTATTTATATCACTATCGGTTACATTCAAACTACATCAATATCTTTTCCAACATTAGCTCAATCGACTGCCTTACATCCTAATCCAATGGCTTCCGACTCATTCATCGAACAATTGGGTAATTTAAACTTCACTTCTGAGGAACGAGGAGTTGTCTTCACCTCCACTATCAACTGGAATCCCCCTCGGAGGACTATGATTTCTCTTTTTGGGAAGGTTATTACAACCAAAGCCATCGATGGTGCAGCCTTAATTCGTGCCTTCCGTACGATATGGAAAAATGACAAGATAGTCTCTATCTCAGATCTAAAGGTAAATTATTTTCTGATCAAATTCTCTTCAACTGTGAAGCGAAATGAAGTCCTAAAATGAGGACCATGGACGTTCAAAAAAGAATGGCTGGCACTACTCCCTTTCGATCCTAAATGCTCCATTGATGAGTACTCATTCACTCAGATGCGTGTTTGGGTCCGTATCCATAGAACACCGACTGTGTTGATGGCTGATGATAGAATAGCAGATAACATTGGCCGCTCTCTTGGACCATGTATCGAAACCGTCGATAGAATGGATACCCGCTTTATAGACGACAATATGGTTGACTTCCTACGCGTTTGGGTTATCATGGACTCTACCAAGCCTATACTCAGTTGTGTGGCATTGGGTAGTTCTGGATCCTCTCCAAAGTTATGCCCCTTACAATATGAACGGCTCCCCTTACTATGCCATGGTTGTGGAATTATCGGACACTCAATTGCATCCTACCAATCGGTAAAGGTTAGCGAATCAACATAACTACAATATGGGGACTGGTTACGTTTCACTCCCCAAAATGTCAAGGCAGCCTCTCGAGGCTACGTGGACGCATTTGATACCATGACATTGAATCATCATTAAATGTGTGGAATATTGACACTAATGTGGAAACTCAAACTCCAACTAAAAATGTTGAAGAGGTTTTGATGGACGCTGAGTCAACAAGCACCAATCATTAATCACCCCATATGGCTGCAACTGCCCCCACTAACCTTGCTGCTAGTGTGCCTCTGGCCACTGGAACTGTAGGGTCCTGGGTCGAGGCTACTTTGAACCCAGTGCCACAATCGAGTCGGCCAAGGCTGTAGACCTGCTGGCCGATGCTCCCCCTGCTGCTGCAGACTTGCTTGTGGTCGAGGCTCCTGCGTCTCTTGCTGCTACAACTAAAGTTGCTGCTGTACACACTGCTCCTACTGAGATATAAACTACTAATAAACCCATGTTGTCGGTTCGGACAAATCTAGTCCTCTTGATGTAGCCACTACTGACTTTTCACAACCCAAGCCCTTAGCCTATGTTATCGTGCCAGACACAATTGTAAAGATTGATGAAAGTAAATCCATACCATCGATGATGTCTGATTTTGATGCTTTGTTATCTAAGCAACCACCCACTGCAGCTAACAACAATCCAAATAAAACGGATTTGACAACTCGTTCACAAAAGCGGAGTTCTCCACTTGTTGAAGCTATCAAGGAAAAGAGACAGAGGCCATCTCCTCCTACTACCACCAAAGGCTCTAAAAACAACAAAGCTGGGATGAGCAGCAAAAACTCTTCGGTTGGGGTTGATTTTCAACCCCGTCGAGAAAAAAAATGAAAATCCTGTTTTGGAACTACTGGGGCCTTGGCAAGCCATATGCAGTTCAATCTTTGGGACAGGTGGTCACTAGTTTCCAACCTGACCTTATCTTCCTCAGCGAAACACGCCTTAATAAATTTAATAATAGTATATTAAAGTTTGCGCTTAATATTCTAGTTGTACTACTGTTGATAACAGTCATATTTGTTCTGGCCTTATGATTTGTTGGAATAATATCGTTGTGGATTTACTTCGGTACTCTGCTCACCACATTGATGTTGTAGTGCACTCGGATTTTGACAATTTCCACTTCTCTAGTATATACAGTTATGCAGAAACAAATTTAAAAACCAAAACTTGGTATCTTATCGACACATTAAACTCCTCCTCTCCACTTCCTTGTTTGGTTGGGGGAGACCTAAATGAAATCTTATCGGATAATGAAAACAAGACAGTTGTCATAGAGCACGTTCACAAATTGACAATTTTAGGGATTGCTTTTCCCGAAACAACCTATTTGATTGTAAACCCACCAAGTGCTGGTTTACTTGGACCAAAACCTGCCCTCATACCTCGCCTGTTTATGAGAGATTAGATAGATTTGTTGCCAATCAGGCATGGCTTAATTTGCATTCTAATTGTCGTGCAATATCATATTTTAATGCAGAATCAGACCATTGCATTATTCTTATGGACACGTCCCCAGAATCTAGAACTAGTTATATTCCTAGGGATGATCACTTTCGCTATGAAAACTGTTGGGCACATAATTCTGAGTATGTGGCCACAGTCCAAAATGCTTGGTCATCCACTCATGGCACGACTCTAGACAAAATTTATGTTGTTGGCGCATGTCTTAAGGTTTGGCAAGACCAACAGAGAAACAACTCTATGAAGTGTATTGTTGAGCTAAATAAAAAATTAACTCTTGCCTCGGACGCCGCTTATCAAATGCGGCGATAGAGTCTTTCCTTCCAGCTAAAGCTAAACTTCGACACCTTGTTGATGTTAAGAAAGCATATTGGGCACAACGTTCTCGTGTAACTTGGCTATCACAGGGCGATAAAAATACATGCTTATTCCATGCCCGTGCAAATGGAAGGTGTAAGAAAAATAGAATTACGAGATTACTTGATCAAAATAATATTTGGAAAAAAGATCCAGAGGATATCATGAGAATTGTCAAAAATTATTTCTATGAACTTTTCACATCTTCTGAACCGACTATCTCTCCTATAATTCTAGGCAATATTACTCAATTTGTTACGTCAGAAATGAACGAGGCGTTAACACGACCTTTTACTAAGGAAGAAATTGAATATGCCTTTCGAGACATCAATCCGAAGAGAGCTCCCGGCATTGATGGATTGCCCAGCATTTTTTACCGAAAGCACCGGGATACTATAGGTCAAGATGTCATTAAACTTTGCCAAGACCTGCTAGCTGGGATGGCAGGCATGGCTTCAGTCAACCGAACTATTTTGGTCCTTATTCCAAAGGTGGCTGAGCCAATCTATATGCATCAATTGTGACCCATTAGTCTCTGCACAGTAATATATAAAATTGTCGCTAAAGTTTTGGTTAACCGCATGAAAACATTAATTCCCTACTGCATCAACGATACTTAGACTGCTTTTGTTAGAGGGAAGAACATCACAGATAACATCCTTGTGGCACATGAATTGGTGCACTCCCTTAATTTAGGGGAATCAGGCATGTTTCAAGGTCCTGCGCTTAAATTAGACATAGAAAAGGCGTTTGATCGTGTGGAGTGGTCTTTCCTCCAGCAGATCATGCTTAAGATGGAATTTACTGATGCTTGGGTTGATATTATTATGAGATGCATCTCATATATTTCTTTCACTGCCTGAATTAGTGGATCACTGTCACCGGTCTTCTATTCACAGCCAGGGTTAAGACAAGGAGACCCCTTGTCACCTTTCTTATTTTTCATATGCACTCAAGGACTATCGGCGACTCTCAACGCTGAGCAAGAAGCGAGCCATCTTCCAGGCCTTTGTGCTAGTCGTCATGGGCCTAGGGTTAATCATATACTTTTTGCAGATGATAGTATGGTTTTCATCCGAAATAATACTGTAACCCCTCGGTCTGGCCTAGTCGCAAGATCGAACTGAGCGAGCTATATTAGGTTTACCGAAGTAAACCAAAGAGATGAAACCAAAAACACGTCTATTTTTTCTTTTTATCTTGTCTAGATGCAAAATTATTATCCTACATGTACATACTGTTCACAGGTGAAAACTCAACTCAATCGGGCATCGAATTGTCATCCAATTGATCACAATTGCAATTTAAGGACCAAATTGCAATTTTGGAAAACTACAGGGACTTAGCTCATTTTTATGTTACCAACCTTAAATTAGTCCAATTTCATGCATACATGTCAAAGACCAGCTCAAAACGACCATCAACACTCATTCAATTGAATCCACAACATTCAGGGACTAAAACGTAAGAAACCAGAACTTTAGAATATTTCAAATAACCAATTTAACTGCCACCGTATCAGTACAAGAAAAGGGTGTATCGATACGCCTTCATCAATCCAAACTCCAAAATTCAAGTAGCCAAAACTCGTTCTAATACGCCCCCGCGTATCGAAACGCCCTTCATAAAAAATTGTACCGTATTGAAACGCCTCCCCGAGTACCAAAACACTGGCCAATTTTGCCTAGGTCCGTACATAAACGGTTGCTCGTGTACCAATACGCTAAGCCTGAAATGGCTTATTCGTACCGAAATAGAGACACTCGTACAGGTACGCGTGGACTTGTAATGTCTAATTTTGATGGTTTAACATGCTTTCAATCATACCAAAACACCTTAACATGCTTCTAGCAAACATCCAACATATTCAAGGTTCAAACCACATCAAAACAACCTAGTTTCAACATCAATTCATGGCAACATGCTTCCTAAAAACCAAAGCAAGCAAAACATGAAATCTCAAACCATCACCACAACCAACCAAAAATGGCCTTTTACAACCCAAGAGCAGCAAAACAAACCTACTCAAACAGGGAGTTTAGCAAAACACCTCCCAAAACAAGAACGAAACCCCCATTGCCCTTGTTACTTATAGTCTAATCCAAAACATACTTTTGATACCAAGTCTTTTTGTTATCCCTTGCTTCTCGCTGCCTTCCAAGCCTTTAATTCTCTGCATCGATGGACAAAGAGAGCGTAAGCACACTAGGCTTAGTGAGGAGTGCTCCAAAACAACACCCCAACAATGCATTAAAACCATTTCTCAACAACACATTGAAATCCCATTTCAATCATCTTTTTAAATATCATTTAAAACATTATCGTTCCTTGAAAACCATGCACTTAACATCTTTAAAAACCAGCATATTAAACCATATGCAACATGTATCATTAACCAACATCAAATCCCTTTGCTAAACCTCAATTTAAGCCTTTCCATGCATAATAGCCACCACAACTCCACAAAAACACAACTCTAACAACCTAAACAATTAGAGATTCATGAATTTCTGGATTCCATAGTTAAAATCAACTTATCAACATTATAATACATCCAAAATACGTTTAAAATCAATCCTCAACACTAGAAAACAGATCCAATTCAAATCGTCCACTATTTCATCAATTTTACCCAATTAAATCAATTAATCATTGTAAAAACACAAAATTAGTTTATAAATCATAAATCAAGGATCAAATAATTGGGAATATCAAGAACAATCAATAGAGGAGAAGAACAAACCTTACCTCTATTGTGTGATTTCTCCCTCAATTGCTTGAATAAAGCTAGAAAAACATAAGATTTCAATGAGGTTTTCTAAATCAAAGATAAAGAATCAATTATAAATCAAGAATCCAAGAAAAAGGATCCCTCATCTCTGGATTTTGATGAAAACAAGAGTGATTGGCAGAAAAGAAGTGGAGAGAAAAGTTGAGAGAAAAGTTACGTCAAATTTCTTTAATATGATAACTAACATTAATATCTAAAATCCCTTATAATTATCTTTTAAAATACATGTTAAAATAACTCAAATTAAGGGAGAAATCACCAGCAAACACTTGGTAAAATAGCTCCTTAAGGATTCTAAGAATTTGACCATTTTCAATTTAGTCACCTTTAAAAACAATTTTCAAAAATTACATTTTGGTCACTAACCAAAATGTCACCCTTCCAAATCGCATTTTCCAAATTTGATTTTACCAATATTAATCATATATTTAAATATGAATTTTAACCATTTTTCTATATTTTTATCTCATCAAAAAATATTTACTCCCAAATCCGACTCGAATCCCTAACCCAGTCCACGAACCGTCTAATAAACCTTAAAACCGCTAGGCCCAAAACTGGGGCATTACAAATACTACGGAAGCATGACATCTGAAGGATATCCTCCGTCTCTATGCCTCTTCCTTAGGTCAGGCGGTTAATTTTGAAAATCAACCATCTTTTTTAGCCCTCGTACCTCTTCTGAACATAAGCAGGTTGTACATGCTATTCCTGGAATTCGTGAAGTGGACGACCCATGTATTTACCTCAGAGTTCCCCTCTTGATCGAGAAAAACAAAATCGTATCCTTAGGGTTTTCTAGTGACAAGATAAATTCACGTATGTCGAACTGGGACAAGCACCTCTTTTTTTCAGTGGCCACAAAGTATTCATTAAATCCGTTGTCCAGTCGTTGCCTCAATATGTGATGTCTTGCTACCTTCTTCCTCAAAGCATTATTGATGACATGACTAAGTCTGTTCGTCGCTACTGGTGGCCTAGGAAGCACAACAAACAAGGTTGGTGTAATACCCCAAAGTAAGGCCTAGTAGATTGTTAGTGTTGAATACCTTCCAAATATCATGATCTATTTTGTAGTCTTGATTAATTAAGGGTTAAGGACCATTTTGAAAAGAGAGAAAATTTGAATGCTCGAATCTATATGGAATAAACCGTA
Organism: Hibiscus mutabilis; assembly: GCA_019671005.1. Lineage (NCBI taxonomy): Eukaryota > Viridiplantae > Streptophyta > Magnoliopsida > Malvales > Malvaceae > Hibiscus > Hibiscus mutabilis. The sequence goes on from CM033737.1 coordinate 25,486,117, forward strand.
AAGCATGGATTGTTGGATGTTTGCATGCTAATAAAATTTTAGGAAGTGGCCATTACAAATGTCAAATAATTAGAGCTTGTAGGAGAGAGGTTTCAGTGATGAGAACAAAGTAATATCCCATCATCTTCTTCATTTTGGATCAACCGAAACCTTAAAGAAAGAGTGAGAGAAATTGCACCATTCTTAGGAGCTTTTGTTCAATCAGCTAGATCACCCTTGAAATTGTTTTAGCTCAAGGTAAAAACTCCTTATCTTTCTCCTAGTTTAAGACATATATGCTAGATTGAATTATATGCTTTGTCTATATATGTAATGAATCAATGGTTGGTTAGAAAACATGATATGTATATATATATATATGATTTCCTTCAATGGCCGAATGACATACTTGATAATCTCCTTTGATTTTAGAAATTTGTATGCATAAATGGTATTGTTAGATTGCCAATATGAATTAAGGGTAGTTGAGCATTCGGCTGAAATTTGTTATGTTTGAATTTGATTGTAATTAAATCTTGATAAAAAAAAATCATACATGGACTATTTTGCACATATACTGTAATATCCGAATTTTTGGCTAGTGACCAAAATCTAAATTTTGAAAGTTTTGTGGCTAAAGTATAAACTTTGGAAAAATTCAGGGATCAAAGTGTAATTTTCAAAAGTTATGTGTTTTAACCCCATAAATGAATAGTTTTCCCCCAAGAATGATGTTTTCGTGTTACCCGAATTTTCGTACAGAGTTTGTATTAATGGTTATAAAGCGATAAAGTTCAAAAAAATATTTGGATAATCGAATCAAGCTAAAATTTCAGAGAGAGTTCCATGGACCTTATAAGAGTCATAAAATATCATTTTTGGATATTTGGATGTTAAAAAGATCAGGAAAAATTAATATCGACCGAAATAACATGGAATGGCAATTTTGTGAGTAAGTTGATCAGTAAAGGGCATTTTGCCCAAAAGGGACATGGAGGGAATTTTGAGATTTATTTTATGGATGAATAGTGGCTTATTAGAATCCAACTAAGTCTAGTTGGAATGTTACAAAATGACAAATTAGAAATATAAATCTAGTTGGAGGGTATTTATGGAAAGTAGAATTTATTGAATTAAAAATTCATTTTTAATGATACAAGTGTCTTAAATATATGAAATATGAAGGAACGTTCAGCAAAAATACTCTCCAATGCGTTGGTGAAGAGAAAAAGAAGAGAAAATTTTAAAAGCTCGATTTAAGCCATGAATCTCAGTTTTTAGGTAATCTTTCGAACTACAAAGTTGTTATACTCTTTGAGCTCTATCTTTTGATGTAAATAATTCATAGAATACCTGATTGGTTGATGATATCTGATATGAGGAAGAAATTAGGGTTTATGAACAAATTGGGGCTTTTATGATTTTATGATCCATGGTTGATTTTAAGTTAGAATCATGCTTGTATGATGTTAGAATCATGTTATTGAGTTGGGATTTAAAACCTACATATTTATGTTTGTATAGAGAAGATTAGGGTTTATGGATTCAAGTCTAACTTAGGGTTTGTGATGTTGGATTAATGATCTAGTAAGCTTGATTTGTTGTTTGGAAGCAAAACCCTAAGTTAAATACATAGGGACCATTTTGGCAGGCTTCAAAATTAAGGGACCAAATCTAATTTTTATGAATTTGATGTGTATTTATATTATTAATGATTTTATAGGAATGAAAATGAAGTTAGAATGCTAAACCTGCGATTAATCACATCGTGACCATTTTGACAAACTGTCAAACTTGAATGGTCTATTCAGAAAAGAGGATATGTAGAAGGAGTAAATTTGATTTTTAGTTAAAATGATGGAATTCAGGTAGTAATGTTGATTGGAGGACTAATTTGCAAAGTTAAGAAGCTTGAATCCTTATATTTGAAATTTTAGTGACCATCTCGACAAATCAAGAGAAATTAGAGAAGTAAAGGTTTAAGCCTATTTTAATGAAGGATGTAAAGAGAACATATGAATACAAGCTTTATTCTAGTCATTTGATGTAATGTGATGGGACTAAATTGACAAGTAGAGAAATAAGAAGTAGTTGGTGTAAATTAGAAGTTACTTATGGAAAGTTATGTTGGACTTTGAATTATGGCGGTAAGTTTAAAATTTTGCCATAAATTCTACAAAAATGGTTAGATGAATTTTATACCGTTGTAAAGATTTGTTAGTCTAGTTTTGTTTCCAACAAACGAAAACTGATTTCGAGTTCGATGTTAAAAGATATGGATTTTTATTCGAAAGAAGGTCAGAAAAATTACACAGCAATTTCTGCCTAGATAGCTTTGTGACGTGAATGTAAAGAATTTTTATAATTTTGGTAGATTTTTATAAGTTATCGAATCTAGTTTCTACAATATAAAGAAAATTAAGATCCAGTATGTATCTTGCCCTGTATAAGTAAATTTTTGAAGGTAGCACAATTTGTCAGAAAATTGAATTTGAAACATTTTGTATTTAAATGTTAGTTAGCAAGCTCGGAAGAATTATTGGAAGTTTAAATTGGTCACTAAAGACCATAATGAGTTCTTGAACAGTACAAGGAAGAAAGGAAAAATATTTGGAAATTTTATATTCGAATGATTATATTAGACAACATGTTTAAGGTATTGATAGATTTGAATCTAACAAATATTTTGTTGTATTCATGTGATTAATGAAGTCAAGTCCGAATCAAAGAGGGTTCGAGGTACTATAAAAGAAAGGATCGAACTAGGAGTTAGTGAGGCATTGTGTTAAGTGGGCAAGGTGAGTGCAACATTTATATATATGTTAATTATAAAAGGGGAGACTTACGATAAGTCAACCCTGATCTAAATATTAAAATGCATTGTTTAAAAGTTATAAACTAATCAGAAATTATAATTTATGTCTGCAAGTGGCAAGATAATGGACATGAAAATATTAATAACACTGTATGATAAAAATTACCTGATAAGTATGTTGGTATGTTATTTTGAACATGTTAGACCGTGTGTCATGTAAAGTACATGGTCACCTCTATGATAACTATTTCAGTCATGTTACAGACTTTGATTATGATATACTAGAATAATCAATGTGATACATAATACAGTAATGGCAAGTACATATGAAAAATTATGATTAAATATGGGATGTGAATTGCCCGTTTACATAAATGATATTGATTGATAATGAAATGAAATTCCCAAGTATTTATTTATGAGAGTCCATGGTATAGTTGGCATGCCATAGAGTCCTTAGCAGCTGCATCACTCAAGTTATGATATGATTACATATTTTTGTGACTATGATGGTGTCACATACACCTTGGAGACCCAAGCCCTTGGTTTGAACCCTGGGGGATCCATGCCCATAGTGCTAATGGCACTAACGGGGTGCTTTTATGAGGAGCAAAGAGCGTCCTCGAGTACGTATTCATTTACATGTTCACGTTAGACACTTTGTTGTCTTATTCATGTGACTCGAGTACCTTGATCTCATATTACATACTTTGGGCTATCTTTAAAGAATGTTATACTATAAATGACTACCTAATGATTGATGCATACTGACATCATGATATTCATATTTGTTTTATGTTATGATATAAACTGTACTTGGATCGTTTGCCATTTTGCAGGAACTGAATTGCACTTCCATATGATATACTATATGCATTATTACATGTTTTTAATTAAATAGTTTACTAATTGCCTTACTAACTTCATACTTAGCGTGTGTTTGATTTTGCACACGTAGGTGGTTCAAGATATTGGAGTAAGCAAGGCGTTGCATCAAGTTCAGAGAATTTCATCAAGCTACCACAGTAATGACATCCTACTTGAGTTTTTGATTAATTTTAGTGGCATGTATAAATGAAATGAAATTGTCTATTTTGGTTTAGAGTCTATTATTTATTGAATAGTCATTTTGTTATTTTTGAAAGGTAAAGGGAGCTCCGATTTTGTGTTTTAATTTATTAGAAATAAAATTTTACAAATTTTTAAGAGTGAATTGTTTTATAAAGTGTCATGTGACATCTCTGACTCGTATTCAGTGATGGAAACGGGAAAGGGGTGTTACATATACAAACATTTGTGGATTGTTTTTGAACATGAAAGAAAGTATGTATATAAGTAATTGGACTGCCCTGCATCATTGAAAGCAATTATGGACTGTTTTATAAGTTTAAAAACTGTTTGTATTGATGAAATGGATAATGGACAGTTTTTGTGTGTATATATGTGATCATAAGTAGATTAAGGGACTGATTTGAATAAATTAAAGGAGGGAATTGTCCTGTATATAGTTAAATATTGTTTTTACAATATGTGGGCTGTTTTGTGTACAAATGTGTATAAGAATGTTATTGCCATGTTTTGTGTATACATGAATAGATTTATTACATTGTTTTGGGCACGTAAATGTGTGTATATGGGCACTGGACTGTTTTGAAGAATTATGTATGCTTATGTATGTGTATCGAAACTGTTTTATATCCACATAACTGCTAATGGACTGTTTGTGTGAATTTATATGTGTTCATGAATTTTAGAATAGCTTTACAAGTGTTTGATTACTAGGAAATTATATTAATGTATAGTTACACTTATGGTCACATTAGATCAAGAAGATATTGAAGGTGTAAGGACTGTAGTAGATAAAACAGTAGAAAGAAAAAGTGGATCGTGATTCCAGAACAAAACTAGCTCAGATCGATATGTGAGTGTAGTTAAAGTCCTGGGATAGGTTAAAAGGCTTCCTGAGCACTTTGTCAATTTAAATTATATTATTTTATGTTTGTGATAAATAATGCATAAGCTAAGATTGGATTTAAGGTATGTATCTATTTGTTAAAGTAATCTATGTTATGCATATATCTGATTCAAAGTATGTTTGATTGAGGTTTGATCATGTGGAAATAAATATGTGCATGATAATAAAAATTAATACATGACATATTGGCTAAGTGATCTTAAAACAATGTTCATGAAAGAATCCATATGTGTATACATTTATTGTTAGTTAAGCAACACTAAAGGTTATCTGATACTCTGATAAGGAGCAATACTCATCTGTTTCTATTGAGATAAGTGTATAACATGTTATATGAGTACATGAACATAGAGCTAAGCCTATCCAGATTTTGATAAGATAAGAATGTGTGAAAATCCTTGGTCTCAAATCGGTCTTAGGTATAAGTGGCATGACATAAAGTCTATAGAGCTCATGTTTCGGGGTGGACTACGGTCCTTATTTGACGACAGTAGGAGGGATTGAGCGGTACTATAAGTACCTTTCTGTTGGCGACAGTTGGTTGGGGATTCGAGTACCTAAGCTAATGCTTGATTTCAAGGCAATGTTAAAATATTTTAATGAAACCTTACTAAGGAACCAAATTGATAACTTATTAAACAAGTAATGCATATTCTAGATAAGTTTTTCTTTGTAACTTCTTTGTTAAGCAATTTATGATCTCATTATATGCCATGCTAAGTTGAAGTTTCTCTCAATTTATGATTGTTTTGAATAATTTCGAATGAATAAGAATATACCCTTCTATGTTGAATGCCTAAGGATTAATTATCACATGAATATGTTTGAAATGTTAAGTTTCAATCATATGTTTAACAGTAAGGTTATTATTACATCAAAGCTAGAAGTGTATTCGGCTAATTTCTTTTGACTGAAAGGATTTAATATTCAAGCATGTTTTAGTTACTTAAAGCTACCTCACTAAGTATTTGTACTTACTTATCTTTTCACCATCCTTCAGGTTGATGATACTTTTGGTTAGCTGTTGAACTCGGCAAGATCACAAGGAATGTAACTCCCTCGACCCGGCCTAGATGCCCAACTGAATCAAGAGAACTACATTAGGTTTGCCGAAGCAAACTAGATAACAAATACGAAAATCGGTCCATTTTCCCCTTTTATCTTATCTAGATGCATTTTATTAACCCTAAATGTATAAACTTGCAGTGGTTGAATTTCCAAAGAAAACGAATCATGGAAAGGCCTCCAATTGCATAACATACGTTTCAGGGACTAAATTGCAAAACTGAAAATTTTAGGGACCAACACTAAAATTAAAGTTACAATCCTCAATTAGTCCATTTACATGCTTACATGTCAAATTTCAGGTCATTACGATCATCCAAACTCATACAATTACATTCACAAAACTTAGGGACCAAATTGAAAGAAACAAAAACCTCCAAAGATTCCAAAATAACAGATTTAACGGTAGTCGTACTGGTACACCTAGAGGTATTTCGGTAGCCTTAACATTTTCCAAAAGCTCATATTCCAGTAGCTAAATATCGTTCCGATACACTTACGCGTATCAAAACACCATTCATGAAAACCCTGTACCGTATCGAAACACCCTCTCAAGTACCGAAACGTAGGCCAAAATAGCCTAAGCCTGTACCAAAACAGTTGCCCTTGTACCGGTATGCTAAGCCTGGAATGGCTTACCCGTATCGAAACAAGGACACCCGTACCGCTACGCCTGGACCTGTAATGTCCCAAATTGCTGTCTAAACACACTTTGATGATGTCCAAAACGCTCTAACATGCTTCAAACACTTATACAACAGTACTAAGATACATTACCAACCAAAGCATCACAAATTCAACAACTATTCATGGCATTTATACTACTCAAGACATTCCATAGGCATGCATCCTAATATCATTTCACCAAGCAACCAAAACTCACATTTGGTGCATTTAAGGCATACTCAACATGCTTGCACATTTATAGCATCATAACAAACTTTCTTGAATCATCAAACTATAGCAACCAATCAAAACCAACTAGATGCATACTCTAGCACTTGGCTAGAAACAACATAAGCAAGATTCACCCAAACTCAATCAACGTCAAACAAACCATAAAATCTAGCACTGCTCATGCTTAAAACTCATAGAAAATAGAAATACAAATCCCCAAAATATGGTGAACACATTTCCTTATTAACCGAAAACATAAACCGAGTTCATACTCAAAGTAGTATTTGTCTTAGGATCACTTTACCCTTGCCTTTGCAGCCCCAAAACTTCAATGCTTTGCATCATTAGGAAAAGAGAGCGTAAGCACACATGCTTAGTGAGGATGCCCTTTAAAACAATGATGCATTATAACCCTTGAAAACTAAACACTTGTTTTCAAACCATGCTTACGACCTAAGCAAGTTCCAACGATTCCAATTCAAAACATGCATATCGACCATATGCAAAACATTATAATTCACATGCTTAAAACCCATATTTTACAAAACCATGCTTAAACTCCAAAGCATTATATGCAAAACCATGCTTAAATTCCGAAGCATTATAAAATAAGTTCAATACTTGAATTTTCATATATTGGCATTTATAGTTCCCTCGGATAGACGACCTCTATCCTTGATTAGCCGACCGCTAATCTTTAGGTAACCGACCGTTAACCTTATATTTCGGATACACGGATCTCCTATGATAGTCGACCACTACCATGACCAATACCATGCCGACCTCATGATATAACACCCTTGCCAACCGCAAGATCAACATCAACAAGGGGAACCGACCGCTCAACCCAAGTGAAACCTTATAACCCGAGTAGCCAACTGCTTACCTCAAGGACTCTTAACCACGATCGATTTTTAACATATTATAGTGCACTTCATCCTATGGCATGCCAACTATATCCGAATGTTTTCTCATCATGTCACATAGCCAATATATCATTTACAAAACCATTTACTCACTATATTACAATGCATTATACAAAACCACCACATATGCAATCACATTGCCAAAGCAATAACATCATTTCCGACCGGAATGAAAACCAATGCTCACTAGCATTTCTTATACTTTTAAACCCCTGCATATGTACTTAAAATCATGCATTTCTAGTAAGTAAATCAAACCATATTTACAACCAAAACATGAATTACACACGCTCATATCCGAACTGATATTAAAGAGCAAAAAAAGGAACGCGTTTAGGTAAGTGTTTCAAACTTAATCGAAACTCCCAACAACCTTTATTAAACCTTTTAAAGGCGTTTAAACTAGTTTCCACTCATCGATATGCTTCGCTTTGCTCACCAACGGGAATCAAGCTTCCGACAAGCCACAATCAACGTCAAGCTTCGTCGCTTTCATTATCCCCTGTTTTAACCACATAAACTAAAGGGAAATGCATCATTATGCATTCAAACCATTGCCTACAAGCAATTACCAGCAACTCTCAAGTTGCCCACTCAAAACTTATCCGAAACATATCGAAAACATCATCAAACACTTTCGAAACCTAACCCAGCCTTATTACAATGATTCAATCCATCAAACATCATCAATTAACAACTAGAAACTCTTTTACAACATCCTTTTACTTCCAACAATGATTAAACACCAAAATCAGCTCAAAAACCTTTAACTAACAACCTTAAATGTTGGAGATTCAACTAGTTTCGGGATTATAATGTTAAATATAAACTTTTAACATCATTAAACATCTAAATCATGATCTAATCTGATCAAGAACCCAACAAAACAGATCCACTTCAAAAATAAACCAATTTCATTAATCAAAACACAATTAAACCAATTTTCCTTAATTAAACTATCAAAACACTTTAGAAAACAATTGTAAAGGATCAAGAACTTGGGAATTTCAGTAAGAACCTTTCATTAGAGGAGAAGAACGAATCCTTACCGCCAATGCTGATGTCTCCCCTTAATTGCTTAGTAAAACATGAAAATCAAGAGAATAACAATAAGTATTTGATGAAAAAGCATTAGGAAATCAAAATGGAAATCAAAACCTTTGATTTTTACTTGAAGAAATTGAAGTTGGAAAGGTATTTGGCTGGAGAGAAATTGAAAGAAAGAAGCTGCAAAGTTTGTTACGTGAATTTTGTAAAAAGTCTAAAATATGATTTATTAATTCTCTCCACTTTTAAAGCCCATTTAAAATCAATTAATTAAAAGGAGAAATATGTTAAACATATTTAGGATAATTAGCTCCTTAAATATTCAAAGTTTTGATCCTTTTCAATACAGTCACTAAAAATAGTTTTCAAAGTTTGCATATTGGTCACTAGTCCAAAATGTCCAATTTCCAAATCTCATTTTCCAAAATTGATTTTACCACAATCATTATTATATTAAATAATAATTTTACCATATTTTTATCACATTTAAAAATATTTAATCTGATTTAATCCCAAAACTAACTCGAACCTCTAATACCGGTCCACCGGACCTTCGAACCAACCCTCAAAACATCCAAGCCAAAAACTAGGGCATTACAACTCTCCCCCTCTTAAGAAATTTCGTCCTCAAAATTTACCTAGAGGAAACAAATGCAGAAATTGCTCCAACATATCTACCTTGCTCTCCCAAGTGGCTTCCTCGACACCACAGTGTTGCCACAAGACCTTAGCAAGCTCAATCGTCTTGCCACAAATAACTTTGCTGTTGGAATCAAGGATTTCCACCGGCTCCTCATGAAAGGACAAATCCGGCCTCAACTCAATATGCTCCACCGGCATGACATGCGAGGGATCCGACCGATACCTCTGCAACATGGATACATAGAACACATCATATATTTTCTATAACTCGAGAGGCAACCTTAACCGATAAGCCATATGACCAACACGCTCAACAAACTCGTACGGTCCAATAAACCTCAGACTAAGCTTACCCTTACGTTCGAACCTCATCACCTTTTTCCATGGTGACACCTTCAAGAATACACAATTGCCCACTGCATATTCAATTTCCCTACGCTTCAAATTCGCGTAAGATTTCTACCGATCAACAGTCACTTTCAAGCGATCACACACAAGCTTTACCTTTTTATCCGTGTCCTTCAACACGTCCGGTTAGGAAATATGCTTTTCTCCTACCTCAGCCCAACACAAGCTTGTACGACACTTTCAGCCATACAATGCCTCATACGGTGTCATCTGTATATTCGCTTGGTAACTATTTTTATACGCAAACTCAACCAAAGGTAAATGCTTCTCCAAGGTTCCTTGGAACTCCATGATGCAACATCTCAACATATCCTCCAAAACTTAGATAACCTGCTCAGACTGACCATCCGACTGAGGATGATATGCGGTGCTGAAATTCAATCTCATACCTAAAGCCCGGTGCAAACTCACCCAAAACCTCACTGTAAACCTTGGATCCCTATCCGAAACAATAGAATTAGGTACCCCTTGCAAACGCACAATCTCGACAATGTACAAATATGCCAACTTGTCCAGCATATACGTCGTATGCACTAGCAAAAAATATGAACACTTCGTAAACCGATCCACAATCACCCAAATGGAATCTTTTTAGCCGGTGTCAAAGGTAATCCTAACACAACATCCATGGTGATTCTCTCCCATTTCAATTCCATAATTCTCAACGATTGTAACAACCCGGATGGAAACTGATGTTCAGCCTTGACCCACTGACATACCAATGACCTAGAAACAAACTCAACCATATCCTTTTTCAAACCAACCCTGTAGTATGCTTCTTTCAACCCTCGATACATTTTCACACTACCAGGATGTATAGAAAAAGGACTAGAATGTGCCTCCATAAAAATAGTGTGCCTCAACTCCGGATCATCTGGCACCACTATTCAACCCATGAAACACAAAACTCCATCATCATCAAAATGAAAATCCGTCGGTTTACCCTCCGATATATCCTCAACATGCTCAACCGAGGAATAATCAAGCAATTGCTTAGCTTTAATCATCTATGACATCGTAGGCATAACTTGCAAATCATCCAACAGACCACCTTCCCGCGTCACACTCAACCTTGCAAACATAGCTCTAAGCTCAACCGCAACCTTACGACTCAACGCATTCGTAACCACGTTGGCCTTACTGGGATGATACTCAATCGTCAAGTCGTAATCCTTAAGCAACTCCAATCATCTGTTTTGCCTAAGATTCAAATCTTTCTGAGACATCAAATACTTCAAACTCTTATGGTCCGTGAAAACAACACACTTCTCACCATAGAGATAATGTCTCCATATTTTTAAGGCAAACACCACAGCCGCAAGCTCCAAATCATGAGTTGGATAGTTGCGCTCATGAGCCTTCAGTTACCTCGACGCAAGGCCATAACCTTACCATCTTGCATCAGCACACAACCCAACCCAACGTAAGATTCATCACTATAAACCACAAACTCCTTTCCGAACTTAGGTTGAATCAACATAAGAGCATGTGTCAAAACTTTCTTCAACCTCTCGAAACTATGTTGTTGCTTCTCCGTCCGCACATAAGGAACATTCTTTTGCAACAACTTCTTCAACAGTGCCACGATACTAGAAAACTGATCAACAAAGCGGTGGTAATAACCAACCAGTCCAAGAAAACTGTGAACCTCTGAAACATATTTAGGTTGTTTCCAATTGAGAATAGCCTCAATTTTTCTGTGGATCAACAAGAATACCCTCTGCGGAAACCACATGACCAGGGAACATGACTTCCTTAAGCCAAAACTCACACTTGCTCAACTTGGCGTACTACTGATTATCCTTCAACACTTGCAACACAATCTGAAAATGTCGATCATGTTCTTTCTTGGTACTAGAGTACACGAGAATATCATCTATAAACACCACAACGAACTGATCAAGATATTCATGGAACACCCTATTCATCATATCTATGAACGTAGGCAGGGCATTTGTCAAACCAAAAGGCATGACCAAGAACTCATAATGCCCGTACCTCGTACGAAATGCGATTTTATGCACATCCTCATCCTTAACCTTCAACTAATAATACCCCGATCTTAGATCAATCTTAGAGAACACCACTGCCTTGTGAAACTGATTAAACAGATCATCAATCCTCAGCAAACGATACTTGTTCTTCACTGTTAGCTTATTCAACTGTCGGCAATCAATGCACATACGCATTGTACCATCCTTTTTTTTTCACAAAAAGAACCGGATCACCCCAATGAGAAACACTCGGTCGGATGAACCAATGATCTAACACTCTTGAAGCTGAGACTTCAACTCTTTTAATTTTTTGGTGCCATCCTAGATGGACACCGATGTCGTACCCGTGTATGTCTCAATACCGAACTCTACCTCCCTATCCGGTGGTAAGCCCGATAACTATTCAGGGAAAACCTCTGAAAAATCACAAACAACTCGAATGTACTGCACTCGGACACCCTTAGCCTCAAGACTCATCACAATTGCCAAATAAGCTTGGCAACCTCCTTGCATCATCTTTTTCTCCTGGGTAGCAAATACAACATTAGACAAGAACTTCACATTCTCTCCAACCACCACAACCTCATAATCATTAGCTAACCTCAAAGAAATCCTTTTGGATTCACAATCCACAATTGCCTTATGCTTACTCAACCAATCCATACCCAAGATGACATCAAAACCATGGAATGGTAACTCTATTAGATTCGCGGCAAACTAATGACCTTGTACAATTAAGAGACACCGTTTATACAACTTTCTAGTGGTAACCGTCTCACTAAAGGAACTAGTTACTAACATGCCAACATTAAGGGTCTCGACAGGAACATTCAACAAAGATGCATGTTCACTCAAGATGTATGAATGAGTAGACCCCAAATCTATAAAAGATAACAATGACAAGGATTGCAAAGTAAAGGTACCTGCGATCACATCCGTGTCATTGCGACCCTCGCGATGAGCATAGCTCCGAGCTGGCCCAACATTCTTCGGTCACACTGCAGTAGCATGAGCTACAACTCTCTGATCGTCCTCATGCCTCTAGAAATTACCCATGCCACAGCCTCGGCCCCTAGTAGGTGCAGCAACATGAATAGGCGCATCCCTCACAATACGAGGACAATCACACTTCACATGATCAGGAGATCCACAAATCCAACAGCTCAAGGTATTTCCCCAACACACACCCGTGTGATGTCTACCACAACGCTCACACTCAGCTACAAAACGAACTCCTGGATTACCCTGACCGGCACCACCACCACGCCTGTGATCTAGTTTATGCTTCTTGTCCCTGAACCTCCTATCCTGCCGCCTATAATAGCTAGAATCGGTCACTCACTTTCCCAAGCTCCCACTCGTAGCCTGGATTGATGAACCCAAGGATTGCTTAATATTCTTGTCCTGATTGACCAACACATCAAAATCTGTGTAATCTTCAACCAGGAGATAAGTCTTAATGTCCTTCACAAGATCATACCAGAATCTATCACATCTCTACTGATCATCAAGAACTAACTCCGGGGCATATTGACTTAGGTAGACAAAGTTCACCTTATATTCGGTAAACTCACACTTTTTTATATCCAAATACTGCGTACCAAGATACTTTCTCTTGAAAGCTCTCCGAAAGAACTCCCAAGTCATATCTGCCTTGGGAACACCAGCAATTGTGGTCACCCACCAATGATATGCATCACCCTGCAACAGTGACATAGTGCAACCCAACTTGCGCTCCTCATTACAACCTATCTAGTTCAGAATATGGATTGTCTTCTGCAGCTAACCCTCGGCTGCCTCAGGACTCAAACCCTGAAATTCCTCACCTCTTAAACTTCAAAGACTCTCCAAGGGTAAACCTTGATTAGCCACCACAGTAGGTGTCGGTGCCTGCACTTATACCCCAGCCACTGCTGCTTGAAACGCTCCCATCATCGCTTGGATTAACAGAGTCAAATTACCAAAATCTGGCACAGGAGGAGCCTGGGGTACACCACCTACCCCAACATCGACAAGAGGAACCAATGAAGGAGGAGGAGGTAAAACATTAGGGGGATTCCCTTCCTCAACATTATTCTGCTCAGCTCCCACATTATTAGCCATCGAACACGTCTCCCGTTGAACCATGCTAACAAAAGCATCAAAACACATTAAAGTCAGGCTAGCATTAGGCAAAGGATCCAAGACAACTTTATAAAACATTTTAAAATCCCGATAATAGGCAATATGTTCCCAAATCATACCCAAACATGATATTAAACAATCACTGGACAAACACACGATCACCATGCATTTCATACATCACCAAATAATCAAGCAACAACATCCAATCTTTTCAAAACCTGGATCTGATACCAAAAAATGTAACCCCCTCGACCCGGACTAGATGGTCGACCGAATCGAGAGAACAACATTAGGTTTGCTGAAGCAAACCAAAGAACAATTACGAAAACCGGTCCATTTTTCCCTTTTATCTTATCTAGATGCATGTTATTAACCCTAAATGTATAAACTTGCAGCGATTGAATTTCCAAAGAAAACGAATCATGGAAAGGCCTCCAATTGCATAACATACGCCTTAGAGACTAAATTGCAAAACTGATAATTTTAGGGACCAAAATTGAAATTAAAGTTACCAATCCTCAATTAGTCCATTTACATGCTTACATGTCAAATTTCAAGTCATTACGATCATCCAAACTCATACAATTACATTCACAAAACTTAATGACTAAAATGAAAGAAACAGAAACCTTCAAAGATTCCAAAACAACAAATTTAACGGTAGCTGTACCAGTACGCCTAGAGGTGTTTCGGTATGCCTTAACATTTTCCAAAAGATCAGATTCCAGTAGCCAAATATCGCTCCGATACACTTACACTTAGCGAAACACCCTTCATGAAAACCCTGTATAGTATCGAAACACCCTCTCGAGTACTGAAACGCAGACCAAAATAGCCTAAGCCCGTACCAAAACAGTTGCCCACGTACTGGTACGCTAAGCCTAGAATGGCTTACCCGTACCGAAATAAGGACACCTGTACTAGTACGCCTGGACCTGTAATATCCCAAATTGCTGTCTAAACACACTTTGATGATGTCCAAAATGCTCCAACATGCTTCAAACACTTATACAACATTACTAAGATACATTACCAACCAAAGCATCACAAATTCAACAACCATTCATGGAATTTAAACTACTCAAGACATTCTATAGGCATGCATCCTAATATCATTTCACCAAGCAACCAAAACTCACATTTGGTGGATTTAAGGCATAATCAACATGCTTGCACATTTATAGCATCATAACAAACTTGCTTGAATCATCAAACCATAGTAACCAATCAAAACCAACTAGATGCATACTCTAGAACTTGGCTAGCAAAAACATAAGCAAGATTCACCCAAGCTCAACCAACATCAAACAAACCATAAAATCCATCACTACTCATGCTTAAAACTCATGGAAAACATAAATACAAATCCCCAAAATATGGCAAACACATTGCCTTATTAACCAGAAACATAAACCGAGTTCATACTCAAAGTAGTCTTTGTCTTAGGATCACTTTAGCCTTGCCTTTGTAGCCCCAAAACTTTAATGCTCTGCATCATCAGGAAGAGAGAGCTTAAGCACACATGCTTAGTGAGGATGCTCTTTAAAACAATGATGCATTATAACCCTTGACAACTAAACACTTGTTTTCAAACCATGCTTACGACCTAAGAAAGTTCCAATGATTCAAATTCAAAACATACATATAGACCATATGCAAAAGATTATAATTCACATGCTTAAAACCCCAAAGCATATTATACAAAACCATGCTTAAACTCCAAAGCATTATATACAAAAACATGCTTAAATTCCAAAGCATTATAAAATAAGTTCAATACTTGAATTTTCACATATTGGCATTTATAGTGACCCCAGATAGACGACCTCTATCCTTTTTTAGCCGATCGCTAATCTGTAGGTAACCGACCGTTAACCTTACATTTTGGATACACGAATCTCCCATGATAGTCGACCACTACCATGACCTATACCATGCCGACCGCAAGATCAACATCAACAAGGGGAACCGACCGCTCAACCAAGTGACAACCTTATAATCTGAGTAGCCGACCGCTTACCCCAAGGACTCTTAACCACGATTGATTTTTTACATATTATAGTGCACTTTATCCTATGGCATGCCAACTATATATGAATATTTTCTCATCATGTCACATAGCCAATATATCATTTACAAAACCATTTACTCACTGTTTTACAATGCAATATAGAAAACCACCACATATGCAATCACATTGCCAAAGCAATAACACCATTCCCGACCGGAATGAAAACCAATGCTCACTAGCATTTCTTATACTTTTAAACCCCTACATTGTACTTAAAATCATGCATTTCCAGTAAGTAAATCAAACCATGTTTACGACCAAAACATGAATTACACATGCTCATATCTGAACCGATATTAAAGAGCAAAAGAGGGAAAACTTACTTTCGAGTTTAGGTAAGTGTTTCAAACTTAACCTAAACTCCCAACAACCTTTATTAAACCTTTTAAAGTCGTTTAAACTAGTTTCCACTCACTGATATGCTTCGCTTTGCTCGCCAACGCAAATCAAGCTTCTGGCAAGCCACAATCAACGACAAGCTTTGTTGGTTTGATTATCCCCTATTTTAACCACATAAACCAGAGGGCAAATGCATCATTATGCATTCAAACCATTGCCTACAAGAAATTACCCTTAACTCTCAAGTTACCCACTCAAAACTTATCCGAAACATACCGAAAACATCATCAAACACTTTTGAAACTTAACCCAGCCTTATTACAACGATTCAATCCATCAAACATCATTAATTAACAACTGGAAACCCTTTTGGCAAGCCACAATCAACGTCAAGCTTTGTTGGTTTGATTATCCCCTATTTTAACCACATAAACCAGAGGGAAAATGTCTCATTATGCATTCAAACCATTGCCTACAAGCAATTACCCTTAACTCTCAAGTTGCCCACTCAAAACTTATCCGAAACATACCGAAAACATCATCAAACACTTTTGAAACTTAACCCAGCCTTATTACAATGATTCAATCCATCAAACATCATTAATTAACAGCTAGAAACCCTTTTGCAACATCCTTTTACTTCCAACAATGATTAAACACCAAAATTATCTCAAAAACCTTTAACAAACAACCTTAAATATTGGAGATTCAACTAGTTTAAGGATTACAATGTTAAATCCAAAATTTTAACATCAATAAATATCTAAATCATGATCTACTCTGATCAAGAACCCAGCAAAATAGATCCACTTCAAAAATAAACCAATTTCATCAATCAAAACACTATTAAACCAATTTTCCTTAATTAAACTATCAAAACACATTAGAAAACAATTGTAAAGGATCAAGAACTTGGGAATTTCAGTAAAGAACCTTTCATTAGAGGATAAGAATGAATCCTTACCTCCAATGCTAATTTCCCCCCTTAATTGCTTAGTAAAACATGAAAATCAAGAGAATAACAATAAGTATTTGATGAAAGATTATTAGGAAATCAAATGGAATCAAAACCTTTGATTTTTACCTGAAGAAATTGAAGTTGGAATGGTATTTGGCTGGAGAGAAATTGAGAGAAAGAAGTTGCAAAGTTTGTTACGTGAATGTTGTAAAATGTCTAAAATATGATTTATTAATTCTCTCCACTTTTAAAGCCCATTTAAAATCAGTTAATTAAAGGGAGAAAACTGTTAAAAATATTTAGGATAATTAGCTCTTTAAAGATTCAAAGTTTTGATCCTTTTCAAAACAATCACTAAAAATAGTTTTCAAAATTTGCATTTTGATCACTAGTCCAAAATGTCCAATTTCCAAATCTCATTTTTCGAAATTGATTTTACCACAATCATTATTATATTAAATAATGATTTTACCACATTTTCCATATTTTATCACATTTAAAATATTTAATCCGATTTAATCCAGAAACAAACTCGAACCACTAATACCGGTCCACCGAACCTTTAAACCTACCCTCAAAACATCCAAGCCCAAAACTGGGGTGTTACAAGGAATTCCAGAAGTATGTTTTGTATTTTCTTTCAACAACTCCTAGTAGGTGGCACATGTCTTTAGTTATGCATAATGCATTTAGACAATCCTTTTTGTTTATATATGTGTATAAGTAATCAAGTAGTTTTTGTGTGGTATGTAATGGCCTATAATCCTTTTGTGGTTGGTGGTTATTTGGGTTCGTTACATTTGATTTTTAAAGGGTTGCTTGGTCGTTAAGTTATGATATAAGTGGCTAAATGTTTAAGTAAGTGGTTAAGTTGTGTTATGATGGAATTAGAATGTTTGGGTTGTTGAATGACTTATTTGTGAAATGTTCTAAAGTTGCATGATGCTTAAGTAAATTTGACATACTCCTGAATGGCTGTTTGAGGACTAAATTATGTGAATTTGCAACCGAATGTTTAATTGTGAATAGGATACCCGAGGTTTAATAATAATAGATCAACAATCGATGATAATCCTTCTAAGGGTCAAGTTTTGCATTATGTGTTTAGTCATGTGTAATTGATTAGCCTTAGAATAATTCCAAAGTTTAAATTTTATATCTTTTTAATAGTCTAGTCGAATGAACAATAGGGCTAGGCTAAAGTATTCAATTTATTAAGATAACTTTTGTTTTAGAGGCCTATTCGTATGGTGTAGTTCTACCCATCCTCAATTGAACTTTTTCATTAAATATAAAAGCATGTCCTTTAATTGATTAGTGATAAAAGAAAATATTAGACTTAAAAGCTTAGGTTTAATCTAGTTGGCCTTATGTTTTTATCAAAGACTTACCTATAGGTAAGTCAGAGTTACTTGTTTTTTAGGTAACACTTATTAGTTTGGCTTACTCCTAAACCGGGTAAGGGGTGTTACATTTATTGGTATTAGAGCTAGAGTTTAGTTGATTATAGGACTAAACCGAGTCTCGCTGCATCATTACATGTCTTATGTGCCATCTAGGAGTTAAATTTGATGAACAATTGTGATCTATGCCTGATAAGGTTCTACTTTGTGTCTTATAATCTTTAGAATGTCTGAGATACATCTGGGTCCTGATGATGAGAGCCCGACTGGTTCCTCTAATGGAGGGAGGATAAGAAAGAATTCGAAACAACAGGAGCCTTAAAAGACTGTTGAACCTCAGTAGGAAGCTCCTACTATCCATCCCGTACAACGAGAGTGTCTCCTTAGTATTAAGGAGATGTTCAATCAGTAAGTTCATTCCTTGAGACAAAATCCTCCTGTACCTTCCACTCCTCCGGGCTTATACTTTTTCGGGTACTGATGAAGAGAACCCATAAGTAGCAGAATATTGGTTAGAGACTACTGTTAGGATTCTAACCAAACAGTTCCAATGTTCTGATGAACATAAACTTAAGTGTGCTTTAGCACTGCTAGTTGATGAAACCTTAAGTTGGTGGGAAACTACAACTCTCACTGCTCCAGCTGAAGCCGTTACCTGGGAATTCTTCCTTAAAGAATTCTAGAAGAAGTACGTAAGCAAGAAGTATCTAGCGGAACGAAGATGACGTTTCTTATATCTGAAGCAAGGAGGCAAACCTATAGAACAATATGTTAGTCAATTTTGCAAATATTGCAAGTATGTATCCGAGTATATCAAGAAGGAGGATGATAAGTGCTGGATGTTTATCAATGGGGTCAGTGATGAATTGAGTCCTTTGTTCACATTTTTGGAGATTTCCGATTTTCAAAGTTTGGTAAACCGAGCTATTGATATAGAAGCTAAGATGAAAACCTTAGAAAAGAGGAAAGGAAATAATTCTCGGAGTGATAAAAGACTTAGATAGATAACAAGCCACCCCGGTCATCTAAAAAGCCAAAGAATCTGGGAGGAGGTTCCTCAAGTTTCTACTCTTCCCCAAAGAGTAATTTCATGCCTAAACCTCAGACGGTGGTTAAATCTTCAGCCCCTAAAGTTTTTGTCAATAGTACAGGGAACACGAGAAAAGATTCACAAGTTTCTATCTGTAATTTTTGTCAGAAAAATCATTTGGGCCAGTGTAGGAGACAAGCCAATGCCTGTTATATGTGTGGAGGATCAGATCACTATATTAAAGATTGTTCGCAGAACTCGAACAAGATTCCTGCTCGTGTACATGCAAATCAAAATCATGTACAATCATATCGGGGCAGAGGACCCAAAAAATCTTAATCTAGAAATTTTGGAAAAAATCGAGGTCAAGCTTCTAATGCTACTCACCAGTAATCTAGGGCCCCTGCTCGAGTTTATCATATAAAAGGTTGGGATGAAGAAGATTATCCTGATGTTATAGCAGGTACAATTGAATTAAATACCAACCATGTTTATGCTTTGTTCGATTCAGGCTCAACCCATTCCTTTATATGTTCTTCATTGATTAAAAAGTTTAAGTTGAGTTCAGAAATCATCAAATGTAATCTTATTGTCTCTAATCCTTTAGGAGATAATGTTGTTATAAACCGTATATGTAGGGATTTTCCTTTGTTTATTCAAGGTATCCCTTTTTCTGCTGACTTGTTAGCCTTATCCTTTAATGAATTTGATATTATATTGGGTTTAGATTGTTAGGAAAACATCAAGCATGGGTAGATTGTAATAAAATAAGACTTTTTCTTCGTCGATTAGGAAAATAATCCTTACTCTTAATAGATAAGAAACCTCTAAAGTCAAATTCTACCTTTGTTGTTATGTTTGGAAATGAAAAGACTGAGCTTAATTTAGATTCAATCCCAACTGTTTCTGAATTTCCTAATATTTTTCTTGAGGAACTCCCAGGATTACCTCTGACTCAGGAAGTAGAATTTGAAATTAAAGTACAACCCGGATCTAATCCTGTATCCATCACCCCCTATCGGATGGCCCCGGTTGAACTTAAAGAGCTCACGAATCAGCTGTAAGATTTACAAGATAAAGGTTTCATCAGGCCTAATTCTTCTCGCTGAGGAGCTTCGGTGTTATTTGTTAAGAAGAAAGACGGATCGATAAGGCTTTGCATCAACTATCGGCTGGTGAACAAGCTCACTATCAAGAACAAGTACCCGTTACCAAGAATTGAAGACCTATTTGATCAACTTAAGAATGCCACGGTGTTTTCAAAGATCAACCAGCGATCAGGGTACCATCAGATGAAGATTAAGGAGTCTAATGTACCAAAGACAGCCTTTAGAACTTGATATGGTCATTTCGAGTTTCTTGTAATGCCATTCGGTTTAACCAATACTCCAGCAGTATTTATGGACCATATGAATCAGGTTTTTAAACCATATTTGGATAAATTCATATTATTTTTCATTGATGATATCCTCATCTACTCCAAAGATAAGGATGAACATTCTAAGCACCTTCGAATCATTTTGCAAACCCTTCGAGACAATCATCTCTATGCAAAGCTTAGCAAATATGAATTTTAGCTATCTGAAGTATCTTTCCTAGGTCACGTGATCTCTGCAGAAGGGATTATGGTAGATCCCAAGAAGATTCAATCAATCATTGATTGGAGACCTCCAAAGAATGTTAGAGAAATTAAGAGTTTTCTAGGTTAGCCAGATATTACCGAAGATTTGTTAAGGCATTCTCCACCTTAGCAGCACCTTTGACAAGGCTCATTCGAAAATATATGACCTTTATTTGGACAAAAAACCAACAATGGAGCTTCGATCAATTAAAGCAAGTGCTCACTCATGCTCTGGTCTTGACACAACCTGAATCGGGAAACAAATTTACAGTTTTTAGTGATGCTTCTCATCTTGGTTTAAGATGTGTCCTTATGTAAGAAGGAAAGGTTGTAGCGTATGCTTCTCGACAATTGAAGCCTCACAAACTGAATTATCTAACTCATGATCTCGAACTTGTTGTTGTTGTTTTTGCTCTTAAAATTTGGAGACACTACCTCTTTGGAGAAAGATGTAATTTGTTCACTAACCACAAAAGTCTTAAATGTCTCATGACTCAAAAGGAACTAAACCTCAGACATAAAAGATAGATGGAGATTCTTAAAGATTATGATTTAATTATCGATTATCATCCGGGGAAAGTGAATATGGTGGCTGATGCGTTCAGTCGCAAACAATCGTCTGGTAAGATATTACATACGAGTCATATAGATAAGCTACGCTTGCTTGAAATCAAAACCTTGTCATCTACGATTGATTCATTATTTTTGTAGCCCCGTTACGATTAATGCGCATTTTAGACTACAAAATAGTCGAAAGCTCTTAGCGGAACTTCAAGTTCAATCCAACTTAATCTCAAGAATCAAAACCCTTCAACAGTTAGATCCTGAACTTCAAGACATCTTGCTTAAACTCAAAGTTGAAACTGATCCAGACTTTTCTTTGAAACCCAATGGTTTACTCTATTTTCAAAATAGGGTTTGTGTGCCCAATGATGGAAACCTTAAGAGGGAAATGCTACATGAAGCACATAATAATCCCTTTTTTCATTCATCCTGAATCAATTAAAATGTACAAGGATGTGAAAGATTTGTATTGGTGGCCAGGAATGAAGTCGGCTATCACAAATTTCGTATCAAGATGCCTAACTTGCCAAAAGGTGAAAGTTGAACACCAAGTCCCTACGAGACTCATTCAACCAATCGAATTTCCTCTGTGGAAATGGGAAAGCATAGAAATGGATTTTGTAAGTGGCTTACCCTTATCTCCGCGAAAGAATGATACCATTTGGGTAATTATTGATAGGTTCTCTAAGTCATCACACTTTATTCCCATTCGAATGAGTATGAGCTTGGATCAATTAGCTGAGCTTTATATTAAAGAAGTGGTGGTACTGTACGGTGTTCCTACTTCTATAATCTCGAATTGAGACCCTCGGTTCACTTCTAGATTTTGGAAGTCTTTACAAAAGCCTTAGGAACCAAAACAAATCTCAGCACGGCTTTTCATCCCCAATCAGATAGACAATCTGAAAGGGTGATACAAATACTTGAAGACATGCTTCGAGCCTGTGTAATTGAATTTGGAATGAACTGGGAGAAAACTTTGCCTTTGGCAGAATTTGCATACAACAACAGTTACCAAGTGTCTATTTAAATGGCCCCGTTTGAAGCCTTGCATGGAAGAAAATGTAGAACTCCTTTGTGTTGGTCAGAATTGGGTGAAAACAAAGTTTTAGGGCCTGATTTGCTTAAAGAAACGGAAGAACAAGTACGTACCATTCACAGTAGGCTAAGAGAAGCCTTTGGCAGACAAAAAGCTTATGCTGATAGTAAAAGAAGAGATGTTCAATATGTTTTGGGAGATCAAGTGTTTTTAAAATTATCACCATGGAAGAAAGTTTTTAGATTCAGGAAGAAAGGAAAGCTTAGTCCCCGTTTTATAGGGTATTTTGAAGTTATTAAAAGAATTGGTTCCGTAGCTTATCGTTTAGCTCCTCCGAAATAATTTGACAAGATACACAATGTGTTCCACATATCTATGCTCCGTAAGTATCAATGTGATCCTTCTCATGTTCTTGAACCCGCAAAAGTTTAGCTCAATCCGAATTTATCATACGAAGAAGAGCCAATACAAATTTTAGATCGTGAAGTTAGAAGGCTTAGAATCAAATTTGTCTCTCTTGTAAAGGTTCTATGTAGGAACCATAAAACCGAAGAATCAACTTGGGAGCCTGAGGCTACAATGAGAGATCAATATCCTCACCTATTCAACTCAGGTAAATTCGAGGACAAATTTCTTTTTTAGGGGAGGATTTGTAATACCCCAAAGTAAGGCCTAGTAGAATGTTAGTGTTGAATACCTTCCAAATATCATGATCTATTTTGTAGTCTTGATTAATTGAGGGTTAGGGACCAATTTGAAAAGAGAAAAATTGAGTGCTAGAATCTATATGGACTAAACCGTAGAGCATGGATTGTTGGATGTTTGCATGATAATAAAATTTTAGGAAGTGGTCATTACAAATGTCAAATAATTAGAGCTTGTAGGAGAGAGGTTTCGGTGATGAGAACAAAGTAATATCCCTTCATCTTCTTCATTTTGGATCAACTGAAACCTTAGAGAAAAAGTGAGAGAAATTGTACCATTCTTAGGAGCTTTTGTTCAATGGTTAGATCACCCTTGAAATTGTTTTAGCTCAAGGTAAAAAACTCCTTAACTTTCTCCTAATTTAAGACATGTATGCTAGATTGAATTATATGCTTTGTCTATATATGTCATGAATCAATGGTTGGTTAGAAAACATGATATATATATGTGTGTTTTCCTTGAATGGCCGAATGACATACTTGATAATCTCCTTTGATTTTAGAGATTTGTATGCATAAATGGTATTGCTAGATTACTAATATGAATTCTATGAATTAGGGGTAGTTGAGCATTCAGTTGAAATTTGTTATGTATGATGCTATGGTTGAATTTGATTGTAATTAAATCTTGATAAAAAATTCATACATGGACTATTTTGCACTCATACAAACATTTGTAGATTGTTTTTGAATATGAAAGAAAGTATGTATATAAGTAATTGGACTGCCCTGCATCATTAAAAACAATTATCAATTGTTTTATAAGTTTAAAAACTATTTGTATTGATGAAATGGATAATAGACGGTTTTTGTATGTATATATGTGATCATAATAAGTAGGTTAAGGGACTGATTTGAATAAATTAAAGTATAATGTGCTTTGTACTTGTTTACTCTTTAAGGTTTGCATATGGTAGTTATGCATGGGAATGCTTAAATTGAGGTTGAGCAATGGAACTTGCTATTGGTTAATGATACATGTTGCATATGGTTTAATATTCTGGTTTTAAAGATGTTAAGTGCATGTTTTAAAGGCATGATAATGTTTTTAAAGGATGTTTGAAATGACTTCTAATGTAATATTGAGAAATGGTTTCAATGCATTGATGGTGTGTTGTCTTTGAGCACTCCTCACTAAGCCTAGTGTGCTTACGCTCTCTTTTTCCATCAATGCAGAGAATTAAAAGCTTCGAAGGCTGCGGGAAGTAAGGGACCGGTACAAGACTTGGTAACCAAAGTATATTTGAACTAGACTATAAGTAATAAGGGCAATGGGGATTTTTGTTGTTATTTGGGAGATGTTTTATTAAACTCCCTATTTGAGCAAGTTTGTTTTGCTCCTCTTGGGTTGTAATTGGCCTTTATGGTTTGATTTTGGTGATGGTTTGAAGTTTCATGTTTTACTTGGTTGGTTAACTAGGTTGCATGCCTATAGATTTACATTTGATGCAAAATGCCATGAAATGATGTTGAATCTGTGATGTAATGTTGTGGTTAGATTTTAGGTTATGTTGATTGTATGTTAGGGGCATGTTAGAATGTTTTGGTAAGGTTGAAAACATGTTAAAACAGCTAAAAATGACATTACAGGCCTAGGCATACCGATATGCGGGGGACCGTATCGGTACGGCTAGGCAAAGTTGGGCACTTGAGATCGGTATGGGTATGTGTGTACCGGTAAGGACAATCCATTTAAGCTTGGCGTACCGGTACGGGATAAGGCGTATCTGTACGGGAACTCATTGTTGGAAAGTTACCTTTTGGGAACCGAAATAGTGCAGGCTCGTACCGGTATGCCAAGCTTACGTGTTATGTACCGAAATAAGGTGTATCTGTACGAGAACTCATTGTTGGAAAGTTACCTTTTGGGAAAAACCCATGTACCGGTACGGTATTAATATTTTGCAAGTTGACGTGTCGTACCGATACGGTACATAGTGTACCAGTACGGGTGGCTACTCCGTATCGGTACAGTTATGATCGTACCAGTACTGGTGGCCGTTAATTCTGTTAATGTCATGGAAAAGAAGTTCTATATCCTTGCGTTTTGGTCCCTAAATTTTGTGGTTGCAATTGAACAATATTGGATGATCGTTTTGAGCTGAATTTTGACGTGTAAGCATGTAACCTATCTAATTAAAGGATGGTAACTTAAAAGTGGGTTAAGTCCTCGTAATTTCTAGAAATTGCAATTTGGTCCTTCAATTGCAATTGTATTCAATTGGATGACAATTTGATGCACGATTGAGTTGAGGTATCACTTGTTGTCAGTATGAACATGTAGGGATTTATTTATGCATCTAGACAAGATAAAAAGAAAAAAATAGATGCGTTTTGGGTTGTATCTTCACGGTTTACTTTAGTAAACCTAATGTAGCTCGCTTGGTTTAGTCTTGTGACTAGGCCGGGTCGAGGGGGTTACATTTGGTGGTATTAGAGCCAAGTTTGCAATATGCATGGTGATTGCTTTATGCCATGTTGGGGGAAATTTGGGAAACCCATTGCCTTATTATTATAGTCTCAAATGTTATGATTTTGAAATGGAAGTCTTGGATCCTTGCCTGAAGCTGGACTAATTGTTTTGTATTTGAATGATTATCATTCCTTAGATATATTGTTAGCACGATGGGACCGAGGAGAGAGTTGTGATCTGCTATGATTTCTACTGCCACTGGGCATCTACTGCCACTGGCTAGGAGATTGAAGAGAATGTTATACCTCCTGGAGGGTTGCCACCTCCCCCACTTAATCCACCTGAGGTAGTGGAGCAAGTACCACCTGTGCTAGCTGGGCCAGTGATGGGTAATATGGCACCGTTGATTCAGGCCATGACCGGTGCTTTTCAGGCAACAATTGTGGATGTTCATTTTTCAGCACCACCAGTGGTTGGGCAGGGTTTGCTGCTAGAGCGCCTTCGCAGTTTGGGAGGAGTTGAGTTTAAAGGTTTGTCACCTGAGGCTTCTGAGGGATGGTTGGCTAGTACTAAGATGATATTGGGCTAGATAGGTTGTTTTGATGTCCGTAAGTTAGGTTGTGTTGTGTCCCTGTTACAGGGTGATGCATATACATGGTGGACTACCATGATATCCGGTATAGAGACCGAAGATGTAAACCGGGAGTTCTTTTATGGTGCTTTCTAGAAGAAGTACCTGGGACACGATATCATGACGATAGAAAGCGTGAGTTCATGGCTTTGGTGTAGGGCAATATGTCTGTTGCTGACTGCGAGGTGTAGTTCATGAGGTTGAGCCAATATGCACCTGAGTTAGTTCCTGACAAGCGTATGTGATGTGATCGATTTACTACAGGCTTGTGTAGGAGGTTAAGACATACATGCTTGCTGCTGATTACATAGATTTTGATGTGTTGGTTTCGCGAGCTAAGGATGTTGAGCAGAATTTGGGTATGGTGTCTGGGTCTCGGGGCTTTAGCTCTGGTAAGAGAGCGACTGATTCTAGTAGTGGCGGTGGTCAGGCCAAGAGACACCGTGATCGGAGGTTTCACCCAGAGTCGAGGCGTGGCAGAGGTGTTGTTGGACATGGAGTCCAGGGGCAGGGTGCCCATGTTAGAGCTCCATTTAACACCTGCTGGTTTGTGGATCTCGAGACCATTTGAGGCGAGGTTGTCCGCGTTTGGTCAGGGAGGGTTAGGCACCTACACCTATTGTGGTGAATGCTAGTTGGAGTTGTGGGTCTGGTGACCATCTGAGACGTGATTGTCCTTTTTTGGCTGGAGGTGGGCAGGGTGTTGCACCTGTTGCTGCTCCATAGAGAGGCCAAGGTCGTGGTCATGGACCGTTTCAGCATAGAGATGGTGGGTAGAGGACTGTGGCTCATACCGACTGACTAGGGTGTATATGCACCGAGAGGGTCGTAATGACACCGATGTGATTGCAGCTACTTTTACCTTTCAGTCTTTGCCGTTATATTTGTTGGTTGATTCTGGTTCTACCCATTCATACATCTTGAGTGAGCATGCACAGTTGCTTGATATATCTGTTGAAATTCTTATTGTGGGTGTTAGAGTGACTAGTTCTCTTGGGGAGACGGTCGTGGTTAGGAGGTTGTATCGTAGGTGTTCGCTGATGGTTCAGGGACATGAGTTTACCGTGGACTTGATGAAGTTGCCATTCCATGGTTTTGATGTGATTTTGGGCATGGATTGGTTAACGGAACATAGAGTTGTGGTAGATTTTGAGACCAAACGGATATCCTTGAGGTTATCGGATGATTTTGAGGTGGTAGTTGTTGGTGAGAATGCTAAGTTCATGTCTAATGCTGTTTCGGCTTTGGAAGCAAGTCGAATGTTGGATTTTGGATGTCAGGCTTTCTTGGCCTACATTATGAATTCTGGTTCAAAGGAGTTGAGGGTACAGGATATTCGCACCGTTTGTCAGTTTTTGGGTTTTTTTCGAGAAGAGTTGTCGGGGTTGCCACCAGACTGTGAGGTTGAGTTTGGCATCAAGTTCTTTGCAGATACGGCACCTGTACCTGATACATGCATGAGCGGGGTCAAATTACTAATATTTGACAAGAAGCTGATTTTGTTCGATGCAAACAATAAAAGCCAAAACAATGCACGCATAGGAGGTCAAAAACGATGCATCTTGGACAAGAAATTGAATCTGTTTGTGAAGTCTTGAAAGTCATCCAACTTGCGACGAGTTTTCGGATAGGATCCGGACATTTCTGAGTCAAGTTGTCTTCTAACAAATTGTCCTTCATTAAGTTACCTTTCCAAAGCATCTTGAAACGCGTCAATCGGACATCAGGAACTCGTGATATGTCCAATTTACTGAAGACTGCGCATGCAGAAAACTGGATACGGGATTATTACGGGATTTTGTAAAATTCAGCCCAAAAGCTAACATACAAGGCTTTGGACGAATTAAACTTAGCCCAATATATTTATTATCATTTAAATTGATGTTTTTAGGGCTTTATATACTTTAGGAACCAACCACCTAGCCCTTATCAGCTTATCACTTGACTTATCACCCTATTCCTTGCCACACAAGCACAAAGAGTTTAAAGGCTGTTATTTTTTTATTATTTTTAATTAGATTAGGTTTTCCTTCTTTTAGTAGAAGTTAAATTACTTTGTCTATCCTTCACCTATAAAAGGATGAAGCCTCCATCATTGTAAGAGAGATTTTTTTGATTTATGAAATATTTAGTGAGTTTGTTTTTGCAAGTGCTGATTACTTGTGCCTTCGAAGTCTTCTTCAACATAAGTTCGACGAGTTCTTGTGAGGGAGATCATCTTCACACTCTTGCTTGCCTATATAATCGCGTCTATGAGGGTGGGTTAGAGCCGCTTGAGGTTGCTTGCTTAGATAATTGAGTCTAAGAGGGTGCCGAAGACAAAACAACATCAACGATTCGCAAGCCATCTTCATCTTCAATCTTCACTCCATCTTCCATAATTCCATAAACAAAGCTGGAATTTTTAGATTTTTTTTATTTACCTCTTTCTCAATCTTTTTTAATCTTTTTTTATATTCTTATTTCTCATCATCTAATATATCATATTCACCTTGTTTCTTTAATTTTCCAGCTTTAATTCTGAAATTTTCAAGAAACCCCCAACTAGTTTCTCTTGAATTTTTAGATTTGTGCGTAACTTCCTTGTTCAAGTCTAAAGCCCTAGGTTTGCTTCCAAGCCATCAAAT
Source organism: Hibiscus mutabilis (assembly GCA_019671005.1). Taxonomy (NCBI): domain Eukaryota; kingdom Viridiplantae; phylum Streptophyta; class Magnoliopsida; order Malvales; family Malvaceae; genus Hibiscus; species Hibiscus mutabilis. The sequence goes on from CM033737.1 coordinate 25,515,389, forward strand.
TGAAGGTTACCACGTGCCAAAGCATACTATATCAATACCTATTGCTCTATATCGTATGGCTCCGAAGGAGATAAAGGAGTTGAAGATGCAACTGCAAGAGTTGCTTGACCGAGGCTTTATTAGACCTAGTATTTACCCGTGGGATGTACCGGTGTTGTTTGTAAAGAAGAAGGATGGTACATTGCGGATGTGTATAGACTATTGCCAACTGAATAAGTTGATGATAAAGAACAAGTATCCCTTGCCGCAGTTGATCAAGGATAGGAAACTGCATGATGAGGGTTTTGTGCCTCATGTGAAGGATATCATGGATGGGAATCCTACAAATTTTCATTTCAATGATGATGGGGTGTTGTGTTTTAAAGGTCGAATTGTGGTGCCTGGAGATGATGAGTTGAGGCATACCATTCTAACCGAAGTGCATGCTATTCCTTTTTCTATGCATCCCGATAGTGCTAAGATGTATTGTGGGTTGAAGGAAGAGTACTATTGGGTTGGGTTGAAGAAAGATGTGGCTGATTTTGTTTCTCGATGCATGGTATGTCAAGGGGTGAAGGCTGAACACCAGTTTCCTTCTGGGTTGTTGCAACCGTTGAGGATACCGGAATGGAAGTGGGAAAGAATCACCATGGATTTTGTGTCTGGGCTGCCTTTGACGCCGACCAAAAAAGATTCCATTTGGGTGATTGTTGATCAGTTTACAAAGTGTGCGCATTTTGTGCGAGTGCATACTATGTATACCATAGACAAGTTGGCCGATCTGTAGATCTCTGAGATTGTGCGTTTTCATGGGGTACCTAAATCCATAGTTTTGAATAGATATCCACATTTCACGGCAAAGTTTTGGATGTACTTGCATCGTGCTCTGGGAACTCGTCTGAATTTTAGAACTTCCTATCATCTTCAGACGAATGGTCAGTCAGAGTGCGTGATTCAGGTTCTCGAGGATATGTTGAGATGTTGTATTATTAAGTTCCAGGGAACGTGGGAGAAGCAATTGCCATTGGTGGAGTTTGCTTATAATAACAGTTACCAGGCTAGTATACAAATGGCACTGTATGAGACATTGTATGGAAGGAGGTGTCGTACGCCCGTATGTTGGGCTGAAGTTGGGGAGAAGCACATTTCCTTGCTTGATGTATTGAAGGGCACGAATGAGAAAGTTAAGTTGATATGTGAACGCTTGAAAGCGGCTTCGGATCGTCAGAAATCCTATGCGGATTTGAGGCGTAGGGATATAGAGTATGCTTTTTACTCTTTAATTTTCCAGCTTTAATTCTGAAATTTTCAAGAAACCCCCAACTAGTTTCTCTTGAATTTTCAGATTTGCTCGTAGCTTCCTTGTTCGAGTCTAAAGCCGTAGGTTTGCTTCCAAGCCATCAAATTGAAGGTTACCACGTGCCAAATCATACTCTATCAATTGGTATCAAATTAGGGACGATTCTTGGCAAGAATTTTGGCGTTTTTGGGTGAAAATTAGAAAATTAGGGAAAAAATCGTCAAAATCAAATGAACGAATTTTGAGCTGACAATTTCCAGATCAGATCTACACCATTGTAGAAGTCACCACACAAAATTTCAGAATTTTTTGACATCGGGAACACCTCGAACGACGTGGATCAAAGTTTCAGCAAAATTAGGGTTTTCCCCTACTTTAACCCTAATTTCTTTATTTTTTCTTCAATTTTTTTATTTTCAGTTTATTTACATTGTAAAAAGAAAAAAAAAAGATAAAAGTGAAGAAAAGTGAGAAAGCTCATACCTAGCCACCAACCACCATCAAGAATCATCAAGACCAACATCATCAACCACCGCAAGCAGAACTTGTACATTGATGTTAATTTTTGTGAGATACAAAAGACTGAGAGTAAAGAGGCCGAGAGTGAAAAAAGTCAAATTAACGCCCAAAATTTGGTGAATGAAAATACATATGAGGTAAAAGTCACACAAAGCCCAAAAGAAAAAGACAAGAAAAAGAACGCGATGAGTGATTTTGTTTTGACTAATCCTTACAAATGTTCGAGTAGTGCTGTCTTATTTTTTCATGATTTTGTTGAACCATTGAGAGGAGCTCAATTAGATCACTCTACATACAACAAGGAAGCCTTTTCAATTGAAGTTGATGATTGTTCTCTCATTGCCAATTTAGATTCGAGGACGAATCCTTTTGAAGAGTGGGGGAATGATACATGCATGAGCGGGGTCAAATTACTAATATTGGACAAGAAGCTGATTTTGTTCGATGTAAACAATAAAACCCAAAACAATGCACGCATAGGAGGTCAAAAACTATGCATCTTGGAAAAGAAATTGAATTTGTTTGTGAAGTCTGGAAAGTCATCCAACTTGCGACACGTTTTCGGATGGGATCCGGGAATTTCTGAGTCAAGTTGTCTTCTAACAAATTGTCCTTCATTCAGTTACCTTTCCAACACATCTTTAAATGCGTCAATCGGACATCAGGAACTCAAGATACGTCCAATTTACTGAAGACTGCGCATGCAGAAAACTGGATACGGGATTTTGTAAAATTCAGCCCAAAAGCTAACATATAAGGCTTTGGACGAATTAAACTTAGCCCAATATATTTATTATCATTTAAATTGATGTTTTTAGAGTTTTATATACTTTAGGACCCAGCCACCCAGCCCTTATCAGCTTATCACTTGCCTTATCACCCTATTCCTTGCCACACAAGCACAAGGAGTTTAAAGGCTATTATTTTTTTTATTATTTTTAATTACATTAGATTTTTCTTGTTTTAGTAGAAGTTAAATTACTTTGTCTATCCTTCACCTATAAAAGGATGAATCCTCCATCATTGTAAGAGAGATTTTCTTTGATTTATGAAATATTTAGTGAGCTTGTTTTTGCAAGTGCTGATTGCTTGTGCCCTCGAAGTCTTCTTCAACATAAGTTCGACGAGTTCTTGTGAGGGAGATCACCTTCAAACTCTTTCTTGCCTAGATAATCGCATCTATGAGGGTGGGTTAGAGCCGCTTGAGGTTGCTTGCTTAGATAATTGAGTCTAAGAGGGTGCTGAGGACAAAACAACATCAACAATTCGCAAGCCATCTTCATCTTCAACCTTCACTCCATCTTCCATAATTCCATAAACAAAGATGGAATTTTCAGATTTGTTTTATTTATCTCTTTCTCAATCTTTTTTAATCTTTTTTATATTCTTATTCTCATCATCTAATCTATCATATTCTCCTTGTTTCTTTAATTTTCCAGCTTTAATTCTAAAATTTTCAAGAAACCCCCAACTAGTTTCTCTTGAATTTTTAGATTTGCACGAAACTTCCTTGTTCGAGTCTAAAGCCCTAGGTTTGCTTCCAAGCCATCAAATTGAAGGTTACCACATGCCAAAGCATACTCTATTAGTACCTATTGCTCTATATCGTATGGCTCCAAAGGAGATAAAGGAGTTGAAGATGCAACTGCAAGAGTTGCTTGACCGAGGCTTTATTAGACCTAGTATTTCCCCGTGGGGTGTACCAGTGTTGTTTGTAAAGAAGAAGGATGGTACATTGCGGATGTGTATAGACTATTGCCAACTGAATAAGTTGACGATAAAGAATAAGTATCCTTTGTCACAGATAGATGATTTGTTTGATTAGTTCAGGGGTGCCTCAGTGTTTTCTAAGATAGATTTGAGGTCTGGGTACTATCAGTTGGAGGTGAAGGAGGTGGATGTGCCCAAGACAGCTTTTCGCATGAGGTACGAGCATTATGAGTTTTTGGTGATGCCATTTGGTTTGACCAATGCACTGGCTACTTTCATGGACATGATGAACCTTGTGTTGCATGAGTTTTTGGACCAGTTTGTGGTTGTGTTTATCGATGATATCCTTGTGTAACCTTGTACCAAGGAGGATCATGATAGACATTTGCAAGTTGTGCTTCAGACGTTGTTGGCTAATTAGTTGTATGCCAAGTTAAGCAAATGTGAGTTTTGGCTTAGAGAGGTTGTTTTCCTTGGGCATGTTGTGTCGGCCGAGGGAATTCATGTTGATCCGCTCAAGGTTGAGGTTGTGATGAGTTGGAAGGTGCCTAAGTTGGTGATAGAAGTTAAGAGTTTCCTTGGGTTGGCTGGTTATTACGGTAGGTTCATGGAAGGGTTCTCCAGTTTGGTGGCTCCTTTAACCAAGTTGTTGCAAAAGAATGTTCAGTTTGAGTGGACAGAGGATAGACATTGAGCTTTCGAAAGGTTGAAGAAAGCTTTAACACGAGCTCCAGTCTTGGTTCAACCTGAATCGAGAAAGGAGTTCGTAGTTTATAATGATGAGTCTTATGTTGGGCTTGGTTGTCTGTTGATGCAAGAAGGTAAGGTAGTTGCGTATGCATCTAGGCAGTTGAAGGTGCATGAACGTAATTACCCTACTCATGATCTTGAGCTTGCCGCAGTTGTGTTTGCCTTGAAAATCTGGAGACATTACCTTTATGGTGAGAAATGTGTGGTTTTTACGGATGACAAAAGTCTGAAGTATTTGATGCCCCAAAAGGAGCTGAATCTTAGGCAACGAAGGTGGTTAGAGTTGCTTAAAAATTATGATCTAACCATTGAGTATCATCCGGGTAAAGCTAACGTTGTAGCGGATGCTTTGAGTAGGAAGGCTGTTGTGGAGTTGAGAGCTATGTTCGCTCGGTTGAGTTTGTCGTGTGACGGTGTTTTGTTGGCTGAGTTGCAAGTGAAATCGTCCTTGTCGTAGTTGATCAAGGATAGGAAACTTCATGATGAGGGTTTTGTGCCTCATGTGAAGGATATCATGGATGGGAATCCTACAAATTTTCATTTCAATGATGACGGGGTGTTGTGTTTTAAAGGTCGAATTGTAGTGCCTGGAGATGATGAGTTGAGGCGTACCATTCTGACCGAATTGCATGCTATTCCTTTTGCTATGCATCCCGGTAGTACTAAGATGTATTGTAGGTTGAAGGAAGAGTACTATTGGGTTGGGCTGAAGAAAGATGTGGCTGATTTTGTTTCTCGATGCATGGTATGTCAGGGGGTGAAGGCTGAACACCAGTTTCTTTCTGGGTTGTTGCAACCGTTGAGGATACCGGATGGAAGAGGGAAAGAATCACCATGGATTTTGTGTTTGGGCTGCCTTTGACGCCGACCAAAAAAGATTCCATTTGGGTGATTATTGATCGGTTTACAAAGTGTGCACATTTTGTACGAGTGCATACTATGTATACCATAGACAAGTTGGTCGATCTGTACATCTCTGAGATTATGCATTTTTATGGGGTACCTAAATCCATAGTTTCAAATAGATATCCGCGTTTCACGGCAAGGTTTTGGATGTACTTGCATCGTGCTCTGGGAACTCGTCTGAATTTTAGCACTTCCTATCATCCTCAGATGAATGGTCAGTCGGAGTGCGTGATTCAGGTTCTCGAGGATATATTGAGACGTTGTATTATTAAGTTCCAGGGAACGTGGGAGAAGCAATTGCCATTGGTGGAGTTTGCTTATAATAACAGTTACCAGGCTAGTATACAAATGGCATTTTATGAGACGTTGTATGGAAGGAGGTGTCGTACGCCCGTATGTTGGGCTGAAGTTGGGGAGAAGCACCTTTCCTTGCATTGCTCATATCATCAGTCGATCCGCCTTTGCTCGGTCCGGAACAGGCTTGTCAAGGTAGGACCGTAATACAATAAGAGACAACCTTGACATTCTCCCACACTTCCAATTATTGATGTCCTCATCGATACTGATACTCATTCTTCATCACCTGATGAGTCGATATGGACATCGAAGGCAGTTCCTCTTTGATCTGTGCTTGACTTAATACGCTTCTCTAGTCCCATCATCTGAACATTCAAGCAAATAACTCAAGCCTCGATCCTGGGTTCTTTTGATTCCCTTATGACCACGTTGCACATGTGTGACCATCCACATCGATCATGAACTCATTATGACCCAGTTTTCTCCTTCAATGTCAAGTGGTAGATTCATGCTCCCACACTTTTTACTCTGATTGTGGCTCGAGTGAAACACAAGTAACGAATCGCTGACTCAACTAACGTGTGCCTTGTAGTGTCTTTAAGTCTCACGATCTAGCCATCGACCTACAAAACAAAAATAGCATACCTGCCGCCCATATGCAAGAGAACTATGACTCGCCACACAATGGCTTGCTCTTTTGCAATAAGCCCATTCGCCAACTGTGTCCCCTCCGTATAGTGAGACCTTCAAAGTAAAGAATGTATTACAATCACCTTATCCATTCAAGCGCCTAAGTGTAGGCTCGTATTGCACTTAGTTGCTTGACGTCGTAAATTGGTCTCTAGTTGCCCTCGTGATACAAAAAATGTACTTTGCCTCTTTGCCTTTCTTTGTATTACCTGTGCTACAAGACATACAAGCGAATACATCAGTAATAACATATTCACACAAGTCTCGAACGATACTTGGTTGGCACACATTGCCTTCTGCATTCACCATTTACCGGGTGAAACGTACACCAATGCCTACTCGAACAACCTTGCTAGATAATTCATGCATATTGTTTCCCAACAATTTAAAGCACGTTTTTTCACAAACCAACCCGCTTTAATGTTGTCCAGTGTAATGTACAACTTGTCTCGCTTCTCTCTACACCATCTTGTCGGCGTCCTCGTCGACTGAACAGAAAGAATTTCTTTGCTAATTAGAGACACCATCGTAACCTGCAAAGACTAACTTTCTATTGATCAAGTTAGGCACTATTGTGCCACAAAACCAACAACAAATGGCACTGTAAGAGACGTTGTATGGAAGGAGGTGTCGTACGCCCATATGTTGGGCTGAAGTTGGGGAAAAGCATCTTTCCTCAAATGAATGGTCAGTCAGAGTGCGTGATTCAGGTTCTCGAGGATATATTGAGATGTTGTATTATTAAGTTCCAGGGAACGTGGGAGAAGCAATTGCCATTGGTGGAGTTTGCTTATAATAACAGTTACCAGGCTAGTATACAAATGGCACTGTATGAGACGTTGTATGGAAGGAGGTGTCGTACGCCCGTATGTTGGGCTGAAGTTGGGGAGAAGCACCTTTCCTTGCTTGATGTATTGAAGGGCACGAATGAGAAAGTTAAGTTGATATGTGAACGCTTGAAAGTGGCTTTGGATCATCAGAAATCCTACGCGGATTTGAGGCGTAGGGATATAGAGTATGTTGTTGGTGACCGAGTGTTTTTTGAAGGTATCGCCTTGGAAGAAGGTGATGTGGTTTGGGCAAAAATGGAAACTTAGCCTGAGGTATATTGGACCATACGAGGTTGTTGAGCGTGTGGGTCATGTTGCTTACCGGTTGAGGTTGCCTCATGAGTTGGAGAGGATTCTTGATGTGTTTCATGTTTTGATGTTGTGGAGGTATCGGTCGGATCCCTCGCATGTTATGTCAGTGGAGGATATTGAGTTGAGGCCGGATCTATCTTATGATGAAGAACTAGTGGAGGTGCTTGATACCAGCAGTAAGGTTATGCATGGCAAGACGGTCGAACTTGTTAAGGTGTTGTGGAGGCACCGTGGTGTTGAAGAGGCCACGTGGGAACGCAAGTCGGATATGTTGGAACAGTTTTCGCACCAGTTTCCTCCAGGTAAAATTTTGAGGATGAAATTTCTTAAGTGGGGGAGAGTTGTAACGCCCCAATTTTGGTCCTAACAGTTTTGTGGCTTGTTAGACGGTCCAGTGGACCAGGTTAGGAATTCGAGTCAAATTCGAGACTGTATATTTTTTGGTAAGATAAAAATGTGGAAAATGACTAAAAATCATACTTTAATATATGGTTATTATTGGTGAAAACAATTTTGGAAAATGGGTTTTGGAAATGTGAAATTTTGTTTAGTGACCAAAATGCAATTTTTGAAAACTGTTTTTAAAGTGACTAAAATGAAAAAGGACAAATTCTTAGAATCCTTTACCAAGTTTTTGTTGGTGATTTCTCCCTTTAATTAAATCATTTTAACATGGGTTTTAAAGGTTGATTAAAAGAGAATTGGTTATTAAAGTTAGTTATTTACTTTTAAAGAAAATTCAGGTAACATTTTCCTAAACTTTTTCTCTCAACTTATTTTCTGCCAAACACTCAAAATTTCATCAAAATCCATAGGTGAAAGATCCTTTCTACTCAGGTTATTGATTTAAACTTGATTCTTTAACTTTGTTTTACAAAATCTCATTGCAATCTTATGTTTTCTTAGCTCTTAAATAAGCCAATTGAGAGAGAAATCGCACAATAGGGATAAGGTCCGTGATCTCCTCTATTGAATGGTTCTTTATTGATATTCCCAAGTGTTTGATCCTTGATTTATTGTTTATAATCTGATTTGATGTTTTTCTATTGAATTAATTGATTTATTTGGGTGAAATTGATGGAATAGAGAAAGATTCAAATTAAATCTGATTCCTAGTGTTATAGATTGAGTTTAAACACATTTTGGACATATAATAATGTTGATAAGTCGATTTTGTCAATGGAATCCCGAAACTCTTGAATCTCTAATTGGTTAGGTTGCTAGAAGTGCGTTTTTGTGGTGTTGTGGTGGTTGTGTGGTTGCTGGAAGTATTTGGATGTGTTAATTCTGTTTTTGAGTGTTAATTGATGACTATGGAAGTGTTAGATTGTTAGGTTGTGGCTGGGTTGTGTTTGGAAAGGATTAGATGATGATTTCGGTTGTTGTGGTTGGGTAATTTTGAGAGGATTGTGGAAGTCCATGAGGATTTGTTGTTGCAGCATTTTGAATGCATTGAGATGCATTAATCCTCTATTGTAATGTGGTTAAAACTGGAGAGGTTGATCCGGAAGTGATCGATGAAGCTTTGGAGGCTTTGGACGCTTGATTTCGCGTCGGTGAATTGAGGTTTCGCGTATCGGTGAGTGAGAACATGGATTCCAGCTTTGGAATGTTTTAAAGGTGGTTTATGGGAGTTTAAACTTAGCTTGAAACATTGGTTTAAACTCAGAAGTAAGTAAATGTGGTTTTTCTCTCTCGGTCGTGCTAGATTTAAATGGTTTTATGCACATGTTTTGCATTACATGTTACCTACTGATTAAGCATGTTTTAAAGTATATGAGATACTATTTTTGAGCATGAAATGCTGAAGGATACACATGGTAAGTGATCCTTGTAAGTATATGGTTTATACTCGTGGTTTAAAGCATGGCTGTTGCTTTGGAAAATGGTTTGGTTTAATGCTTGTTAAGAATAGTGAGGTAAATGGTTAATTATATTGGCAAGTGACGTGGTTTTAAAATTGCTATCAGATATAGTTGGTCGGCCATAGGATTGATAGTACACTATAATAAGTCACCTTGGGTGTTGAGGGGTTTAGATCCGTGTACCAAAAATTCCATCCAAGTACCCTAACGGTAGAGGGATTATACAGTACTGCATATTCCCGTTAGTGGCTTAAGCATCTAACCGAATTAAGGGGTTGGTGTCCCAGTGGGTTGAACGTGTACCCGGATGTTTAGGTACCGCGATTGTGATTATAACACTATTTTTGGTTGAGATGCCTTGAAGTGTTGGGTAAACACTTGTTGAATCCGTGTATCCGATAACTCTTTTCGTAAATGAACTTGATTAATGATCACTTGTGAGCCAATATAATTGTTGCTGTATCATTGGAAAGTTTATGTTGTATAATGTGCTTTGTACATGTTTACTCTTTAAGCTTTGCATATGGTAGTTATGCATGGGAAGGCTTAAATTGAGGTTGAGCAATGGAACTTGTTGTTGGTTAATGTTACGTGTTGCATATGGTTTAATATGCTGGTTTTAAAGATGTTAAGTGCATGTTTTAAATGCATGATAATGTTTTTAAATGATGTTTGAAATGACTTTTAATGTAATGTTGAGAAATGGTTTCAATGCATTGATGGTGTATTGTCTTTGAGCATTCATCGCTAAGCCTAGTGTGCTTACGCTGTCTTTGTCCAACAATGCAGAGAATTAAAAGCTTGGAAGGCAGCGGGAAGTAAGGGATCGGTACAAGACTTGGTAACCAAAGTATGTTTGAACAAGACTATAAGTAATAAGGGCAATGGGGATTTCCGTTGTTGTTTGGGAGATGTTTTGTTGAACTCCCTATTTGAGCAAGTTTGTTTTACTGCTCTTGGGTTATAATTGCCTTTATGTTTTGATTTTGGTGATGGTTTGAAGTTTCATGGTTTACTTGGTTGGTTAACTAGGTTGCATGCCTATAGATTTACATTTTATGCAAAATGCCATGAAACGATGTCGAATCTGTGATGTAATGTTGTGGTTAGATTTTAGGTTATGTTGACTATATGTTAGGGGCATGTTATAATGTTTTGGTAAGGTCGAAAGCCTGTTAAACCAGCTAAAAATGACATTACAGGCCCATGTGTACCGATACGTGGGGGACTGTATCGGTACGGCTAGGCGAAGTCGGGCACTTGGGATTGGTACAGGTATGTGCGTACCGGTACAGATGAGCCATTTAAGCTTGGCGTACCGGTATGGGATAAGGCGTATCGGTACGGGAACTCATTACTGGAAAGTTGTTTTTGGGAAAAACCCGTGTACCAAAACAGTGTAGGCTCGTACCGGTACGGTATTAATATTTTGCAAGCTGACATGGAGTACCGATACGGTACACAATGTACTGGTATGAGTGGCTACTCCGTGTCGGTACGACTGTGATCATACTGGTACCATTGGCCATTAATTTTGTTAATGTCATGGAAAAGAAGTTCTGTATCCTTGCGTTTTGGTCCCTGAATTTTGTGGTTGCAATTGAACAAGATCGGATGATCGTTTTGAGCTAAATTTTGACGTGTAAGCATGTAACCTATCTAATTAAAGGATGGTAACTTAAAAGTGGGTTAAGACATCGTAATTTCTAGAAATTGCAATTTGGTCCTTCAATTGCAATTCTATTCAATTGGATGTCAATTTGATGCCCGATTGAGTTGTATCACTTGTTGTCAGTATGAACATGTAAGGATTTAATTATGCATCTAGACAAGATAAAAAGAAAAGAAATGGACACTTTTTGGGTTGTATCTTCACGGTTTACTTCGGTAAACCTAATGTAGCTCGCTTGGTTCGATCTTGCGACTAGGCCGGGTCGAGGGGGTTACATGGGGTGTCATCAAAAAAATTCCAACTGGTCCACTATAAAGCCCATTTAGACATGCACGTCTTAAACCCCAACAAAACGACCGAAAAATAAGATTAAATCACATTTTATGACTTAAAATATTTAGTTATGAGCTTTTGAACTTGATTATATAGCCTAACCTCTTTTTCAAAAAATTTTACAATAGTAAAATTCCTACGGGTCCACTATAAAGCCCATATAGACATGCACGCCTTAAACACAAAAAACGGCCACAAAATAAGACTAAATCAAATTTTGTGACTTAAAATATTTGATTATGGCTTTTGAATATGATTATACAGCTTAACCTCAATATTAGAACTTTTTTACTTGGCTAAAATTCCAACGGATCCACTGTAAAGGCCATTTAGACATGCCTGCCTTAAAACAACAAAACGGGCAAAAAATAAGATTAAATCAAATTTTATGAATTAAAATATTTGATTATGGGCTTTTTAATATTATTCTATAGCTTAACCTCATTTTCAGAAATTTTTACTCGATTAAAATTCCTACGGGTGCACTGTAAAGCCCATTAAGATATGCACGCCTTAAACCCAACAAAACGACAACAAAATAAGATTAAATTAAATTTTATGAGTTAATTATTTGATTATGGGCTTTTGAATATGATTATATAGTCAAACCTCGATTTTAGAACTTTTTACTCGGTTAAAATTCCAACGGGTCAACTATAAAGCTCCTTTAGACATAAACGCTTTAAACCCCAAAAAACTGCCAAAAATAAGATTATGTCACATTTTATGAGTTAAAATATTTGATTATGGGCTTTTGAATATGATTATATAGCTTAATCTCAATTTAAAGACTTTACTCGATTAAAATTCTAACAGGTCCACTGTAAAGCCCATTTAGACATGCACGCCTTAAACCCCAACAAAATGGTCGCAAAATAAGATTAAATCAAATTTTATTAATTATAATATTTAGTTATGGGCTTTTTAACATGATTACACAACTTAACCTCAAGTTTAGAACTTTTACTTTGTTAAAATTCCTCCACTATAAAGCCCATTTAGACATGCACGCTTTAAACCCCCAACAAACCGGCCGAAAATAAGATTAAATCACATTTTATGACTTAAAATACTTATTTATGGGTTTTATAACATGATTATATAGCTTAACCTTAGTTTTAGAGCTTTTTACTGGGTTAAAATTCCAACGGGTCCACTATACAGCCCATTTTGACATGCGCACCTTAAATACAACAAAACGGCCAATAAATAAGATAAAATCAAATTTCATGAGTTAAAATATTTTAAATGGGATTTTGAATATGATTATATAGCTTAAACTGAATTTTATAACTTTTTACTCAGTCAAAATTCGAAAAAATTCCACTATAAGCCCATTTAGTCATGTAGGCCTTCAACACACCAAAACGACAACAAAATAAGATTAATTCAAATTCTATGAGTTAAAATATTTCATTATGGGATTTTGAATATGATTAAATAGCTTAACCTCAATTTTAGAACTTTTTACTCTGTTAAAATTCCAACGGGTCCACTGTAAAGCCCATTTAGACATGCACACCTTAAACCCAACAAAACGACCACAAAATAAGATTAAACCAAATTTTATGAGTTAATTATTTGATTATTGGCTTTTTGAATATGATTATATAGCTTAACCTCAATTTTAGAACTTTTTACTCAGTTAAAATTCCAACGGGCCCACTATAAAGCCCATTTAGACATAAACGCCTTAAACCCCAAAAAAGGCAAAAGATAAGATTAAATCACATTTTATGAGTTAAAATATTTGATTATGGGCTCTTGAATATGATTATATAGCTTAATCTCAATTTAAAGACTTTTTACTCGGTTAAAATTCTAACAGGTCCACTGTAAAGCCCATTTAGACATGCACGCCTTAAACCCCAACAAAATGGTCGCAAAATAAGATTAAATCAAATTTTATTAATTATAATATTTATTTATGGGCTTTTGAACATGATTACACAGCTTAACCTGAAGTTTAGAACTTTTTACTTTGTTGAAATTCCAACAGGTCCACTATAAAGCCCAATTAGACATGCACGCCTTAAACTCCAACAAACCGGCCGAAAAATAAGATTAAATCACATTTTATGACTTAAAATATTTAGTTACGGGTTTTTGAACATGATTATATAGCTTAACCTTATTTTCAGAATTTTTTACTCGGTTAAAATTCCAGCGGGTGAGGCCCTACTTTCTTCACAAAAAAATTCAACGGGTCCACTATAAAGCCCATTTTGACATGCGCGCCTTAAACACAACAAAACGGCCACTAAATAAGATTAAATCAAATTTTATGAGTTAAAATATTTGATTATGCGCTTTTGAATATGATTATGTAGCTGAACCTCAATTTTAGAACTTTTTACTCGGTTAAAATTCCAACGGGTCCACTATAAAGCCTATTTTGACATGCACGCCTTAAACCCCATCAAAATGTACAAAAAAATAAGATTAAATCACATTTTATGACTTAAAATATTTAGTTATGGGCTTTTGAACTTAATTATATAGCTTAACCTCGTTTTGAAAAATTTTTACTCAGTTAAAATTCCCACGGGTCCAATATAAAGCTCATTTAGACATGCATGACTTAAACACAAAAACGGCCAGAAAATAAGATTAAATCAAATTTTATGAGTTGAAATATATTATTATGGGATTTTGAATATGATTATATAGCTTAACCTCAATTTTAGAACTTTTTACTCGGTTAAAATTCCAACGGATCCACTATAAAGTCCATTTAGACATAAACGCCTTAAACCCCAAAAAACGGCCGAAAAATAAGATTAATTCACATTTTATGAGTTAAAATATTTGATTATGGGCTTTTGAATATGATTATAAAACTTAACCTCAATTTCAAGACTTTTTACTCGTTTAAAATTCTAACGGCTCCACTATAAAGCCCATTTGGACATGCACGCCTTAATTCCCAGCAAAAATGGTCGCAAAAAAAAGATTAAATCAAATTTTATTAATTATAATATTTATTTATGGGCTTTTAAATATGATTACACAGCTTAACCTCAAGTTTAGAAGTTTTTACTTTGTTAAAATTCCAACGGGTATAAAGCTCATTTAGACATGCACGCCTTAAACCCCAACAAACCGGCCGAAAATAAGATTAAATCACATTTTATGACTTAAAGTATTTAGTTATGGGTTTTTGAGCATGATTATATAGCTTAACCTTCTTTCAGAACTTTTTACTCGGTTAAAATTCCAACGGGTCCAATATAAAGCCCATTTTCACATGCTTAAACACAACAAAAGGGCCACTAAATAAGATTAAATCAAATTTTATGAGTTAAAATATTTAATTATGTGCTTTTGAATATTATTATGTAGGTCATCCTCAATTTTAGAACTTTTTACTAGGTTAAAATTCCAACGGGTCCAGTGTAACTCATTTAGACATGCAGGCCTTAAACACAACAAAACGACAACAAAATAAGATTAAATCAAATTTTATGAGTTAGAATATTTGATTGTGAGCTTTTAAATATGATTATATAGCTTAACAACAATTTTAGAACTTTTTACTCGATTAAAATTCTAACGGGTCCACTGTAAAGCCCATTTAGACATGCACGCCTTAAACCCAACAAAATGGCCGCAAAATAAGATTAAATCAAATTTCATGAATTAAAATATTTAGTTATGGGATATTGAACATGATTATACAGCTTAACGTCAATTTTATAAATTTTTAGTAGGTTGAAATTCCAACCGGCTGTCATCAAAAAAAATCCAAATGGTCCACTATATAGCCCATTTAGAGATGCACGCCTTAAACCCCAAGAAAACGACTGAAAATAAGATTAAATAACATTTTATTACTTGAAATATTTAGTTATGGGCCTTTAAACATGATTAAATAGCTTAACCTCATTTTAAGAACTTTTTACTCGGTTAAAATTCTAATGGGTCCGCTATAAACCCATTTTGGCATACACCCTTAAACCCCAACAAAACGACCGAAAAATAAGATTAAATTTCATTTTATGAATTAAAATATTTTGTTATGGGCTTTTGAACTAGATTATATAGCTTAACCTCATTTTCAATTTTTTTACCCAGTTAAAATTCTCACGGGTCCACGATAAAAGCCCATTTAGACATTCACGCCTTAAACACAAAAAAAACGGCCACAAAATAAGATTAAATCAAATTTTATGAGTTGAAATATTTTATTATGGGCTTTTGAATATGATTATATAGTTTAACCTCAATTTTAGAACTTTTTACCCGGTTAAAATTCCAACGGGTCCACTGTAAAGCCCATTTAGACATAAACGCCTTAAACCCCAAAAAACTACCAAAAAATAAGATTAATTCAAATTTTATGAGTTAAAATATTTTATTATGGGCTTTTGAATATGATTATATAGCTTAAACTCAATTTCAAGACTTTTTGCTTGTTTAAAATTCTAACGGATCCATTTTAAAGCCCATTTAGACATGCACGCCTTAAACCCCAACAAAATGGTCGCAAAATAAGATTAAATCAAATTTTATTAATTATAATATTTATTTATGGGATTTTGAACATGATTACATAGGTTAACCTCAAGTTTAGAACTTTTTACTTTGTTAAAATTCCAATGAGTCCATTATAATGCCCATTTAGACTTGCACGCATTAAACCCCAACAAATCGGCCGAAAAATAAGATTAAATCACATTTTATGACTTAAAATATTTATTTATGGGTTTTTGAACATGATTATATAGCTTAACCTTATTATCAGAACTTTTTACTGGGTTAAAATTCCAACGGGTCCACTATAAAGCCCATTTAGATATATAGGCCTTAAATACAACAAAACGACAACAAAATAAGATTAAATCAAATTTAATGAGTTAAAATAATTGATTATGGGCTTTTGAATATTATTATATAGCTTAACCTCAATTTTAGAACTTTTTACTCGGTTAAAATTCCAACGGGTCCACTATAACGCCCATTTGGACATGCACGCCTTAAACCCAACAATATGGCCTCAAAATAAGATTAAATCAAATTTTATTAATTAAAATATTTCGTATACGGGATTTTGAACTTGATTATAGAGCTTAGTGTCAATTTTAGAACATTTTACTACATTAAAATTCCAACGAGGTGTCATAAAAAAATTCCAACGGGTCCACTATAAAGCCCATTTAGACATGCATGCCTTAAACCGCAACAAAACGACCGAAAAATAATATTAAATAACATTTTATGACTAAAAATATTTAGTTATGGGCTTTTGAACATCATTATATAGCTTAACCTCATTTTTAGAACTTTTTACTCAGTAAAAATTCCAACGAGTCCACTATAAAGCCTATTTTGACATGCGCGCCTTAAACACAACAGAACGACCACTAAAGAAGATTAAATCAAATTTTATGAGTTAAAATATTTGATTATGGGCTTTTGAATATGGTTATATAGCTTACCCTCAAATTTATAATTTTTACTCGGTTAAAATTACAATAGGTCCGGTCCACTGTAAAGCCCATTTAGACATGCAGGCCTTAAACACAACAAAACGACAACAAAATAAGATTAAATCAAATTTAACGAGTTAAAATATTTGATTATGGGCTTTTGAATATGATAAAATAGCTTAACCTCAATTTTATAACTTTTTACTCGGTTAAAATTCCAACGACTCCACTGTAAAGCCCATTTAGACATACATACCTTAAACCCAACAAAATGGCCGCAAAATAAGATTGAATCAAATATTATGAATTTAAAAGTTTAGTTATGGGATTTTGAACATGATTATACAGCTTAACGTCAATTTTATAACTTTTTACTAGGTTAAAATTCCAACGGGGTGTTATAAAAAAATTCCAACGGGTCCACTACATATAAAGCCCATTTAGACATGCACGCCTTAAACCCCAACAAAACGACCGAAAAATAAGATTAAATCACATTTTATGACTTAAAATATTTAGTTATGGGCTTTTGAACATGATTATATAGCTTAACCTCATTTTCAGAACTTTTTACTCGGTTAAAATTCCAATGGGTCCACTATAAAGCCCATTTTGACATGCACGGCTTAAACCTAACAAAACGACCGAAAATAAGATTAAATCACATTTTATGACTTAAAATATTTAGTTATGGGCTTTTGAACATGATTATATAGCTTAACCTTGTTTTCTGAAATTTTTACTCGGTTAAAATTCCAACGGGTCCACTATAAAGCCCATTTAGACATACACGCCTTAAACATGAAAAACGGCCAGAAAATAAGATTAAATCAAATTATATGAGTTGAAATATTTGATTATGGGCTTTTGAATATGATTATATAGCTTAACCTCAATTTTAGAACTTTTTAATCTGTTAAAATTCCAACGGGTCCACTATAAAGCCCATTTAGACATAAACGCCTTAAACCCCAAAAAACGGCCAAAAAATAAGATTAATTCACATTTTATGAGTTAAAATATTTGATTATGGGATTTTGAATATGATTATATAACTTAACCTCAATTTCAAGACTGTTTACTCGTTTAAAATTCTAATAGGTCCTCCATAAAGACCATTCAAACATACACGCCTTAAACCCCAGCAAAATGGTCGCAAAATAAGATTAAATAAAATTTTATTAATTATAATATTTAGTTATGGGATTTTGAACATGATTACACAGCTTAATCTCAAGTTTAGAACTTTTTACTTTGTTAAAATACCAACGGGTCCATTATAAAGCCCATTTAGACTTGCACGCATTAAGCCCCAACAAACCGGTCGAAAAATAAGATTAAATCATATTTTATGACTTAAAATATATATTTATGGGTTTGTGAACATGATTATATAGCTTAACCTTATTATCAGAACTTTTTACTGGGTTAAAATTTCAATGGGTCCACTACAAAGCCCATTTTGACATGCACACTTTAAACCCCAACAAAACGACCGAAAAATAAGATTAAATCACATGTTATGACTTAAAATATTTATTTAAGGGGTTTTGAACTTGATTATAGAGATTAACCTCATTTTCATAAATTTTTACTATGTTAAAATTCCTACGAGTCCACTATAAAGCCCATTTAGACATGCATGCTATAAACATAAAAAACGGCCACAAAAAAATTAAATACAATTTTATGAGTTAAAATATTTGATTATGAGCTTTTGAATATGATTATATAGGTTAACCTCAATATTATAACTTTTTTACTCGGTTACAATTCCAACGGGTCCCCTGTAAAACCCATTTAGACATGCACGCCTTAAACACAACTAGACGAGCAAAAAATAAGATTAAATCAAATTTTATAAGTTAAAATATTTTATTATGGGCTTTTTAATATAATTATATAGCTTAACCTCATTTTTAGAAATTTTTACTCGGTTAAAATTCCAACGGGTCCACTATAATGTCCATTAAGATATGCATGCCTTAAACCCAACAAAACGACCACAAAATAAGATTAAATAAAATTTTATGAGTTAATTATTTGCCTATGGGCATTTGAATATGATTATATAGTTTAACCTCAATTTTAGAACTTTTGACTCAGTTAAAATTCCAAAGGGTCCACTGTAAAGCCCATTTACACATAAACGCATTAAACCCCAAAAAACGACCGAAAATAAGATTAAATCACATTTTATGAGTTAAAATGTTTGATTATGGGCTTTTGAATATGATTATATAGCTTTGCCTCAATTTCAAGACTTTTTGCTCGTTTAAAAATCTAACGGGTCCACTATAAAGCCCATTCAGACATGCACGCCTTAAACCCCAGCAAAAGGGACTCAAAATAAGATTGAATCATTTTATTAAATATATTAGTTATGGGCTTTTGAACATGATTACATAGCTTATCCTCAAGTTTAGAACTTTTTACTTTGTCAAAATTCCAATGTGTCCACTATAAAGCTCATTTAGACATGCACACCTTAAACCCAACAAAATGGCCATAAAATAATATTAAATCAAATTTTATGAATTAAAATATTTAGTTATGGGATTTTGAACATGATTATACAGCTTAACGTCAATTTTAGAACTTTTTACTAGGTTGAAATTCCAACGGGGTGTCATTAAAAAAAATTCCAAGGGTCCACTATAAAGCTCATTTAGAGATGCACGCCTTAAACCCCAACAAACGACTGAAAAATAAGATTAAATCACATTTTATGGCTTAAACCCCAACAAAACGACCGAAAAATAAGATTAAATTTCATTTTATGACTTAAAATATTTTGTTATGGGCTTTTGAACTTGATTATATAGCTTAACCTCATTTTCAGAAATTTTTACTCGGTTAAAATTTTCACGGGTCCACTATAAAGTCCACTTAGACATGCATGCCTTAAACACAAAAAACAACAACAAAATAAGATTAAATCAAATTTTATGAGTTGAATTATTTGATTATGGGATTTTGAATATGATTATATAGCTTAACATGAATTTTAGAACATTTTACTTGGTTAAAATTCGAAAGGGTCCACTGTAAAGCCCATTTAGACATAAACGCCTTAAACCCCAAAAAATAAGATTAATTCAAATTTTATGAGTTAAAATATTTGATTATGGGCTTTTGAATATGATTATATAGCTTAACCTCAATTTCAAGACATTTTACTCGTTTAATATTCTAACGGGTCTTCTATAAAGCCCATTCAAACATGCATGTCTTAAACCCCAACAAAATGGTCGCAAAATAAGATTAAATAAAATTTTATTAATTATAATATTTACTTATGGGCTTTTGAACATGATTATACAGCTTAACCTCAAGTTTAGAACTTTTTACTTTGTTAAAATTCCAACGGGTCCACTATAAAGCCCATTTAGACTTGCACGCATTAAACCCCAACAAACCGACTGAAAAATAAGATTAAATCACATTTTATGACTTAAAATATATATTTATGGGTTTTTGAATATGATTATATAGCTTAACCTTATTATCAGAACTTTTTACTGGGTTAAAATTTCAATGGGTCCACTATAAAGCCCATTTTGACATGCACGCTTTAAACCCCAACAAAATGACCGAAAAATAAGATTAAATCACATGTTATGACTTAAAATATTTATTTAAGGGCTTTTGAACTTGATTGTAGAGATTAACCTCATTTTTAGAAATTTTTACTATGTTAAAATTCCTACGGGTCCACTATAAAGCCCCTTTAGACATGCACGCCTTAAACATAAAAAACGGCCACAAAATAAGATTAAATCAAATTTTATGAGTTAAAATATTTGATTATGAGCTTTTGAATATGATTATATAGCTTAACATTAATTTTATAACATTTTACTAGGTTGAAATTCCAACGGGGTGTCATTAAAAAAAATCCAACGGGTCCACTATAAAGCCCATTTAGAGATGCACACTTTAAACCCCAACAAAACGAGCGAAAAATAAGATTAAATCACATTTTATGACTTAAAATATTTATTTATGAGCTTTTGAACTTGATTATAGAGCTCAACTTCACTTTCAGAAATTTTTACTATGATAAAATTCCTACGGGTCCATTATAATAAAGCCCATTTAGACATGCATGCGTTAAACACAAAAAAGGCCACAAAATAAGATTAAATCAAATTTTATGAGTTAAAATATTTGATTATGAGCTTTTTTATATGATTATATAGCTTAACCTCAATTTTAGAACTTTTTACTCGGTTAAAATTCCAACGGGTCCATTGTAAAGCCCATTTAGACATGCACGCCTTAAACACAACTAAACGGGAAAAAAATAAGATTAAATCAAACTTTATAAGTTAAAATATTTGATTATGGGATTTTGAATATGATTATATAGCTTAACCACAATTTTCAGAAATTTTTACTCGATTAAAATTCCAACAGGTCCACTATAAAGCCCATTAAGATATGCACGCCTTAAACCCAACAAAACGACCACAAAATAAGATTAAATAAAATTTTATGAGTTAATTATTTGGTTATGTGCATTTTAATATGATTATATAGTTTAACCTTAATTTTAGAACTTTTGACACGGTTAAAATTCCAACAGGTCCACTGTAAAGCCCATTTACACATAAATGCGTTAAACCCCAAAAACGGCCGAAAATAAGATTAAATCACATTTTATGAGTTAAAATGTTTGATTATGGGCTTTTGAATATTATTATATAGCTTTACCTCAATTTCAAGACTTTTTACTCGTTTAAAATTCTAACGGGTCCACTATAAAGCCCATTCAGACATGGAAGCCTTAAACCCCAACAAAAGGGACGCAAAATAAGATTAAATCAAATTTTATTAAATATATTACTTATAGGCTTTTGAACATGATTACACAGCTTATCCTCAAGTTTTGAACTTTTTACTTTGTTAAAATTCCAATGTGTCCACTATAAAAGCCCATTTAGACATACAAGCCTTAAAACCCAACAAACTGGCCGAAAAATTAGATTAAATCACATTTTATGACTTAAAATATTTATATATCGTTTTCTGAACATGATTATATAGCTTAACCTTATTTTCAGAACTTTTTACTCCGTTAAAATTCCAACAGGTCCATTATAAAGGCCATTTTAACATGAGCGCCTTAAACACAACAAAACGACCACTAAATAAGATTAAATCAAATTTTATGTGTTAAAATATTTGATTATGGGCTTTTGAATATGACTATATAGCTTAACCTCAATTTTATAATTTTTTCTTGGTTAAAATTCCAACGGGTCCACTGTAAAGCCCATTTAGACTTGCAGGCCTTAAACACAACAAAACGACAACAAAATAATATTAAATCAAATTTAATGAGTTAAAATATTTGATTATGGGCTTTTGAATATGATTATACAGCTTAACCTCAATTTTAGAACTTTTTACTCGGTTAAAATTCAACGTATCCACTGTAAAGCTCATTTAGACATGTACACCTTAAACCCAACAAAATGGCCGCAAAATAAGATTAAATCAAATTTTATGAATTAAAATATTTATTTATGGGATTTTGAACATGATTATATAGCTTAACGTCAAATTTAGAACATGATTATAAAGCCCATTTAGACATGCACGCCTTAAACCCCAACAAAACGACCGAAAAATAAGATTAAATCACATTTTATGACTTAAAATATTTATTTATGGGCTTTTGAACATGATTATATATCTTAACCTCATTTTCAGAACTTTTTACTCGTTTAGAATTCCATTGGGTCCACTATAAATCCTATTTTGACACGCACGCCTTAAACCTAACAAAAAGGCCAAAAAATAAGATTAAATCACATTTTATGACTTAAAATATTTTTATGGGCTTTTGAACTTAATTATTTAGCTTAACATCATTTTCAGAATTTTTACTCTGTTAAAATTCTCACGGGTCACTATAAAGCCCATTTAGACATGCACGCCTTAAACACAAAAAATGGCAACAAAATAAGATTAAATCAAATTTTATGAGTTGAAATATTTGATTATGGGCTTTTGAATATGATTATATAGCTTAACCTCAATATTAGAACTTTTTTACTCTATTAAAATTCCAACGGGTCCACTATAAAGCCCATTTAGACATGCAAGCAATAAACGCAACAAAACGGGCAAAAAATATAAATAAATCAAATTTTATGAGCTAAAATATTTGATTATTGGCTTTTTAGTATGATTATATAACTTAACCTCATTTTCAAAAAAATTTACTCGGTTAAAATTCCCACGGGTCCACTATAAAGCCCATTTAGACATGTACGCCTTAAACACAAAAAAACGGCCACAAAATAAGATTAAATCAAATTTTATGAGTTGAAATATTTGATTATGGGATTTTGAATATGATTAGTTAACTTAACCTCAATTTTAGAACTTTTTACTCGGTTAAAATTCCAACAGGTCAATTGTAAAGCCCATTTAGACATAAACGACTTAAACCCCAAAAAAGGCCAAAAAATAAGATTAATTCAAATTTTATGAGTTAAAATATTTGATTTTGGGCTTTAGAATATGATTATATAGCTTAACCTCAATTTCAAGACTTTTTACTCGTTTAAAATCCTAACGGGTCCACTGTAAAGCCCATTCAGACATGCACGCTATAAACGCAACAAAACGGCCACTAAAAATGATTAAATCAGATTTTATGAGTTAAAATATTTGATTATGGGCTTTTTAATATGATTATATATCTTTACCTCAATTTATATTTTTTACTCGGATAAAATTCCAATGGGTCCACTGTAAAGCACATTTAGACATGCAGGGCTTAAGCATAACAAAATGACAACAAAATAAGATTAAATCAAATTTAATGAGTTAAAATATTTGATTATGAGCTTATGAATATGATTATATAGCCTAACCTCAATTTTATAACTTTGTACTCGATTAAAATTGCAACGGCTCCACTGTAAAGCCCATTTAGACATGCACGCCTTAAACCCAACAAAATGGCCGCAAAATATGATTAAATCAAATTTTATGATTTAAAATATTTAGTTATGGGATTTTGAACATGATTATATAGCTTAACGTCAATTTAGAACTTTTAGCTAGGTTAAAATTCCAACGGGGTGTCATAAAAAAATTCAAACGGGTCCACTATAAAGCCCATTTTGACATGCACGCCTTAAACCCCAGCAAAATGACCGAAAATAAGATTAAATCAAATTTTATGACTTAAAATATTTAGTTATGGGATTTTGAACTTGATTATATGCCTTAACCTCGTTTTCAAAAATTTTTACTCGATTAAAATTCCCACGGGTCCACTATAAACTCATTTAGTGATGCATGCCTTAAACACGAAAAACGGCTAGAAAATAAGATTAAATCAAATTTTATGAGTTGAAATATTTGATTATGGGCTTTGAATATGATTATATACCTTAACCTCAACTTCAAGACTTTTTACTCGTTTAAAATTCTAACGGGTCCACTGTAAAGCCCATTCAGACATGCACGCATTAAACCCCAGCAAAATAGTCGCAAAATAAGATTAAATCAAATTTTATTAATTATAATATTTAGTTATGGGATTTTGAACATGATTACACAGCTTAACCTCAAGTTTAGAACTTTTTACTTTGTTAAAATTCTAACGGGTTGACTTAAAATATTTAGTTATGGGTTTTTGAACATGATTATACAGCTTAACCGTATTTTCAGAACTTTTTACTCGGTTAAAATTCCAACGGGTCCACTGTAAAAGCCCATTTAGACATGCACGTTTTAAACCCAACAAAATGGCCGCAAAATAAGATTAAATCAAATTTTATGAATTAAAATATTTAGTTATGGGAATTTGAACATGATTATATAGCTTAACGTCAATTTTAGAACTTTTTACTAGGTTGAAATTCCAATGGGGTGTCATCAAAAAAATTCCAAGGGTCCAGTATAAAGCCAATTTAGAGATGCATGCCTTAAACCCCAACAAAACGACCGAAAAATAAGATTAAATCACATTTTATGACTTAAACCCCAACAAAATGACCGAAAAATAAGATTAAATTTCATTTTATGACTTAAAATATTTTGTTATGAGCTTTTGAACTTGATTATATAGCTTAACCTCATTTTCAGAAATTTTTACTCGGTCAAAATTCCCACAGGTCCACTATAAAGTCCACTTAGACATGCACCCCTTAAAAACAAAAAAAACGGCAACAAAATAAGATTAAATCAAATTTTATGAGTTGAAAATTTTGATTATGGGCTTTTGAATATGATTATATAGTTTAACACGAATTTTAGAACATTTTACTCGATTAAAATTCCACAGGTCCACTGTAAAGCCCATTTAGACATAAACGCCTTAAACCCCAAAAAATGGCCGAAAAATAAGATTAATTCAAATTTTATGAGTTAAAATATTTGATTATGGGCTTTTGAATATGATTATATAGCTTAACCTCAATTTCAAGACTTTTTACTCTTTTAAAATTCTAACGGGTCCTCTATAAAGCCCATTCAGACATGCACGCCTTAAACCCCAAAAAAATGGTCGCAAAATAAGATTAAATAAAATTTTATTAATTATAATATTTAGTTATGGGCTTTTGAACATGATTATACAGCTTAATCTCAAGTTTAGAACTTTTTACTTTGTTAAAATTCCAATGGGTTTTATAAAACCCATTTAGACTTGCAGGCATTAAACCCCAACAAAATGACAAAAAAAATAAGATTAAATCACATTTTATGACTTAAAATATATATTTATGGGTTTTTGAACATGATTATATAGCTTAACCTTCATTATTTTATAACTTTTATTGGGTTAAAATTTCAATGGGTCCACTATAAAGCCCATTTTGACATGTACGCTTTAAACCCAACAAAAAATAAAAAAGATTAAAAATAAGATTAAATAATGTTATGAAGCCCATTTAGACATTAAACATAAAAATGGCCACAAAATAAGATTAAATAAAATTTTATGAGTCAAACTATTTGATTATGAGCTTTTGAATATGATTATTATCTTAACTTCAATATTATAACTTTTTTTACTAGGTTAAAATTCCACGGGGTCATAAAAAATTCAAAGCCCATTTAGACATCCATGCCTTTAAACACAACTAAATAGGCAAAAAATAAGATTAAATCAAATTTTATGAGTTAAAATATTTGATTATGGGCTTTTGAATATGATTATATAGCTTAACCTCTTTTTCAAAATTTTTACTCGGTTAAAATTCCAACGAG
Organism: Hibiscus mutabilis; assembly: GCA_019671005.1. NCBI lineage: Eukaryota > Viridiplantae > Streptophyta > Magnoliopsida > Malvales > Malvaceae > Hibiscus > Hibiscus mutabilis. The sequence goes on from CM033737.1 coordinate 25,541,218, forward strand.
TCCACTATAAAATTTAATATCCCATTATTTGATTAGTGACCAAAACGTAAAAAATAAAGATTAGTGGTCAAATTTTATGAGTTAAAAATATTTGTTTTAAAGTTTTTGAACAAAATTATAAAATTTAAGAAAAGTTCAAGGACTTTTTATAGTTTAAAATTTTCCCAATAATTATTTTTTATTCATAAATAGATTAAATCATCTAAGGGTGTGCAAAAAATAAGATTAAATCAAATTTTATTAATTATAATATTTAGTTTTTTGAACATGATTACACAGCTTAACCTCAAGTTTAGAACTTTTTACTTTGTTAAAATTTAACGGGTTAACTTAAAATATTTAGTTATGGGTTTTTTGAACATGAAAATTTGAAGGAATTTCTTAAAAAGACCGGTTAAAATTCCAAGGGTCCCATAGCATCGAAGTTTTAGAATAATTTTTAAACCCAAAAAAAGTTTAAAATAAGATTTCAAATTTTAGAATTAAAATATTTAGTTATGGGAATTTGAACATGATTATATAGCTTAACATTTCAATTTTAGAACTTTTAACTAGGTTGAAATTTAATGGGCATTTTAAAAAATTCACCAAGGGTCCTTTATAAAGCCAATTTAGAGATGCATTATTAAACCCCAAAAAAGGATAAAAAATAAGATTAAATCACATTTTTATGACTTAAACCCCAACAAAATGACCGAAAAATAAGATTAAATTTCATTTTATGACTTAAAATATTTTTTATGAGCTTTTGAATTGATTATATAGCTTAACCTCATTAGAAGAAATTTTTTATTCGGTCAAAATTAGAAAAGTCCAGAAATTATAAAGTCCACTTAGACATGCAACCCCCTTAAAACAAAAAAACGGCAACAAAATAAGATTAAATCAAATTTTATGAGTTGAAAATTTTGATTATGGGCTTTTGAATATGATTATATAGTTTAACACGAATTTTAGAACATTTTATCGATTAAAATTGGTGTTTGTAAAGCCCATTTAGACATAAAATGATTAAACCCCAAAAAAAATAAAAAAATAAGATTAATTCAAATTTTATGAGTTAAAATATTTGATTATTATTTTTTGAATATGATTATATAGATTAACCTCAATTTCAAGACTTTTTACTCTTTTAAAATTTTAACGGGTTGTTCTATAAAGCCCATTTAGAGAATGCAATTTTAAACCCCAAAAAAATGAAATAAAAATAAGATTAAATAAAATTTTATTAATTATAATATTTAGTTATGGGCTTTTGAACATGATTATATTTTAATCTCAAGTTTAGAACTTTTTACTTTGTTAAAATTCCAACGGGTAGTTTATAAACCCATTTAGAGAATGCACGCATTAAACCCCAAAAAATCAAATTAAAAATAAGATTAAATCACATTTTATGACTTAAAATATATATTTATGGGTTTTTGAACATGATTATATAGCTTAACCTTATTATCAGAACTTTTTATTGGGTTAAAATTTCAATGGGTCCACTATAAAGCCCATTTTGACATGTACGCTTTAAACCCCAACAAAACGACCGAAAAATAAGATTAAATCACATGTTATGAAGCCCATTTAGACATCCACGCCTTAAACATAAAAATGGCCACAAAATAAGATTAAATAAAATTTTATGAGTCAAACTATTTGATTATGAGCTTTTGAATATGATTATTATCTTAACTTCAATATTATAACTTTTTTACTCTGTTAAAATTCCAACGGGTCCACTGTAAAGCCCATTTAGACATCCACGCCTTAAACACAACTAAATAGGCAAAAAATAAGATTAAACCAAATTTTATGAGTTAAAATATTTGATTATGGGCTTTTGAATATGATTATATAGCTTAACCTCTTTTTCATAATTTTTTACTCGGTTGAAATTCCAACGAGTCCACTGTAAATGTAATATCCCATTATTTGATTAGTGACCAAAACGTAAAGAATAAAAAGTTAGTGGTTTTAGTTCAGTGACTAAAACGTAAAGTTTTAAAGTTTGGTGACAAAAGTGAAAATTTGAGAAAAGTTCAAGGACCAACATAGTAATTTTCCCAATAATTATTTTTATTCCATAAATAGATAGATCATCTAAGGGTGTGGATCGAATATAAAAAATATGGTTTGATCTGAAGTTTCTATGATTAGGAAATTACGGTTAAAGTTTAAGTGTAATTCGGGTAATCGTATGAGCTCGGAATTTTATGAAAATTTGAAGGAAGTCTTAAAAAGACCCGAAGAGCATAGCATCGAAGTTTTGAATAATTTTTAAATAAGTTTAGACTTGATTCTATTTAGTATTTTGTATAGGTGATGGAATGGCATTTTTGAAAATAAATTATTTCATTAATGGCATTTTAGACATTTCACCTATACTTTTTAATGAAAATTTATTATGGAAAAGGATAAAATATAGGTTTTGGCTTGTGATTGGTTATAACTATGGGGTGAAATAGTCATTTGACTATTTTAGAGATTTTTATTATTATATAGCCAAATTAGAAGACATTTTGCATTAAAACTAAAGATAGAAAAGACTAGAAATTTGCTCATCTTTCTCCCAAGTAGCCAAGACCCCTAGCATGGTAAGAGCAAAAATTTAAATTCAATTTTTGGCTTGATTTACTTGGTTTTTGGTTAGAGACATGAAATCAGTTGGAAATGGTGTTGTAGTGTTGTTTAGATGCTTGAAATGATGAAAACTTCTTGATAAACCAATAGGGACCATTTCGGCAAAATGAATAATATTAGGGGAAATTTTGTAAAAATTATTTTGATGATGGATTTGATTAGAATGATGTTTTCTAAGTTGAATTATGTTGTTGGATTGAAGAAAACATCATTTTAGAACCAATTTGTGAATTGTGTAAATTGGGTGAAATAAGTGAAAAATTGGAAAATACTCAAGAAGCATGGGTGTGTTGTTTGCTATGATACAATGACCATTTTGGAATTAATATTTTTGAAAATGGAGATGAAATGTGGAAGTTTCCAAATTTTAGTTTATAAACCCTAAGAGAGAGAATGTAGGGTTTAAAGGGAAATTATCAAATTATTGGTTGTAGTGTATAATTTGAGATGAGATTAAAGTATTGGGAGCATGGTGGTTACAAAGAAGTACTTGGTTGAAAATATTAATTTTTCCATATTGATATGTACATGTATTAGTAAGGTTTGGACATGTACTTAAGGTTGCTTGTGTCACGTATTTAATGTACATACAGATAACAAGCTAGTTCGAGATCAAACGAGTGAAGAAAGAAGATAAAAGTGCAACCAAGCTTAGTGAGGCTAGTATAAAGTTTACTTTTGAAAGTGTCAAGGTGAGTGCAATGCATGATCTTTATGTCATTCATCTTATAATTGACATGTTAAAAATATGTCAAGAATTGAAAATACATGCATAGATCACTACTTGTTCATGGAATGTTATTTTCTGTAGGAATTGCTTAATATGTATATATGTTGCCATGTATGAGATTATGATTGACATAAAGCCCAACGTATGATATAGGAAATTAAAAGTATATGATTGACAAGATTAAATCAAATTTTATTAGTTAAAATAATTAGTTATGGATTTTGAACATGATTATATAGCTTAACGTCAATTCTATAACTTTTTACTATGTTCAAATTCCAACGAGGTGTCATCAAAAATAATTCCAACGGGTCCACTATAAAGCCCATTTAGAGATGCACGCCTTAAATCCCAACAAAACGACCGAAAAATATGATTAAATCACATTTTATGACTTAAAATATTTAGTTATGGGCCTTTGAACATGGTTATATAGCTTAACCTCATTTTCAGAACTTTTTACTCGGTTAAAATTCCAATGGGTCCACTATAAAGCCCATTTTGACATGCACGCTTTAAACCCCAACAAAACGACCAAAGAGTAAGATTAAATCACATTTTATGACTTAAAATATTTTTTATGGGCTTTTTAACTTGATCTTATAGCTTAGCCTTGTTTTCAGAAAATTTTACTCGGTTAAAATTCCCACGGGTCCACTATAAAGCCCATTTAGACATACATGCCTTAAACACGAAAAACGGCCACCAAATAAGATTAAATCAAATTTTACGAGTTGAAATATTTGATTATGGGCTTTTGAATATGATTATATAGCTTAACCTCAATTTTAGAACTTTTTACTCGGTTAAATTTCCAACGGGTCCACTATAAAGCCCATTTAGACATAAATGCCTTAAACCCCAAAAAATGGACGAAAAATAAGATTAATTCACATTTTATGAGTTAAAATATTTGATTACAGGCTTTTGAATATGATTATATAACTTAACCACAATTTCAAGACTTTTAACTCATTTAAAATTCTAACGGGTCCATTGTAAAGCCCATTCAGACATGCACGCCTTAAACCCCAACAAACTGGCCAAAAAATTAGATTAAATCACATTTTATGAATTAAAATATTTAGTTATGGTTTTTGAACATGATTATATAGCTTAACCTTATTTTCAGAACTTTTTACTCAGTTAAAATTCCAACGGATCCACTATAAAGCCCATTTTGACATGCGCACCTTATATACAACAAAACGACCAATAAACAAGATTAAATCAATTTTTTGAGTTAAAATATTTTATTATGGGCTTTTGAATATGATTATATAGCTTAACCACAATTTTAGAACTTTTTACTCGGTTAAAATTCCAACGGGTCCAGTGTAAGCCCATTTAGACATGCAAGCCTTAAACATAAGAAAACGGCAAAAAAATAAGATTAAATCAAATTCTATGAGTTAAAATATTTGATTATGAGCTTTTGAATATGATTATAAAGCTTAACCACAATTTTAGAACTTTTTACTAAGTTAAAATTCCAACGAGTCCACTGTAAAGCCCATTTAGACATGCATGCCTTAAACCCAACAAATTGACCGCAAAATAAGATTAAATCAAATTTTATGAATTAAAATAATTAGTTATGGGATTTTGAACATGATTATACAGCTTAACGTCAATTTTATAACTTTTTACTAGGTTGAAAATCCAACGGGGTGTCATCAAAAAAAATTCTAACGAGTTCACTATAAAGCCCATTTAGAGATGCACGCCTTAAATCCCAACAAAATGCCCGAAAAATAGATTAAATCACATTTATGACTTAAATTATTTAGTTATGGGCCTTTGAACAGGATTATATAGCTTAACCTCTTTTTCAGATCTTTTTACTCGGTTAAAATTCAAATGGATCCACTATAAGCCCATTTTGACATGCACGCTTTAAACCCCAACAAAACGACCAAAAAATAAGATTAAATCACATTTTATGACTTAAAATATTTTGTTATGGTCTTTTGAACTTGATTATATAGCTTAACCTCGTTTTCAAAAAATTTTACTCGGTTAAAATTCCCACGGGTCCACTATAAAACTCATTTAGACATGATGCCTTAGACACGAAAAACGGCCAGAAAATAAGACTAAATCAAATTTTTTGAGTTGAACTTAAATCCCAACAAAACGCCCGAAAATTAGATTAAATCACATTTATGACTTAAAATATTTAGTTATGGGCCTTTGAACTGGATTATATATCTTAACCTCATTTTTAGAACTTTTTACTCGGCTAAAATTCAAATGGGTCCACTATAAGCCCATTTTGACATGCACGCTTTAAACCCCAACAAAACGACCAAAAAATAAGATTAAATCACATTTTATGACTTAAAATATTTTTTATGGGCTTTTGAACTTGATTATATAGCTTAACCTCGTTTTCAAAAAATTTTACTCAGTTAAAATTCCCACGGGTCCACTATAAAGCTCATTTAGACATGCATGCCTTAAACACGAAAAACGGCCAGAAAATAAGACTAAATCAAATTTTATGAGTTTAAATATTTGACTATGGGATTTTGAATATGATTATATAGCTTAACCTCAATTTTAGAACTTTTTACTCGGTTAAAATTCCAACGGGTCCACTGTAAAGCCCATTTAGACATAAACGCCTTAAACCCCAAAAAACGGCCGAAAAATAAGATTAATTCACATTTTATGACATAAAATATTTGATTACGGGCTTTTGAATATGATTATATAACTTAACCTCAATTTCAAGACTTTTTACTCGTTTAAAATTTTAACGGGTCCATAGAAAGCCCATTCAGTCATGCACGCCTTAAACCCCAACAAACCGGCTGAAAAATTAGATTAAATCAGATTTTATGAATTAAAATATTTAGTTATGGTCTTTGAACATGATTATATAGCTTAACCTTATTTTCAAAACTTTTTACTCGGTTAAAATTCCAACGAGTCCACTATAAAGCCCATTTTGACATGCGCACCTTAAACACAACAAAACGGCCAATAAACAAGATTAAATCAAATTTTTTGAGTTAAAATATTTGATTAGGGGCTTTTGAATATGATTATATAGCTTAACCTCAATTTTATAACTTTTTACTTGGTTAAAATTCCAACGGGTCCAGTGTAAGCCATTTTAGACATGCATGCCTTAAACACAACAAAACGACAACAAAATAAGATTAAATCAAATTCTATGAGTTAAAATATTTGATATTGAGGTTTTGAATATGATTATAAAGCTTAACCACAATTTTAGAACTTTTTACTAAGTTAAAACTCCAACGGGTCCACTGTAAAGCCCATTTAGACATGCATGCCTTAAACCCAACAAAATGGCCGCAAAATAAGATTAAACCAAATTTTATGAATTAAAATAATTAGTTATGGGATTTTGAACATGATTATACTGCTTAACGTCAATTTTATAACTTTTTACTAGGTTGAAATTCCAACGGGGTGTCATAAAAAAATTCCAACGAGTTCACTATAAAGCCCATTTAGAGATGCACGCCTTAAATCCCAACAAAACGGCCAAAAATTAGATTAAATCACATTTATGAATTAAAATATTTAGTTATGGGCCTTTGAACAGGATTACATAGCTTAACCTCATTTTCAGAACTTTTTACTCGGTTAAAATTCAAATGGGTCCACTATAAGCTCATTTTGACATGCACGCTTTAAACCCCATCAAAACGACCAAAAAATAAGATTAAATCACATTTTATGACTTAAAATATTTTGTTATGGGCTTTTGAACTTGATTATATAGCTTAACCTCTTTTTCAGAAAATTTTACTCGGTTAAAATTCCCACGGGTCCACTATAAAGCTCATTTAGACATGCATGTTTTAAACACAAAAAATGGCTGGAAAATAAGACTAAATCAAATTTTATGAGTTGAAATATTTGATTATGGGATTTTGAATATAAATTTATAGCTTAACCTCAATTTTAGAACTTTTTACTCGGTTAAAATTCCAACCGGTCCACTATAAAGCCCAATTAGACATAAACGCCTTAAACCCCAAAAAACGGCCGGAAAATAAGATTAATTCACATTTTATGAGTTAAAATATTTGATTACGGGCTTTTGAATATGATTATATAACTTAACCTCAATTTCAAGACTTTTTACTCGTTTAAAATTCTAGTGGGTCTATTGTAAAGCCCATTGAGACATGAACGCCTTAAACCCCAACAAACCGGCCGAAATATTATATTAAATCACATTTTATGAATTAAAATATTTAGTTATGGTTTTTGAACATGATTATATAGCTTAATCTTATTTTCAGAACTTTTTACTCGGTTAAAATGCCAACGGGTCCACTATAAAGCCTATTTTGACATACGCACCTTAAACACAACAAAACGGCCAATAAACAAGATTAAATCAATTTTTTGAGTTAAAATATTTGATTATGGGATTTTGAATATGATTATATAGCTTAACCACAATTTTAGAACTTTTTACTTGGTTAAAATTCCAACGGGTCCAGTGTAAGCCCATTTAGACATGCAGGCTTTAAACACAATAAAACGACAACAAAATAAGATTAAATCAAATTCTATGAGTTAAAATACTTGATTATGAGCTTTTGGATATGATTATATAGCTTAACCACAATTTTAGAACTTTTTCTCAGTTAAAATTCCAACGGGTCCATTGTAAAGCCCATTTAGACATGCACGCCTTAAACCCAACAAAATGGCCGCAAAATAAGATTAAATCAAATTTTATGAATTAAAATAATTATTTATGGCATTTTGAACATGATTATACAACTTAACATTAATTTTATAAATTTTTACTAGGTTGAAATTCCAACGGGGTGTCATAAAAAAAATTCCAACGGGTCCACTATAAAGCCCATTTAGAGATGCACGCCTTAAATCCCAACAAAATGACCGAAAAAGAAGATTAAATCACATTTTATGACTTAAAATAGTTAGTTATGGGCCATTGAACATGAATATATAGCTTAACCTTATTTTTAGAATTTTTTACTTAGTTAAAATTCCAATGGGTCCACTATAAAGCCCATTTTGACATGCACACTTTAAACCCCCAACAAAACGACCAAAAAATAAGATTAAATCACATTTTATGACTTAAAATATTTTCTTATTCGCTTTTGAACTTGATTATACAGCTTAACCTCGTTTTCAAAAAAATTTACTCGGTTAAAATTCCCACAGGTCCACTATAAAAACCATTCAGACATGCATGCCTTAAACACTAAAAACGGCCACAAAATAAGATTAAATCAAATTTTATGAGTTGAAATATTTGATTATGGGCTTTTGAATATGATTATATAGCTTAACCACAAATTTACAACTTTTTACTCGGTTAAAATTCCAACGGGTCCACTATAAAGCCCATTTAGACATGCACGCCTTAAACCCAACACAATGGCCGCAAAATAAGATTAAATCAAATTTTATGAATTAAAATAATTAGTTATGGGATTTTGAACATGATTATACAGCTTAACGTCAATTTTATAACTTTTTACTAGGTTGAAATTCCAACGGGGTGTCATCAAAAAAATTCCAAAGGGTCCACTATAAAGCCCATTTAGAGATGCATGCCTTAAAACCCAACAAAACGACTAAAAAATAAGACTAAATCACATTTTATGACTTAAAATTTTTAGTTATGGGCCTTTGAACATGATTATATAGCTTAACCTCATTTTTAGAACTTTTTACTCGGTTAAAATTCCAACGGGTCCATTGTAAAGCCAATTTAGACATGCACTCCTTAAACACAGCTAAACGGGCAAAAAATAAGATTAGATCAAATTTTATGAGTTAATATATTTGATTATGGGCTTTTGAATATGATTATATAGCTTAACCTCATTTTCAGAAATTTTTACTCAATTAAAATTCCAACGGGTCCACTGTAAAGCCCATTAAGATATGCGCGCCTTAAGCCAAACAAAACGACCACAAAATAAGATTAAATCAAATTTCATGAGTTAATTATTTGATTATGGGCTTTTGAATATGATTATATAGCTTAACCTCAATTTTAGAACTTTTTACTCGGTTAAAATTCTAAAGGGTCCACTATAAAGCTCATTTTGACATGCAGGCCTTAAACCTAATAAAACGGTCGAAAAATAAGATTAAATCAAATTTTATAACTTAAAATATATAGTTATATGCTTTTGAACTTGATTATATAGCTTAACCTTATTTTTAGAAATTTTTACTCTATTAAAATTCTCACGGGTCTACTATAAAGCCCATTTAGACATGCACGCAAAAACGACCACAAAATAAGATCAAATCAAATTTTATGAGTTGAAATATTTGATTATGGGATTTTGAAAACGATTACATAGCTTAACCTTATTTTCATAACTTTTTACTCGGTTAAAATTCCAACGGGTCCACTATAAAGCCCATTTTGACATGTGCACCTTAAACACAACAAAACGACCAATAAACAAGATTAAATCAAAGTTTTTGAGTTAAAATATTTGATTATGGGCTTTTGAATATGATTATATAGTTGAACCACAATTTTAGAACTTTTTTCTCGGTTAAAATTCTAACGGGTCCAGTGTAAGCCCATTTAGACATGCGGACCTTAAACACAACAAAACGACTACAAAATAAGATTAAATCAAACTCTAAGACTTAAAATATTTGATTATGAGCTTTTGAATATGATTATATAGCTTAACCACAATTTTAGAACCTTTTACTCAGTTAAAATTCCAAGGGTCCACTGTAAAGCCCATTTAGACATGCACGCCTTAAACCCAACAAAATGGCCGCAAAATAAGATTAAATAAAATTTTATGAATTAAAATAATTAGTTATGGGATTTTGAACATGATTATACAGCTTAGTGTCAATTTTATAACTTTTTACTAGGTTGAAATTCCAACGGGGTGTCATCAAAAAAAATTCCAACGGGTCCACTATAAAGCCTATTTAGAGATGCACGCCTTAAATCCCAACAAAACGACTGAAAATGAAGATTAAATCTCATTTTATGACTTAAAATCTTTAGTTATGGGCCTTTGAACATGATTATATAGCTTAACCTCATTTTCAGAACTTTTTACTCGGTTAAAATTCCAATGGGTCCACTATAAAGCCCATTTTAACATGCACGCTTTAAACCCCACAAAACGACCAAAAAAATAAGATTAAATCACATTTTATGACTTAAAATATTTTGTTATGGGATTTTGAACTTGATTATATAGTGTAACCTCGTTTTCAGAAAATTTTGCTCGGTTATAATTCCCACGGGTCTACTATAAAGCCCATTTAGACATGCATGCATTAAAACACGAAAAACGGCCATAAAATTAGATTAAATCAAATTTTATGAGTTGAAATATTTGATTATGGGCTTTTGAATATGATTATATAGCTTAACTCAGTTTTAGAACTTTTTACTCGGTTAAAATTCCAACCGGTCCACTGTAAAGCCCGATTAGACTTAAACCCCAAAAAACGGCCGAAAAATAAGATTAATTCACATTTTATGAGTTAAAATATTTGATTACGGGCTTTTGAGTATGATTATATAACTTAACCTCAATTTCAAGACTTTTTACTCGTTTAAAATTCTAACGGGTCCATTGTAAAGCCCATTCAAACATGCACGCCTTAAACCCTAACAAACCGGCCGAAAAATTAGATTAAATCACATTTTATGAATTAAAATATTTAGTTATGGTTTTGGAACATGATTATATAGCTTAACCTTATTTTAGAACTTTTTACTCGGTTAAAATTCTAACGGGTCCACTATAAAGCCCATTTTGCCATGCGCACCTTAAACACAACAAAACGGCCAATAAACAAGATTAAATCAAATTTTTTGAGTTAAAATATTTGATTATGGGCTTTTGAATATAATTATGTAGCTTAACCTCAATTTTAGAACTTTTTACTCGGTTAAAATTCCAACAGGTCTAGTGTAAGACCATTTAGACATGAAGCCTTAAACACAACAAAAGAAGATTAAATCAAATTCTATAAGTTAAAATATTTGATTATGAGCTTTTGAATATGATTATATAGATTAACCACAAATTTAGAATTTTTTACTCAGTTAAAATTCCAACGGGTCAACTGTAAAGCCCATTTAGACATGCATGCCTTAAAGCCAACAAAATGGCCGCAAAATAAGATTAACTCAAATTTTATGAATTAAAATAATTAGTTATGGGATTTTGAACATGATTATACAGCTTAACATTAATTTTATAACATTTTACTAGGTTGAAATTCCAACGACCACTATAAAGCCCATTTAGAGATGCACGCTTTAAACCTCAACAAAACGACCAAAAAATAAGATTAAATCACATTTTATGACTTAAAATATTTATTTATGGGCTTTTGAACTTGATTATAGAGCTCAACTTCATTTTCAGAAATTTTTACTATGATAAAATTCCTACGGGTCCATTATAAAGCCCATTTAGACATGCACGCGTTAAACACAAAAAAGGCAACAAAATAAGATTAAATCAAATTTTATGAGTTAAAATATTTGATTATGAGCTTTTTATATGATTATATAGCTTAAACTCAATATTAGAACTTTTTTACTCGGTTAAAATTCCAACAAGTCCACTGTAAAACCCATTTAGACATGCACACCTTAAACCCAACTAAACGGGCAAAAAATAAGATTAGATCAAATTTTATGAGTTAAAATATTTGATTATGGGCTTTTGAATATGATTATGTAGCTTAACCTCATTTTCAAAAAATTTTACTCGGTTAAAATTCCAACGGGTCCACTGTAAAGCCCATTAAGATATACGCGCTTTAAGCCCAACAAAACGACCACAAAATAAGATTAAATCAAATTCCATGAGTTAATTATTTGATTATGGGCTTTTGAATATGATTATATAGCTTAACCTCAATTCTAGAACTTTTTACTCGGTTTAAATTCTAATGGGTCTACTATAAAGCTCATTTTGACATGCAGGCCTAAAACCTAACAAAATGATCGAAAAATAAGATTAAATCACAGTTTATAACTTTAAATATATAGTTATAGGCTTTTGAACTTGATTATATAGCTTAACCTTATTTTTAGAAATTTTTACTCTATTAAAATTCTCACGGGTCTACTATAAAGCCCATTTAGACATGCACGCCTTAAACACAAAAACGGCAACAAAATAAGATCAAATCAAATTTTATGAGTTGAAATATTTGATTATAGGCTTTTGAAAATGATTATATAGCTAAAACTCAATTTTAGAACTTTTTACTCGGTTAAAATTCCAACGGGTCCACTATAAAGCCCATTTTGACATGCGCACCTTAAACACAACAAAACGACCAATAAACTAGATTAATCAAATTTTTTGGGTTAAAATATTTGATTTTGGGATTTAGAATATGATTATATAGCTTAACCACAATTTTAGAACTTTTTTCTCGGTTAAAATTCCAACGGGTCCAGTGTAAGCCCATTTAGACATGCATGCCTTAAACACAACAAAATGACTACAAAATAAGATTAAATCAAATTCTATGAGTTAAAATATTTGATTATGAGCTTTTTAATATGATTATATAGCTTAACCACAATTTTAGAACTTTTTACTCGGTTAAAATTCCAACGGATCCACTGTAAAGCCCATTTAGACATGCACGCCTTAAACCCAACAAAATGGCCGCAAAATAAGATTAAATCAAATTTTATGAATTAAAATAATTAGTTATGGGATTTTGAACATGATTATACAGCTTAACTTCAATTTTATAACTTTTTACTAGGTTGAAATTCTAACGGGGAGTCATCAAAAAAATTCCAACAGGTCCACTATAAAGCCCATTAGAGATGCACGTGCGCCTTAAAACCCAACAAAACGACTCAAAAATCAGATTAAATCACATTTTATTACTTAAAATATTTAGTTATGGGCCTTTGAACATGATTATATAGCTTGACCTCATTTTTAGTACTTTTTACTCAGTTAAAATTCCAACAGGTCCACTGTAAAGCCCATTTAGACATGCACGCCTTAAACCCAGCTAAACGGGCAAAAAATAAGATTAGATCAAATTTTATGAGTTAAAATATTTGATTATGGGCTTTTGAATATGAATATATAGCTTAACCTCATTTTCAGAAATTTTTACTCAGTTAAAATTCCAACGGGTCCACTGTAAGGCCCACTAAGATATGCGCGCGTTAAGCCCAACAAAATGACCACAAAATAAGATTAAATCAAATTTCATGAGTTAATTATTTGATTATGGGCTTTTGAATATGATTATATAGCTTAACCTCAACTCTATAACTTTTTACTCGGTTAAAATTCTAATGGGTCCACTAAAAAGCTCATTGTGACATGCAGGCCTTAAACCTAACAAAACGACTGAAAAATAAGATTAAATCACATTTTACAACTTAAAATATATAGTTATATGCTTTTGAACTCGATTATATAGCTTAACCTTATTTTTTAAAATTTTTACTCTATTAAAATTCTCACGGGTCCACTATAAAGCCCATTTAGACATGCACGCCTTAAACCCCAACAAACCGACCGAAAAATTGGATTAAATCAGATTTTATGACTTAAAATATTTAGTTATAGGTTTTTGAACATGATTATATAGCTTAACCTTATTTTTAGAACTTTTTACTTGGTTAAAATTCCAACGGGTCCCCTATAAAGCCTATTTTGACATGCGCGCCTTAAACACAACAAAACGGCCACTAATTGAGATTAAATCATATTTTATGAGTTAAATATTTAATTATGGCCTTTTGATTCTGATACTCTGTTAAAATTCCAACGGGCCCACTGTAAAGCCCATTTAGACATGCAGGCCTTAAACACAACAAAACGACAACAAAATAAGATTAAATCAAATTTAATTAGTTAAAATATTTGATTATGGGATTTTGAATATGATTATATATCTTAACCTCAATTTTAGAACATTTTTTGATACATGCATGAGCGGGGTTAAATTACTCATATTGGACAAGAAGCTAAATTTGTTCGATGCAAACAATAATGGCCAAAACAATGCACGCATAGGAGGTCAAAAACGATGCATCTTGGACAAGAAACTGAACCTGTTTGTGAAGTCTGGAAAGTCAGCTAACTTGCGACGAATTTTTAGATGGGATCCAGGCATTTATGGGTCAACATGTCTTCTTAAAACTTGTCCGGCTGCAAATTAGCTTTCCAACGCATCTTGGAACGTCTCAATCGGACATCTTGATCTCAAGATACGTCCATTTTAGCGAAGACAGCGCATGCAGAAATTCCTATACGGGATTAATACGAGATTTTTGGATAATTACGAATTTTCAAGATTTTATTTGATTATTTGTAATTTAAATTAATATAAGATTCTGCAATATCTATTAGGATCAGATTTATTTGACTAGGATTTTATTTTTAGCATTTATTTATTATTAGAAGTTACTTATCTAATTAGGAGATTAGATTTTAGCATTTATTTATTGTATTTAATTCCTAAGTTTAGTAGGATTAAAACTTCTCCATGGCCTATATAAAGGAGGCTTCACCCACATTGTAATTCAGATTTCATTGATTAATAAAAAGTTTTCTTTGGAGATTATAGTATTCTTTGAGTTTGCAAGTGTTCGTTAAACTTGTCTAGAAGTCATCTTCAACATAAGATCATCGAGTTCTTGAGAGGGAGATTATCTTCACACTCTTGCTTGCCTAGGTAATTGCATCTAGGAGGGTGGGTTAGAGCTTCTTGAGGTTGCTTGCTTAGATAATTGAGTCTAAGAGGGTGTCGAGGACGAAACAACATCAACAATTCACAAGCCGTCTTCATCTTCAACCTTCACACCATCTTCCATAATTCCATAAACAAAGCTGGAATTTTCAAAGTTTTACCTATCTTCTTCTTAATCTTTTCTCATATTTTTATTTATATTCTTATTTCTTATCATCTAATCCTTCATCTTGTCTTTCTTTCTTTAAATTTACAGCCTTGAATCTGAAAAATTCAAGAAAATCCCTTCTCTTTTCTCTTGAATTTTCAGATCTACCCAAACTTCCTTGATTGAGTCTAGAGCTCCTAGTTCTTGCAATAACTTGATTGAAGGCTTACAAATCCAAGATTGCGCTACTCTATCATTCGATATCAGATTTGGGACGATTCTTGACAAGAATTTTGGCATTTTTGGGTGAAAAACTCGAAAATTAGGGAAAATTCGTCAAATTCAAACGAGCGGATTTTGAACTGAAAATTTCCAGATCAGATCTACACCTTTGGAGGAGTCACCACATAAAATTTTAGAATTTTTTGACATTGGGAACACCTCGAACGAATAAATCAAGTTGTTGCAAAATTCTACGGTTTTCCGAGTTTTTCTAATTTTCTTTCATTCTTAGCCATTAGTTTTCGTTAGTTTTATCTTTTATTGCTTCTTACACATCTTCTAACACCTTCTTGTTTCCTTGTGTTAGTAGGACTAAAAGTTGCACACTCTTCTTTCTCCTTGCAACTATAATTCTATTGGTGTCTAACCTTTTCTTTGGATTCTTAAAGCAATTAGGATGCATTATTCTCTTTTCAACACTCGTTATCGTATACCAATAAATATTTTTCGGTCACGGTGTAAGATACAAGGTAATCTACGTTCTTTAATTATTGATGGTGATAGTCGTGTAAACTTAGTGAGTAGCTTCATTGTTGATGCACTCAATCTACCATGCCAAGAACACCCTAAGCTGTATCATCTTCAAGGGTTTAATAGCGGACCGGATATGAAGGTAACCGAACGTTGTTTAATCTCTTTTACTCTTGGAAGCTATTGTGATGATGTATGGTGTGACGTGGTTCCTATGGAAGTCACCCACTTGCTATTAGGAAGACCTTGGAAAAATGATCGGGGCGTTGTCCATCGAATCAATACAAATGGATACTCGGTTGTGCACCAAGGCCAGAAGCTCTCGTTTGCTACCATAGAGCCGGAAAAAGTAGATGAAGAAATAGCAAAAGCAAAAAAACAGTGTGAGAGGATAAAACGAAAAAGATTGGAAGCGCAAAAGGCTAAATCAATTGACCACACAAAGGCAACCAACCATGAAGACATCCCAAAACCAAAGGGTACACATGATTCTCTTCGTACTTCTACTTTTAGCATTTGTGCAAATGTTGATATTGGAGAAGAACCATCTCCCAAACAAAAGGATAGTGATAGTGAACACATTAGACAAGATGACAATGCTTATAATCCCTCGTGTGAAGTAGTAGGTCCACTTGCTATACTCTCATCACCTCCCCACGAAGAAAGTAAGTGTAATTCTAACCCTTCATTTGATTCTTGTCCTATCATTCTGTTAGAAACACTTTCTCCTCTACAGAAATTGTATATTGATGATAAATTTTATGAGAGAGATATGGGATGTGAGATACAAAAGACTGAGAGTAAAGAGGCCGAGAGTGAAAAAAGTCAAATTAATGGCCCAAATTTGGTGAGTGAAAATACATATGAGGTGAAAGTCACACAAAGCCCAAAAGAAAAAGACAAGAAAAAGAACGTGACGAGTGATTTTGTTTTGACAAGTCATTACAAATGTTCGAGTAGTGTTGTCTTGTTTTTTCAGGATTTTGTTGAACCATTGAGAGGAGCTCAATTAGATCACTCCACATACAACAAAGAAGCCTTTTCAATTGAAGTTGATGATTGTTCTCTCATTGTTGATTTAGATTCGAGGACGAATCCTTTTGAGGAGTGGGTGAATGATACATGCATGAGCGGGGTTAAATTACTCATATTGGACAAGAAGCTGAATTTGTTCGATGCAAACAATAATGGCCAAAACAATGCACGCATAGGAGGTCAAAAACGATGCATCTTGGACAAGAAACTGAACCTGTTTGTGAAGTCTGGAAAGTCAGCTAACTTGCGACGAATTTTTAGATGGGATCCAGGCATTTATGGGTCAACATGTCTTCTTAAAACTTGTCCGGCTGCAAATTAGCTTTCCAACGCATCTTGGAACGTCTCAATCGGACATCTTGATCTCAAGATACGTCCATTTTAGCGAAGACAGCGCATGCAGAAATTCCTATACGGGATTAATACGAGATTTTTGGATAATTACGAATTTTCAAGATTTTATTTGATTATTTGTAATTTAAATTAATATAAGATTCTGCAATATCTATTAGGATCAGATTTATTTGACTAGGATTTTATTTTTAGCATTTATTTATTATTAGAAGTTACTTATCTAATTAGGAGATTAGATTTTAGCATTTATTTATTGTATTTAATTCCTAAGTTTAGTAGGATTAAAACTTCTCCATGGCCTATATAAAGGAGGCTTCACCCACATTGTAATTCAGATTTCATTGATTAATAAAAGTTTTCTTTGGAGATTATAGTATTCTTTGAGTTTGCAAGTGTTCGTTAAACTTGTCTAGAAGTCATCTTCAACATAAGATCATCGAGTTCTTCTTGAGGGAGATTATCTTCACACTCTTGCTTGCCTAGGTAATTGCATCTAGGAGGGTGGGTTAGAGCTTCTTGAGGTTGCTTGCTTAGATAATTGAGTCTAAGAGGGTGTCGAGGACAAAAAACAACATCAACAATTCACAAGCCGTCTTCATCTTCAACCTTCACACCATCTTCCATAATTCCATAAACAAAGCTGGAATTTTCAAAGTTTTACCTATCTTCTTCTTAATCTTTTCTCATCTTTTTATTTATATTCTTATTTCTTATCATCTAATCCTTCATCTTGTCTTTCTTTCTTTAAATTTACAGCCTTGAATCTGAAAAATTCAAGAAAATCCCTTCTCTTTTCTCTTGAATTTTCAGATCTGCCCAAACTTCCTTGATTGAGTCTAGAGCTCCTAGTTCTTGCAATAACTTGATTGAAGGCTTACAAATCCAAGATTGCGCTACTCTATCATTCGATATCAGATTTGGGACGATTCTTGGCAAGAATTTTGGCATTTTTGGGTGAAAAACTCGAAAATTAGGGAAAATTCGTCAAATTCAAACGAGCGGATTTTGAACTGAAAATTTCCAGATCAGATCTACACCTTTGGAGGAGTCACCACATAAAATTTTAGAATTTTTTGACATTGGGAACACCTCGAACGAATAGATCAAGTTGTTGCAAAATTCTACGGTTTTCCGGGTTTTTCTAATTTTCTTTCATTCTTAGCCATTAGTTTTCGTTAGTTTTATCTTTTATTGCTTCTTACACATCTTCTAACACCTTCTTGTTTCCTTGTGTTAGTAGGACTAAAAGTTGCACACTCTTCTTTCTCCTTGCAACTATAATTCTATTGGTGTCTAACCTTTTCTTTGGATTCTTAAAGCAATTAGGATGTATTATTCTCTTTTCAACACTCGTTATCGTATACCAATAAATATTTTTCGGTCACGGTGTAAGATACAAGGTAATCTATGTTCTTTAATTATTGATGGTGATAGTCGTGTAAACTTAGTGAGTAGCTTCATTGTTGATGCACTCAATCTACCATGCCAAGAACACCCTAAGCTGTATCATCTTCAAGGGTTTAATAGCGGACCGGATATGAAGGTAACCGAACGTTGTTTAATCTCTTTTACTCTTGGAAGCTATTGTGATGATGTATGGTGTGACGTGGTTCCTATGGAAGTCACCCACTTGCTATTAGGAAGACCTTGGAAAAATGATCGGGCGCTGTCCATAAATCATTTTACAAATGGATACTCGATTGTGCACCAAGGGCTTAAAGCTCTCGTTTGCTACCATAGAGCCGGAAAAAGTAGATGAAGAAATAGCAAAAGCAAAAAAACAGTGTGAGAGGATAAAACGAAAAAGATTAGGCGCAAAAGGCTAAATCAATTGACCACACAAAGGCAACCAACCATGAAGACATCCCAAAACCAAAGGGTACACATGATTCTCTTTTACTTCTACTTTTAGCATTTGTGCAAATGTTGATATTGGAGAAGAACCATCTCCCAAACAAAAGGATAGTGATAGTGAACACATTAGACAAGATGACAATGCTTATAATCCCTCGTGTGAAGTAGTAGGTCCACTTGCTATACTCTCATCACCTCCCCACTTTTAAGAAAGTAAGTGTAATTCTAACCCTTCATTTGATTCTTGTCCTATCATTACCAAAAAATTAGAAACACTTTCTCCTCTACAGAAATTGTATATTGATGATAAATTTTATGAGAGAGATATGGGATGTGAGATACAAAAGACTGAGAGTAAAGAGGCCGAGAGTGAAAAAAGTCAAATTAATGGCCCAAATTTGGTGAGTGAAAATACATATGAGGTGAAAGTCACACAAAGCCCAAAAGAAAAAGAACGTGACGAGTGATTTTGTTTTGACAAGTCATTACAAATGTTCGAGTAGTGTTGTCTTGTTTTTTCAGGATTTTGTTGAACCATTGAGAGGAGCTCAATTAGATCACTCCACATACAACAAAGAAGCCTTTTCAATTGAAGTTGATGATTGTTCTCTCATTGTTGATTTAGATTCGAGGACGAATCCTTTTGAGGAGTGGGTGAATGATACATGCATGAGCGGGGTTAAATTACTCATATTGGACAAGAAGCTGAATTTGTTCGATGCAAACAATAATGGCCAAAACAATGCACGCATAGGAGGTCAAAAACGATGCAACTTGGACAAGAAACTGAATCTGTTTGTGAAGTCTGAAAAGTCAGCTGACTTGCGACGAATTTTTGGATGGGATCCAGGCATTTATGGGTCAACATGTCTTCTTAAAACTTGTCCGGATGCAAATTATCTTTCCAACGCATCTTGAAACGCCTCAATCGTACATCTGGATCTCAAGATACGTCTATTTTAGCGAAGACAACGCATGCAGAAATTCCTATACGGGATTAATACGAGATTTTTGGATAATTACGAATTTTCAAGATTTTATTTGATTATTTGTAATTTAAATCAATATAGGACTCTGCAATATCTATTAGGATCAGATTTATTTGACTAAGATTTTATTTTTAGCATTTATTTATTATTAGAAGTTACTTATCTAATTAGGAGATTAGATTTTAGCATTTATTTATTGTATTTAATTCCTAAGTTTAGTAGGATCAAAACTTCTCCATGACCTATATAAAGGAGGCTTCACCCACATTGTAATTCATATTTCATTGATTAATAAAAAGTTTTCTTTGGAGATTATAGTATTCTTTGAGTTTGCAAGTGTTCGGTAAACTTGTCTAGAAGTCATCTTCAACATAAGATCATCGAGTTCTTGTGAGGGAGATTATCTTCACACTCTTGCTTGCCTAGGTAATTGCATCTAGGAGGGTGGGTTAGAGCCGCTTGAGGTTGCTTGCTTAGATAATTGAGTCTAAGAGGGTGCCGAGGACAAAACAACAACTATCAATTCATCACACCGTCTCCACATATTCAAGCTTCCTCCATTGACGCCACCACCATAAGCAAATCTGAATTTTTAGATTTGTTCTTTATTTTGGTTTGTTTGGTTTTTCTCTTTATTCGAATTTGCGCTACTCTATCATTTTTACTCGGTTAAAATTCCAACGGGGTGTCATAAAAAATTACACGGGTCCGCTATAAAGTCTATTTAGACATGCATGCCTTAAACCCCAACAAAACGACCGAAGAATAAGATTAAATCACATTTTATGACTTAAAATATTTAGTTATGGGCTTTTGAACATGATTATATAGCTTAACTTCATTTTTAGAATTTTTTACTTGGTTAAAATTCCAACGGGTCCACTGTAAAGCCCATTTTGCCATGCGCACCTTAAACACAACAAACGGGCAAAAAATATGAATGAAACTAATTTTATGAGTTCAAATATTTGATTATTGGATTTTGAATATGATTATATAGCTTAACCACAATATTAGAACTATTTTACTCGGTTAAAATTCCAACGGGTCCACTCTAAATCCCATTAAGATATGTGCGCCTTAAACCCAACAAAATGACCATAAAATGAGATTAAATCAAATTTTATGAGTTAATTATTTGATTATGGGATTTTTGAATATTATTATATATCTTAACCTCAATTTTATAACTTTTTACTCGTTTAAAATTCTAACGGGTCCACACTAAAGCCTATTTAGGCATAAATGCCTTAAACCCCAAAAAAGCCGAAAAATAAGATTAAATCACATTTTATGAGTTAAAATTTTTGATTATGGGCTTTTGAATATGATTATATAGCTTAACCTCAATTTCAAGACTTTTACTCGTTTAAAATTCGAATGGGTCAACTGTAAAGCCCAATTCTAACAAGCACGTCTTAAACCCAACAAAATGGTCGCAAAATAAGATTAAATCAAATTTTATTAATTATAATATTTATTTATGGGCTTTTGAACATTATTACTCAGCTTAACCTCAAGTTTAGAACTTTTTACTTTTTTAAAATTCCAACGTGTCCGCTATAAAGATGCACGCCAGAAACTCCAACAAACCGGCTGAAAAATAAGATTAAATCACATTTTGTGACTTAAAATTTTTAGTGATGGGTTTTTGAACATGATTATATAGCTTAACCTTATTTTCAGAACTTTTAACTTGGTTAAAATTCCAATGGGTCCACTATAAAGCCCATTTTGGCATGCACGCATTAAACCCCAACAAAATGGTCGCAAAACAAGATTAAATCAAAATTTATTAATTATAATATTTAGTTATGGGATTTTGAACATGATTATACAGCTTAACATTAATGTTATAACATTTTACTAGGTTGAAATTCCAACGGGGTGTCATTAAAAAAATCCAACGGGTCCACTATAAACCCATTTAGAGATGCACGCTTTAAACCCCAAAAAACAACCGAAAAATAAGATTAAATCACATTTTATGAGATAAAATGTTTGATTATGGATTTTGAATATGATTATATAGCTTAACCTCAATTTCAAGACTTTTTACTCGTTTAAAATTCTAACGGGTCCACTATAAAGCTCATTCAGACATGCACGCCTTAAACGCTAACAAAATTGTCGCAAAATAAGATTAAATCAAATTTTATTAATTATTTTAGTTATGGGCTTTTGAACATGATTACGCAGCTTATCCTCAAGTTTAGAACTTTTTACTTTGTTAAAATTCCAACAAGTCCACTATAATGCACATTTAGACATGCACGCCTTAAACCCCAACAAAACGACCGAAAAATTAGATTAAATCACATTTTATGACTTAAAATCTTTAGTTATAGGTTTCTGAACCTGATTATATAGCTTAACCTTATTTTCAGAACTCTTTACTTGGTTAAAATTCCAACGGGTCCACTATAAAGCCCATTTTGACATGCGCGCCTTAAACACAACAAAACGGCCACTAATTAAGATTAAATCATATTTTATCAGTTAAAGTATTTAATTATGGCCTTTTGAATCTGATTATATAGCTTAACCTCAATTTTATAATTTTTACTTGGTTAAAATTCTAACGGGCGCACTGTAAAGCCCATTTAGACATGCATGCCTTAAACACAACAAAACGACAACAAAATAAGATTAAATAAAATTTAATTAGTTAAAATATTTGATTATGGGATTTTGAATATGATTATATAGCTTAACCTAAATTTTAGAACTTTTTACTCGGTTAAAATTCCAACGGGTTCGCTGTAAAGCCCATTTAGACATGCACACCTTAAACCCAACAAAATGGCCGCAAAATAAGATAAATTAAATTTTATGAATTAAAATATTTAGTTATGTGATTTTGAACAAGATTATACATCTTAACGTCAATTTTAGAACTTTTTACTAGGTTAAAATTCCAACGGGGTGTCATAAAAAAATTACACGGGTCCGCTATAAAGTCTATTTAGACATGCATGCCTTAAACCCCAACAAAACGACCGAAAAATAAGATTAAATCACATTTTATGACTTAAAATATTTAGTTATGGGCTTTTTAACATGATTATATAGCTTAACTTCATTTTCAGAATTTTTTACTCGGTTAAAATTCCAACGAGTCCACTGTAAAGCCCATTTAGATATGCACGCCTTAAACACAACAAAACGTGCAAAAAAATATGAATGAAACAAATTTTATGAGTTAAAATATTTAGATATGCGCGCCTTAAGCCCAACAAAATGACCACAAAATAAGATTAAATCAAATTTTATGAGTTAATTATTTGATTATGGGCTTTTTGAATATTATTATATATCTTAACCTCAATTTTATAACTTTTTACTCGTTTAAAATTCTAATGGGTCCACAGTAAAGCCCATTTAGACATAAACGCCTTAAACCCCCAAAAAGCCGAAAATAAGATTAAATCACATTTTATGAGTTAAAATATTTGATTATGGGCTTTTGAATATGATTATATAGCTTAACCTCAATTTCAATACTTTTACTCGTTTAAAATTCGAATGGGTCCACTGTAAAGCCCATTCAGACAATCACGTCTTAATTATAATATTTAGTTATGGGCTTTTGAACATTATTACACAGCTTAACCTCAAGTTTAGAACTTTTTACTTTGTTAAAATTCCAACGGGTCCGCTATAAAGCCCATGTGCACGCCAGAAACTCCAACAAACCGGCCGAAAAAAAGATTAAATCACATTTTATGACTTAAAATTTTTAGTGATAGGTTTTTGAACATGATTATATAGCTTAACCTTATTTTCAGAACTTTTAACTCAGTTAAAATTACAATGGGTCCACTATAAAGCCCATTTTGACATGCACGCCTTAAACCCCAACAAAATGGTCGCAAAACAAGATTAAATCAAATTTTATTAATTATAATATTTAGTTATGGGATTTTGAACATGATTATACAGCTTAACGTTAATTTTATAACATTTTACTAGGTTGAAATTTCAACGGGGTGTCATCAAAAAAAATCCAACGGGTCCACTATATAGCCCATTTAGAGATGCACACTTTAAACCCAACAAAACGACCAAAAAATAAGATTAAATCACATTTTATGACTTAAAATATTTATTTATGGACTTTTGAACTTGATTATAGAGCTCAACTTCACTTTCAGAAATTTTTACTATGATAAAATTCCTACTGGTCCATTATAATAAAGCCCATTTAGACATGCACACGTTAAACACAAAAAAGGCCACAAAATAAGATTAAATCAAATTTTATGAGTTAAAATATTTTATTATGAGCTTTTTTATATGATTATATAGCTTAACCTCAATATTGAATCAAATTTTTTGAGTTAAAATATTTGATTATGGGATTTTGAATATGATTATATAGCTTAACCACAATTTTAGAACTTTTTTCTCGGTTAAAATTCCAACGGGTCCAGTGTAAACCCATTTAGACATGCAGGCCTTAAACACAACAAAACGACTACAAAATAAGATTAAAGCAAATTCTATGAGTTGAAATATTTGATTATGAGCTTTTGAATATGATTATATAGATTAAACTCAATTTTAGAACTTTTTACTCAGTTAAAATTCCAACGGGTCCACTGTAAAGCCCATTTAGACATGCACGCCTTAAACCCAACAAAATGACCGCAAAATAAGATTAAATCAAATTTTATGAATTAAAATAATTAGTTATGGGATTTTGAACATGATTATACAGCTTAACGTCAATTTTATAACTTTTTACTAGGTTAAAATTCCAACGGGGTGTCATCAAAAAAATTCCAACGGGTCCACTATAAAGCCCATTTAGAGATGCACGCCTTAAATCCCAACAAAACGACTGAAAATAAGATTAAATCACATTTTATGACTAAAAATTTTTAGTTATGGGCCTTTGAACATGATCATATAGCTTAGCCTCATTTTCAAAACTTTTTTACTCGGTTAAAATTCCAACGGGTCCACTGTAAAGCCCATTTAGACATGCACGCCTTAAACACAACTAACGGGCAAAAAATAAGATTAGATCAAATTTTATGAGTTAAAATATTTTATTATGGACTTTTGAATATGATTATATAGCTTATCCTCATTTTCAGAAATCTTTACTCGGTTAAAATTCCAGTGGGTCCACTGTAAAGCCCATTAAGATATGCGCGCCTTAAGCCCAACAAAACGACCACAAAATAAGATTAAATCAAATTTCATGTGTTAATTATTTGATTATGGGCTTTTGAATATGATTATATAGCTTAACCTCAATTCTAAAACTTTTTACCCGGTTAAAATTCTAATGGGTCCACTATAAAGCCCATTTTGACATGCAGGCCTTAAACCTAACAAAACGATCGAAAAATAAGATTAAATTAGATTTTATAACTTAAAATATATAGTTATAGGCTTCTAAACTTGATTATATAGCTTAACCTTATTTTTAGAAATTTTTACTCTGTTAAAATTCTCACGGGTCCGCTATAAAGCCATTTAGACATGCACGCCTTTGAAAATGTTAGATTATGGGCTTTTGAAAATGATTATATAGCTAAAACTCAATTTTAGAACTTTTTACTCGGTTAAAATTCCAACGGGTCCACTATAAAACCCATTTGACATGTACACCTTAAACACAACAAAACGACCAATAAACAAGATTAAATCAAATTTTTTGAGTTAAAATATTTGGTTATCGGCTTTTGAATATGATTATATAGCTTAACCACAATTTTAGAACTTTTTTCTCGGTTAAAATTCCAACGGGTCCAGTGTAATCCCATTTAGACATGTAGGCCTTAAACACAGCACAACGACTACAAAATAAGATTAAATCAAATTCTATGAGTTACAATATTTGATTATGAGATTTTGAATATGATTATATAGCTTAACCACAATTTTAGAACTTTTTACTCAGTTAAAATTCCAACGGGTCTACTGTAAAGCCCATTTAGACATGCACGCCTTAAACCCAACAAAATGGCCACAAAATAAGATTAAACCAAATTTTATGAATTAAAATAATTAGTTATGGGATTTTGAACATGATTATACAGTTTAACGTCAATTTTATAACTTTTTACTAGGTTGAAATTCCAACGGGGTGTCATCAAAAAAAATTCCAACGGGTCCACTATAAAGCCCATTTAGAGATGCACGCCTTAAATCCCAACAAAACGACTGAAAATAAGATTAAATCACATTTTATGACTTAAAATATTTATTTATGGGCCTTTGAACATGATTATATAGCTTAACCTCATTTTCAGAACTTTTTACTCGGTTAAAATTCCAATGGGTCCACTATAAAGCCCATTTTGACATGCACGCTTTAAACCCCAACAAAATGACCAAAAAATAAGATTAAATCATATTTTATGACTTAAAATATTTTGTTATGGGCTTTTGAACTTGATTATATAGCTTAACCTCGTTTTTAGAAAATTTTGCTTGGTTAAAATTCCCACGGGTCTACTATAAAGCCAATTTAGACATGCATGCCTTAAACACGAAAAACGGCCACAAAATTAGATTAAATCAAATTTTATGAGTTGAAATATTTGATTATGGGCTTTTGAATATGATTATATAGCTTAACCTCAATTTCAAGACTTTTTACTCGTTTAAAATTCTAACGGGTCCATTGTAAAGCCCATTCAGACATGCACGCCTTAAACCCAACAAAATAAGATTAAATCAAATTTTATGAATTAAAATAATTAGTTATGAGATTTTGAACAAGATTATACAGCTTAACGTCAATTTTATAACTTTTTACTAGGTTGAAATTTCAACGGGGTGTCATCAAAAATAATTCCAACGGGTCCACTATAAAGCCCATTTAGAGATGCACGCCTTAAATCCCAATAAAACGACTGAAAAATAAGATTAAATCACATTTTATGACTTAAAATATTTAGTTATGGGCCTTTGAACATGATTATATAGCTTAACCTCAATTTTAGAACTTTTTACTCGGTTAAAATTCCAACGGGTCTACTGTAAAGCGCAATTAGACTTAAACCACAAAAAACAACCGAAAAATAAGATTAATTCACATTTTATGAGTTAAAATATTTGATTACGGGCTTTTGAATATGATTATATAACTTAACCTCAATTTCAAGACTTTTTACTCGTTTAAAATTCTAACGGGTCCACTGTAAAGTGCAATTAGACTTAAACCCTAAAAAATGGCCGAAAAATAAGATTAATTAACATTTTATGAGTTAAAATATTTGATTATGGGCTTTTAAATATGATTATATAACTTAACCTCAATTTCAAGACTTTTTACTCGTTTAAAATTCTAACGGGTCCATTGTAAAGCCCATTCAGACATGCACGCCTTAAACCAAACAAAATAAGATTAAATCAAATTTTATGAATTAAAATAATTAGTTATGAGATTTTGAACATGATTATACAGCTTAACGTCAATTTTATAACTTTTTACTAGGTTGAAATTTCAACGGGGTGTCATCAAAAATAATTCCAACGGGTCCACTATAAAGCCCATTTAGAGATGCACGACTGAAAAATAAGATTAAATCACATTTTATGACTTAAAATATTTAGTTATGGGCCTTTGAACATGATTATATAGCTTAACCTCAATTTTAGAACTTTTTACTCGGTTAAAATTCCAACGGGTCTACTGTAAAGCGCAATTAGACTTAAACCACAAAAAACAGCCGAAAAATAAGATTAATTAACATTTTATGAGTTAAAATATTTGATTACGGGCTTTTGAATATGATTATATAACTTAACCTCAATTTCAAGACTTTTTACTCGTTTAAAATTCTAACGGGTCCATTGTAAAGCCCATTCAGACATGCACGCCTTAAACCCAACAAAATGGCCACAAAATAAGATTAAATCAAATTTTATGAATTAAAATAATTAGTTATGGGATTTTGAACATGATTATACAACTTAACGTCAATTTTATAACTTTTTACTAGGTTGAAATTTCAACGTGGTGTCATAAAAAAAAATTCCAACGGGTCCATTATAAAGCCCATTTAGAGATGCACGCCTTAAATCCCAACAAAACGACTGAAAAATAAGATTAAATCACATTTTATGACTTAAAATATTTAGTTATGGGCCTTTGAACATGATTATATAGCTTAACCTCAATTTAGAACTTTTTACTCGGTTAAAATTCCAACGGGTCCACTGTAAAGCGCAATTAGACTTAAACCACAAAAAACGGCCGAAAAATAAGATTAATTCACATTTTATGAGTTAAAATATTTGATTACGTGCTTTTGAATATGATTATATAACTTAAGCTCAATTTCAAGACTTTTTACTCGTTTAAAATTCTAGCGGGTCCATTGTAAAGCCCATTCAGACATGCACGCCTTAAACCCAACAAAATGGCCACAAAATAAGATTAAATCAAATTTTATGAATTAAAATAATTAGTTATGGGATTTTGAACATGATTATACAGCTTAATGTCAATTTTATAACTTTTTACTATGCTGAAATTCCAACGGGGTGTTATCAAAAAAAAATTCCAACGGGTCCACTATAAAGCCCATTTAAAGATGCACGCCTTAAATCCCGACAAAACGACTGGAAAATAAGATTAAATCACATTTTATGACTTAAAATATTTAGTTATGGGCCTTTGAACATGATTATATAGCTTAACCTCATTTTCAGAACTTTTTACTCGATTAAAATTCCAATGGGTCCACTATAAACCCATTTTGACATGCACGCTTTAAACCCCAACAAAACGACCAAAAAATAAGAATAAATCATATTTTATGACTTAAAATATTTTGTTATGGGCTTTTGAACTTGATTATATAGCTTAACCTCGTTTTAAGAAAATTTTGCTCGGTTAAAATTCCTACGGGTCTACTGTAAAGCTCATTCAGACATGTATGCCTTAAACACGAAAAACGGCCACAAAATTAGATTAAATCAAATTTTATGAGTAGAAATATTTGATTATGGGCTTTTGAATATGATTATATAGCTTAACCTCAATTTTAGAACTTTTTACTCGGTTAAAATTCCAACGGGTCCACTATAAAGCCCAATTAGACTTAAACCCCCAAAAACGGCCGAAAAATAAGATTAATTCACATTTTATGAGTTAAAATATTTGATTACGGGCTTTTGAATATGATTATATAACTTAACCTCAATTTCAAGACTTTTTACTCGTTTAAAATTCTAACGGGTCAATTGTAAAGCCAATTCAGACATGCACGCCTTAAACCCCAACAAACCGGCCGAAAAATTAGATTAAATCACATTTTATGAATTAAAATATTTAGTTGTGGTTTTTGAACATGATTATATAGCTTAACCTTATTTTCATAACTTTTTACTCGGTTAAAATTCCAATGGGTCCACTATAAAGCCCATTTTGACATGCGCACCTTAAACACAACAAAACGGCCAATAAACAAGATTTAATCAAATTTTTTGAGTTAAAGTATTTTATTATCGGATTTTGAATAAGTTTATATATCTTAACCTCAATTTTAGAACTTTTTACTCGGTTAAAATTCCAACGGGTCTTGTGTAAGCCCACTTAGATATGCAGGCCTTAAACACAACAAAACTACAACAAAATAAGATTAAATCAAATTTTATGAGATAAAATATTTGATTATGAGCTTTTGAATATGATTATATAGCTTAACCACAATTTTTGAACGGGTCCACTGTAAAGCCCATTTAGACATGCATTCCTTAAACACAACAAAATGGCCCAAAAATAAGATTAAATAAAATTTTATGAGTTATAATATTTGATTATAGGATTTTAATATTATTATATAACTTAAACTCTTTTTCAGAAATAATTACTAGATTAAAATTCTAACGGGTCCACTGTAAAGCCCATTAAAATATGCACACCTTAAACACAACGAACGACCAAAAACTAAGATTAAATCAAATTTTATGAGTTAATTATTTGATTATGGGCTTTTGAATATGATTATATTACTTAACCTCAATTTGAGAACTTTTGACTCGGTTAAAATTCCAACGGGTCCATTGTAAAGCCCAATTACACATAAACGCCTTAAACCCCAAAAAACAACCAAAAAATAATATTAAATCACATTTTATAAGATAAAATGTTTGATTATGTATTTTGAATATGATTATATAGCTTAACCTCAATTTCAAGACTTTTTACTCGTTAAAAATTCTAACGGTCCACTGTAAAGCCCATTTAAACATGCACGCCTTAAACCCTAACAAAAGGGTCGCAAAATAATATTAAATCAAATTTTATTAGTTATATTAGTTATGGGCTTTTGAACATGATTACACAACTTATCCTCAAGTTTAGAACTTTTTACTTTGTTAAAATTCCAAGGGGTCCACTATAAAGCCCATTTAGACATGCACACCTTAAACCCCACAAACCGACCGAATAATTGTATTAAATCACATTTTATGATTTAAAATATTTAGTTATAGGTTTTTGAACATGATTATATAACTTAAACTTATTTTCAAAACTTTTTACTTGGTTAAAATTTCAACGGGTCCACTATAAAGCCCATTTTGACATGCGCGCCTTAAACACAACAAAACGGCCGCTAATTAAGATTAAATCAAATTTTATGAGTTAAAATATTTAATTATGGCCTTTTGAATCTGATTATATAGCTTAACCTCAATTTTATAATTTTTACTCGGTTAAAATTCTAACGGGCCCACTGTAAAGCCCATTTAGACATGCAAGCCTTAAACACAACAAAACGACAACAAAATAACATTAAATCAAATTTAATTAGTTAAAATATTTGATTATGGGATTTTGAATATGATTACATAGCTTAACCTCAATTTTAGAACTTTTTACTCGGTTAAAATTCCAACGGGTTCGCTGTAAAGCCCTTTTAGACATGCACACCTTAAACCCAACAAAATGGCAGCAAAATAAGATAAATCAAATTTTATGAATTAAAATATTTAGTTATGTGATTTTGAACAAGATTATACATTTTAACGTCAATTTTAGAACTTTTTACTAGGTTAAAATTCCAACGGGGTGTCATAAAAAAATTACACGGGTCCGCTATAAAGCTTATTTAGACATGCATGCCTTAAACCCCCAACAAAACGATCGAAAAATAAGATTAAATCACATTTTATGACTTAAAATATTTTGTTATGGACTTTTGAACATGATTATATAGCTTAACTTTATTTTCAAAACTTTTTACTCGGTTAACTTTCCAACGGGTCCACTGTAAAGCCTATCTAGATATGCACGCCTTAAACACAACAAAACGGGCAAAAAATATGAATGAAACAAATTTTATGAGTTAAAATATTTGATTTAAAATATTTGATTATTGGCTTTTGATTAAGATTATATAGCTTAACCTCAATATTAAAACTATTTTACTCGGTTAAAATTCCAACGGGTCCACTGTAAAGCCCATTTAGATATGCATGCCTTAAACACAACAAAACGGGCAAAAAATATGAATGAAACAAATTTTATTAGTTAAAATATTTGATTATTGGCTTTTGAATATGATTATATAGCTTAACTACAATATTAGAACTATTTTACTCGGTTAAAATTCCAACGAGTCCACTATAAAGCCCATTAAGATATGCACGCCTTAAACCCAACAAAACGACCATAAAATAAGATTAAATCAAATTTTATGAGTTAATTATTTGATTATGGGCTTTTTGAATATTATTATTTATCTTAACCTCAATTTTATAACTTTTTACTCATTTAAAATTCTAACGGGTCCACAGTAAAGCCCATTTAGACATAAATGCCTTAAACCCTAAAAAAGCTGAAACATAAGATTAAATCATATTTTATGAGTTAAAATATTTGATTATGGGCTTTTGAATATGATTATATAGCTTAACCTCAATTTCAAGACTTTTACTCGTTTGAAATTCGAATGGGCCTACTGTAAAGCCCATTCAGACAAGCACGTCTTAAACCCAACAAAATGGTTGCAAAATAAGATTAAATCAAATTTTATTAATTATAATATTTATTTATGGGCTTTTGAACATTCTTACACAGCTTAACCTCAAGTTTAGAACTTTTTACTTTGTTAAAATTCCAACGGGTCCGCTATAAAGCCCATTTAGACATGCACGCTAGAAACTCCAACAAACTGGCCGAAAAATAAGATTAAATCACACTTTATGACTTAAAATTTTTAGTGATGGGTTTTTGAACATGATTATATAGCTTAACCTTATTTTCAGAACTTTTAACTCGGTTAAAATTCCAATGGGTCCACTATAAAGCCCATTTTGACATGCACGCCTTAAACCCCAACAAAATGGTCGCAAAACAAGATTAAATCAAATTTTATTAAGTTAAAATATTTTAATTATGGCCTTTTGAACATGATTATACATCTTAACGTTAATTTTATAACATTTTACTAGGTTGAAAAAAGCCCATTTAGATATGCATGGTGTCACAAAAAAATCCAACAAAATAAGATTAAATCAAATTTATAAAAGCCCACTTTTTAGAGATAACATTCCAACGGGTCCACTTTAAACCCCAACAAAACGACCAAAAATAAGTTTAAATCACATTTTATGACTTAAAATATTTATTTATGGGCTTTTGAACTTGATTATAGAGCTCAACTTCATTTTCAGAAATTTTTACTATGATAAAATTCCTACGAGTCCATTATAATAAAGCCCATTTAGACATGCACGCGTTAAACACAAAAAAGGCCACAAAATAAGATTAAATCAAATTTTATGAGTTAAAATATTTGATTATGAGCTTTTTTATATGATTATATTGCTTAACCTCAATATTAGAACTTTTTACTCGGTTAAAATTCCAATGGGTCCACTATAAAGCCCATTTAGACATTCACGCCTTAAACCCAACTAAACAGGAAAAAAATAAGATTAGATCAAATTTTATGAGTTAAAATTTTTTATTATGGGATATTGAATATGACTATATAGCTTAACCTCATTTTCAGAAATTTTTACTCGATTAAAATTCTAACGGGTCCACTATAAAGCCCATTAAGATATGCGCGCCTTAAGCCCAACAAAACGACTACAAAATAAGATTAAATCGAATTTCATGAGTTAATTATTTGATTATGGGCTTTTGAATATGATTATATAGCTTAACCTCAATTCTAGAACTTTTTACTAGGTTAAAATTCTAATGGGTCCACTATAAAGCCCATTTTGACATGCTTAAACCCAAAAAACCTAAAAAAAAGATTAAATCACAAAATAAGATAAAATCACATTTTATAACTTTTAAAATATTTAGTTATAGGCTTTTGAACTTGATTATATAGTTTAAAATAAGATTAAATCACATTTTTGGCTTAAAATTTTTAGTGATGGGTTTTTTATGATTATATAGCTTAACCTTATTTTAAAATTTTAACGGGTTAAAATTCCAATGGGTCCACTATAAAGCCCATTTAGACATGCACGCCTTAAAACAAAAAAATGGCCAAAAAATAAGATTAAATCAAATTTTATGAGTTGAAATATTTATTATGGGCTTTTGAACTTGATTATATAGCTTAAACTCAATTTTAGAACTTTTTACTCGGTTAAAATTTCAACGGGTCCACTATAAAGCCCATTTTTGACATGCGAACCTTAAACAAAACAAAACGACCACAAAATAAGATTAAATCAAATTTTTGAGTTAAAATATTTATTTATGGGATTTTGAATATGATTATATAGTTTAACGTCAATTTTTTATAACTTTTTTTTACTAGGTTCAAATTCCAACGTGGTGTCATAAAAAAATCCAAGGGGTCTAGTAAAGCCCATTTAGACATGCACGCCTTAAACCCACAACAAAACGACTACAAAATAAGATTAAATCAAATTTTATGAGTTAAAATATTTGATTATGGGCTTTTGAATATGATTATATAGCTTAACCACATTTTTAAAACTTTTTGCTCAGTTAAAATTCTCAACGGGTCCACTATAAAGCCCATTTAGACATGCACGCTTTAAAACCCAAAAAAAATGGCCACAAAATAAGATTAAATCAAATTTTATGAATTAAAATATTTAGTTATGGGATTTTTGAACATGATTATACAGCTTAAAGTCAATTTTAGAACTTTTTTGAAATTCCAACGGGTGTCATTAAAATTCCAACGGGTCCACTATAAAGCCCATTTAGACATAAACGTCTTAAACCCCATAAAACGACTGAAAAATAAGATTAATTCAAATTTAATGACTTAAAATATTTTATTATGGGATTTTGAATATGATTATATAGCTTAACCTCAATTTCAAGACTTTTTACTCGTTTAAAATTCCAATGGGTCCATTATAAAGCCCATTTTGACATGCACGCTTTAAACCCCAACAAAATGGACCAAAAAATAAGATTAAATAAAATTTTATGACTTAAAATATTTCATTTATGGACTTTTGAACATGATTTATAGCTTAACCTCGTTTTTAGAACTTTTTACATTGTTAAAATTCCAACGGGTCTACTATAAAGCCCATTTAGACATGCATGCCTTGCCTTAAAAACAAAAACGGCCAAAAAATTTTATTAAATCAAATTTTATGAGTTGAAATATTTGATTATGGGATTTTAAATATGATTATATAGCGTAACCTCAATTTTAGAACTTTTTACTCGGTTAAAATTCCAACGGGTCCACTATAAAGCCCAATTAGACAGACTTTAAACCCCCAAAAACGGCCGAAAAATAAGATTAAATCAAATTTTATGAGTTAAAATATTTGATTCTAGGCTTTTGAATATGGTTGTATAGCTTAACCTCAGTTTTATAAATTTTGCTAGGTTAAAATTCTAACGGGTCCACTGTAAAGCCCATTTAGACATGTAGGCCTTAAACGCAACAAAACGACAACAAAATAAGATTAAATCATATTTAATGAGTTAAAGTATTTGATTATGGGGCTTTTGAATATGATTATGTATCTTAACCTCAATTTTAGAACTTTTTACTCGGTTAAAATTCCAACGGTTCCACTGTAAATCCCACTTAGACATACACGCCTTAAACCCAACAAAATGGCTGCAAAATAAGATTACATCAAATTTTATGAATTAAAATATTTTGTTATGGGATTTTGAACATGATTATACAGCTTAACGTCAATTTTATAACTTTTTACTCGATTAAAATTCCAACGGGGTGTCATAAAACATTCCAACGTGTCCACTATAAAGCACATTTAGACATGCACGCCTTAAACCCCAACAAAATGACCGAAAAATCTGATTAAATCACATTTTATGACTTAAAATATTTAGTTATGGGCCTTTGAACATGATTATATATCTTAACCTCTTTTTCAAAACTTTTTACTCGGTTAAAATTCCAATGGGTCCACTATAATGCCCATTTTGACATGTATGCCTTAAACCCCAACAAACTGACCGAAAAATAAGATTAAATCATATTTTATGAATTCAAATATTTATTTAAGGGCTTTTGAACTTCATTATAGAGCTTAACCTCAATTTTAGAAATTTTTACTATGTTAAAATTCCTACGGGTCCACTATAAAGCCCATTTAGACATGCACGCATTAAACACAAAAAACGACCACAAAATAAGATTAAATCAAATTTCATGAGTTAAAATATTTTATTATGAGCTTTTGAATATGATTATATAGCTTAACCTCAATATTAGAACTTTTTTACTCGGTTAAAATTCTAACAGGTCCACTGTAAAGCCCTTTCAGACATGCACGCCTTAAAACACAACTAAACGGGCAAAAAATAAGGTTAAATCAAATTTTATGAGTTAAAATATTTGATTATGGGCTTTTGAATATGATTATATAGCTTAACATCTTTTTTAGAATTTTTTACTCGGTTAAAATTCCAACGGGTCCACTGTAAAGCTCATTAAGATATGCACGTCGCAAACCCAACAAAACGACCACAAAATAAGATTAAATCAAATTTTATGAGTTAATTATTTGATTATGGGCTTTTGAATATGATTATATCGCTTAACCTCAGTTTTATAAGTTTTTACTCGGTTAAAATTCCAATGGGTCCACTGTAAAGCCCATTTAGACATAAACGCCTTAAACCACAAAAAAGGTTGAAAAATAAGGCTAATTAACTTTTATGAGTTAAAATATTTGATTATGGGATTTTGAATATGATTATATAGCTTAACCTCAATTTCAAGACTTCTTACTCGTTTAAAATTCTAACGGGTCCACTATAAAGTCCATTTAGACATGCACGCCTTAAACCCAAACAAAATGGTCGCAAAATAAGATTAAATCAAATTTTATTAATTATAATATTTAGTTTTGGGATTTTGAACATGATTACACAGCTTAACCTCATGTTTAGAACTTCTTACTTTGTTAAAACTCCAATGGGTCCACTATAAAGCTATTTAGACATGCATGCCTTAAACCCCAACAAACCGGCCGAAAAATAAGATTAAATCATATTTTATGACTTAAAATATTTAGTTATGGGTTTATGAACATGATTATATAGCTGAACCTTATTTTCAGAACTTTTTACTCAGTTAAAATTTCAACGGGTCCATTATAAAGCCCATTTTGACATGTGCGCCTTAAACACAACAAAACGGCCACTAAATAAGATTAAATCAAATTTTATGAGTTAAAATATTTGATTATGGGCTTTTGAATATGATTATATAGCTTAACCTCAATTTTAGAACTTTTTACTAGGTTAAAATTCCAGCGAGTCCGCTATAAAGCCCATTTAGACATGCAGGCCTTAAACACAACAAAACGACAACAAAATAAGATTAAATCAAATTTTATGAGTTAAAATATTTTATTATGGGATTTTGAATATGATTATGTAGCTTAACCTCAACTTTAGAACTTTTTACTCGGTTAAAATTCCAACTGGTCCACTGTAAAGCCTATTTAGACATGCACGCCTTAAACCCCACAAAATGGCCGCAAAATAATATTAAATCAAATTTTATGAATTAAAATATATAGTTATGGGACTTTGAACATGATTATACAGCTTAACGTCAATTTTAGAACTTTTTACTAGGTTAAAATTCCAACGGGGTGTCATCAAAATTTTTTTCCAACGGGTCATAAAGCCCATTTAGACATGCACGCCTTAAACCCCTACAAAACAACCAAAATATAAGATTAAATCACATTTTATGACTTAAAATATTTATTTATGGGCTTTTGAACATGATTATATAGCTTAACCTCATTTTTAGAACTTTTTACTCGGTTAAAACTCTAATGCGTCCACTATAAAGCCCATTTTGACATGTATGCCTTAAACCTAACAAAACGACCGAAAAATAAGATTAAATCACATTTTATGACTTAAAATATTTAGTTATGGACTTCTGAACATGATTATATAGCTTAACCTCATTTTCAGAAATTTTTACTCTATTAGAATTCCCACGGGTGCACTATAAAGCCATTTAGACATGCACGCCTTAAACACAAAAAAGGCCACCAAATGAGATTAAATCAAATTTTATGAGTTAAAATATTTGATTATGGGCTTTTGAATATGATCATATAGCTTAACCTCAATTTTAGAACTTTTTACTCTGTTAAAATTCCAACGGGTCCACTGTAAAGCCCATTTAGACATGCACGCCTTAAACACAACAAAACGACCAAAACATAAGATTAAATCAAATTTTATGAGTTAAAATATTTGATTATAGGCTTTTGAATATGATTGTATAGCTTAATCTCTCTTTCATAAATAATTACTAGGTTAAAATTCCAACGGGTCCACTGTAAAGCCCATTAAGATATGCACGCCTTAAACCCAACAAAACGTCCATGAAAGGTCCTTGGACGTTCAAGAAGGACTGGCTTGCCCTTCTTCCACTGGATCCTAAATGTTCCGTAGATGAATACTCTTTTCACCCACATGCATATTTGGGTTTGCATCCATCGCATACCGGTCACTTTGATGGCGGGTGACAAAATGGCCGATAGTATTGGGTGCTCTCTTGGTTCTTGCGTTGCTACCGTTGTTAGGACGGACACCAGAACTGTGGACGGTAACATGGTGGATTTCTTCCAGGTGGGGGTTATCATGGAAGTAGCCAAACCACTTCGTCGTTGTGTGGCGTTGGGTGGTTCCGGACCCTCGCCA
The DNA here is from genome assembly GCA_019671005.1 of Hibiscus mutabilis. Classification (NCBI taxonomy): domain Eukaryota; kingdom Viridiplantae; phylum Streptophyta; class Magnoliopsida; order Malvales; family Malvaceae; genus Hibiscus; species Hibiscus mutabilis. The sequence goes on from CM033737.1 coordinate 25,579,584, forward strand.
AAGTTATGCCCCTTCAATATGAATGCCTTCCATTGTTTTGCCATGGTTGTGGCATAATTGGTCATTTGGTTTCAGCATGTCCTATTTATAAAAGCTCTGCGACTTCCAAGCTACAATATGGAGACTGGCTTCGTGGCGATGGCCCATGGTCCTTTGCGACCGAGAGGCCGTATTCGATATCTTGATATTGGAGCTACCTCCAAGGCACCAAGCCATGCGATGGGTATAGAGTTTTACTTGCTTGTTTTTATTATATTGTTATGAATCGAGAAGGGCTTCCTCCCTTAAGTTTTATTCTTTTCTTCCTTTTGGTAACATAATTGGTCCTCGATTTGTAGATGCAGATGAAGATGAAGTCAACCCCAATGCTGGTGGGTTCCTTGATGCTGATTCGATCGGCACTGTGCTTGAGCCTGACAGCATGAACATTTTTGTTGTTGCCCCTGAGCTGATTGTTTGTGAGGCACTAGGTGTAGACGCTGATAGCTTTGAGGGTGACGCTTTTGAGATAGCCGAGACCATCGAGGTTGCACTATCTGATGTCCCATTCACTGCTGCTATTTCGATCACTACTATTACATCTGACTCTATTACTGCCCCTATCGGCAATGACGTGCCCACTGACTCTGCTTCTGCTACCGATAACCGCTTCGTTCTTGTGGATGACTCGGTGGTGCAAGCTGATACGGTTGCCACTACCATCTCATCCTTTGAGGAAAAGACCATTGCACTGGTACTTTTAGATTTTATGCCTGGTTAGCGACTCGACCTCCTTCGGTAATGCTTGTTAACCCCGGAAAGCTGTGGTAGCCCTACGTAACTCCAAGCGTAGTTATTATATTGCTGATGCTATCTTGGTTAAGAGACAGTGACCTTCTCCACCTTCCACTAGTACAGGCTTTAAGAACTTGAAAGCTGGGATGAGCAGCGTCAAAAACTCTTCGGCGGAGGTTGATATTCAACTCCGTCGAGAGAAATGAGGATCATGTGTTAGAACTACTGAGGTCTTAGTAAACCCCAGGCAGTTTAGGTAGGATTATTTCTAGGTTGAGTCCTGATATTGTCTTCCTCAGTGAAACTCGTTTGAAACGTTTTAGTTCTGATAGGTTAAAGCTCTCTTTACATATGCACGACTGTATCACTGTAGATATCAGTCATAGTTGTTTTGGTCTTATGATCTTATGGAATAATAAATTACCATGGATTTGCTTTCGTACTCTGATCGTCACATCGATATTGTTACGACTTTGGATAATGATTGTTTTTGGTTTACCGGTATTTATGGTTATGAGGATACAAATTTAAAATGTAAAAGTTGGGAACTTATTGACTCGTTATGCTCCTCCTCGCGTCTCGCTTGGCTTATTGGGGGCGACTTAACAAAATTTTCTTCGATAACAAGAAACAAGGTGGTTGTCGCCGCACTCATTCTCAAATTGATAATTTTAGGGACTGCTTGTCCCAAAATAATTTGTTTGATTGTAAGCCCTCTTCAAGCTGGTTCACTTGGTCCAAAATGGGCCCTCACACCCCTCCTATCTTTGAACGGCTGGATTGCTTCATTGCCTGTCCTTCTTGGTTAAAAGATCATCCCGATAACCAGAATGTCTCGGATTACAGTGCTGACTCGGACCACTACATCATCATTATGGACACTTTGAACATTCGTCGTGCGCCTCTTGTCCAACAAGATGATCACTTTCGATTCAAAAGTTGTTGGGCCAATGACACTTCTTGTGTCTCGACTGTACAACAAGCTTGGTCAGCAGCTTTTGGCTCAGTGGTTGATAAACTCCGAATGGTTGGGGATTGTCTTAAAGAGTGGCAGAACCAACAACGTAGTTCTTCTACCAAACGTATTGCGGATCTACATAGACAAATCAATGCTTTTTTGCGTCATCGGCTCTCTGAGGCTGATCTTGAGGTCTGCTGCCGCTAAATCTGAGCTTCGTCACCTTTCTGATGTCAAAGAGGAGTATTGGGCGCAACGTTCCCGAATCACCTGGCTCTCTCAAGGGGATAAGAACATGTCCTTCTTCCATGCCCGAGCTTTCTATAGGCGTAGGAAAAATCACATTAAGGGTTTGTTTGATAATGATAACGTTTAGAGAGCTTCCAAGGATGACATTACGAAAATGGTCACGAACTACTTCCAGACTTTTTTTACGTCATTTGAGCCAACCATGGCCCCCTGATCATCGATAACATAGTGACGTCGGTTACTCCTGCTATGAATGAATCGTTAACTAGGCCCTTCACTGAAGAGGAGGTCATCTTTGCTTTTTGTGATATCAATCCTTCGAAAGCTCTGGGTATTTATGGTTTCCCGAGCAGCTTTTACACACAACATTGGGAGATGATTGGCTCGGATGTAGTTCAGCTCTACTTGGACCTTTTGTGAGGGGATGTAGACATGGCTTCGGTAAACCGTATTGTCCTTGTTCTAATTCCCAAGGTGACTGAATCGACATCCATGTGGTAACTTCAGACTATTAGCCTTTGCACGGTCATCTATAAGATTATTGCTAAGGTAATTGTCAATCGTATGAAACCAGTGCTACTGTCTTGCATTAGTGATTCCCAGGCAGCCTTTGTCCGTGGTAGGATTATTACTAATAATGTTTTGATAGCGCATGAGCTAGTGCACTCCCTTCACTCGAATGGGTCAGGGCCCTACCAAGGCTCAGCTCTTAAGTTAGATATGGAGAAGGCTTTCGATTGTGTTGAATGGTCCTTTCTCCAGCGTGTTATGTTAAAGATAGGGTTTGATGCATCATGGGTGGATCTCATCCTGCGTTGTATCTCCTCGGTTTCTTTCACTGCTCGTGTCAACGGTTCACTTTCTTCGATTTTTTACCCCTAGCGGGGACTCCGACAGGGTGACCCTCTATCTCTTTTCTTGTTCCTTATATGCACTCAGGGTCTCTCTGTATCTCTTGCTGCTGAGCAGCAGGCGGGCCAGCTCTAAAGACTATACTAGTCATCATGGGCCTCGTGTGAATCATCTACTTTTTACTAACGACAATATGATTTTTCTCAGGAATAATATTGAGGAGGTCAGGCGTGTCAAGGAAATTTCCAGCCTTTATGCCTCCTCCTCGGGGCAGGCTGTCAACTTTGAGAAATCCACCATCTTCTTTGGCCCTCATTCTTCCACTGATTAAAAACAAGCAGTGCATGACATTCTCTGTGTGCGAGAGGTGGATGATCCAGGGATTTATCTTGGCATTCTGCTTCTAACTGGGCAGGATAAAATGACGGCCTTAGGTTTTATTCGTGATAAGGTGAACTCGCGCATAACCAAATGGAACAACCACCTCCTTTCCTTTAGTGGGAGGGAGAATTTTATTAAATATGTTGCACAGTCTTTGCCATAATATGTCATGTCATGTTACATTTTGCCTCATAACCTTATTGATGATATGACTAAGTTTGTTCGCCGGTACTAGTGGTCCAGTTGCAACAACAAACGAGGCTGGACTCTGTCTGCTACCCTAAAAATGCGAGCCGCGTTGGCTTCCACGATATGCACCTCTTTAATATGTCTCTGTTGGGCAAACAAATTTGGTGGATGATTTTTGAACCTGATTCATTGTTATCTTGTGTCTTTAGGGCGTGATATTTTTTGTCTGGGAATATTTTTGACGCTGAGGCCAATAGGAATGCTTCTTTCACCTGGAAAGGTCTCCACCAAGCTATATGTTAGCTTTAGCCTGGCTTCTTTTGGCGTTCAGGCATCAACAGTAAGATTCGTGTGCATCAGGATAACCGGGGAGGGGATTCTGCACTCCAACTGTATGGAGAACATTTAGACAGTGTTGAGCTTCAGCCTGAGTGGCCAAGCCTGATGGGATGATTCTAAGGTTCGTAATTACTTTGATTGGGATGATGTTGAACTTGTTCTTCATGTTCCCATTATTAATGAACGATAAGATACTATTCTTTGGGGCAATCATGGTTCAGGTCTCTACTCTGTTTGGTCGGGCTACTTGGTCTTACACGACCACCGCGACCCCATAATCAATAATCACCGAAATGGAAAATCATATCCCAATGGCCAACTCTCCCCAAGGTTCAAACCTTCGGTTAGCGAACGGGTCGCAATGCCCTACCTACTGGACATAGACTTAGGACCGCGAACTTGGCTCCTGGTTCTTGCCCTTTTTACCGAGCTTCTCTGAAAATAGGCATCCACGCTCTTAGGGACTGCCTTGGTGCATCGGAAGCTCTACGCCTCACCAGTTTTTCGCAAGGTCTTTGATCCAGCATGACCACGATAATGCGTTCTTGTTTTGAGGAGTGCGCTTCGCTCCTTTCGCAATCTGGTTTTGCTCTATTCCTCACAGTGCTATGGAATTTATTGAACTGTCAGAATGACTTGATCCATAATGGTCGCCTACAGCCGCCTTGGCTCACCGTTATTAATGCTCAGGGGCTACTTTACGACTACAATACGGCCACTTCGTCTCCTTCCCCTTCGTTATCCTCCGAATTAGCTCTCTCGGACCCTCACTGGCAGCCTCCATGGGCCGAACCATCAAGATCAATGTGGATGGCGCCTTTCTACCTGCAACATGAGCTGTTGCCATTGGTGTTATCTCACGCAATGATAAGGGTGGCGTCCTCGGTGGGTTAGCTCACCATTCGGCCAGTTGCGCAAATATCGCTTCGGCTGAGCTCCTTACGGTCATTGTCAGTGTTCAGTTCCGCCGTGATAAGGGTTGCTCTGATATTATTCTGGAATCTGACTCCGCCATTGTGGTTAACAAGATGAATCGGCACACTCCAGACATATCAACCTTGAGTCCACATATTGCGCAAGCATGTCAGTTTATTACCTCTGTGCATAATATCCAGATTAGATTTGTACCCTGTTTGGCTAATTTTGTTGCCCATTTGCTGGCCTCTCGAGCTTTGCATACCATGTCTTTTATTTTTTCGATGCGGGTTACCCCGATTTCTTACATATTCTTGTAATGAACGAGTTTTTTCCTCCTTGATTTTAATGATATTTGGGTACTCTTTTCCCCTTAGGTGGTCGCCTTTGGCCTTGGCTAATTGCAACTTTAGAGGGGCTTTTAAAACGACCCACTTCTTTCAAAAAAAATTCCAACGGATCCACTATAAAGTACATTTAGACATACACGCCTCAAACACAACAAAACGACCAAAAATAAGATTAAATAAAATTTTATGAGTTAAAATATTTGATTATGGGCTTTTAAATATGATTATATAGCTTAACCTCAAATTTAGAACTTTTTATCGGGTTCAAATTCCAGCTGGTCCACTGTAAAGCCCATTTAGACATGCACGCCTTAAGCCCAACAAAACGACCACAAAATAAGATTAAATCAAATTTCATTAGTTCAAATATTTGATTATGGGACTTTGAATATGATTATATAGCTTAACCTCAATTTCAGAACTTTTTAGTTGGTTAAAATTACAACGGGTCCACTGTAAAGCTCATTTAGACATGCACGCCTTAAACACTAACAAAACGGCCGAAAAATAAGATTAAATCACATTTTATGACTTGAAATATTTAGTTATGGGCTTGTTATCATGATTATATAGCTTAATCTCATTTTCATAACTTTTTACTCTGTTAAAATTCCAATGGGTCCACTATAAAGCCCATTTAGACATGCACGCCTTAAACCCCAGCAAAACGACAGAAAATAAGAATAAATCACATTTTATGACTTAAAATATTTAGTTATGGGCTTTTGAACATGATTATATAGCTTAATCTAATTTTTAGAAATTTTTACTTGGTTAAAATTCCAACGGGTCCACTATAAAGCCTATTTAGACATGCACGCCTTAAACACAACAAAACTACCACAAATATGATTAAATCAATTTTTTTGAGTTAAAATATTAGATTATGGGCTTTTGAATATGATTATATTGCTTAACCTCGAATTTAGAATTTTTTACTCGGTTAAAATTCCAGCGGTCACCAACGGCTAGGAACTCATTTGTGAGGATAAAAGGACCCTTCAAGCACTGGAAAAACTAATGATCATCAAGCCAACATGTCTATGATTGAAAAAGAGTCTTAGAGTTTAATTGTTGTAGTTTTTGTATAGGTAACACTTGTGAGCTTCATTGTCATTATATGCCCAAATGTTTTAGGATTGGATGAGTGAGCTTAATTGTTCAAACAATCTATCTAGTGAGGATTTCTTTGTTTGCTTTCTTTTTCTCTTTGTAAGAGCGTGTTTGCTTGGACTTGGGCATAGGTTAAGTGGTAGTAATGGTTATCCCTTGAACTGATAAAATGGAAGAAATTAAATAGCAAATTTGGAAATCCTTAGTGGAGAGGCTAAGGTAGTGGATGTAGAGCTTGGTTAGAAGCACAATCTACTCTAAATTCTTTGTGTCCAATTTCGCTTCCACCACCAATCACCCAAATTTCAGTTCTCTAACTCTTGGCAAGCAAGAACGGTTGAAGAATTTGAGCCCAACAATTGGTATCAGAGCGTGGCTCAATTGTGAAGGATTAACATCCTATTGAGGTGATCCTTGCAAGCTCGATCAACATTCTATCAACCGGTTTCCATAGCGCAATCCTTTGACAAGCCACCCTTCTTTAACGGTGAACATTATGCCTATTGGAAGAATACGATTATGTTTTTGATGAGAGCCAAAGACTACCGCCGTTGGGATATCGTTCTCGATGGACCGTTCGTGCCACAACGAAGTAAGGCAAAATGGAGCGTGGATGATCGCAAGAAGATGGAGCTTAATTGTAAAGCCTTGCACATTTTATTCTGTGCATTGGTCCGGGATGAGTATGCAAAGGTTTCATCTTGTGAGAGTGCCAAGGAGGTTTTACTCGGTTAAAATTCCAACGGGTCCACTATAAAGCCCACTTAGACATACACGCCTTAAACCCCCAACAAATTGGCCACAAAATAAGATTAAATCAAATTTAATGAATTAAAATATGTAGTTATAAGCTTTTGAACATGATTATACAGCTTAACCTTAATTTTAGAACTTTTTACTCGATTAAAATTCTAACAGGACCATTGTAAAGCCCATTTAGACATGCACACCTTAAACCCCCAACAAAATGGCCGAAAAATAAGTTAAATAACATTTTATAACTTAAAATATTTAGTTATTGGCTTTTGAACATGATTATATAGCATAACCTCATTTTTAGAAATCTTTACTCGGTTAAAATTCCAACGGATCCACTGTAAAGCTCATTTAGAAATGCACGTCTTAAACCCCAACAAATCGGACGAAAAAAAGATTAAATCACATTTTATGACTTAAAATATTTAGTTATGGCTTTTGAACATGATTATATAGCTTAACCTCATTTTTAGAATTTTTTTCTTGGTTAAAATTCCAACAGGTCCACTATAAAGCCCATTTAGACATGCATGCCTTAAATACAACAAAATGACCACAAAACAAGATTAAATCAAATTTTATGACTTAAAATATTTGATTATGGAATTTTGAACATGATTATATTCCTTAACCTCACTTTTTACTCAGTTAATATTCCAACGGGTCCACTATAAAGCTTGTTTAGAAATGCACGCCTTAAACCTAACAAAACGACATCAAAATAAAATTAAATCAAATTTTATGAGTTAAAATATTTGATTATGGGATTTTGAATATGATTATATATCTTAAACTCAATTTCATAACTTTTTACTCGGTTAAAATTCTAACAGGTCCACTATAAAGCCCATTTAGACATGCACATCTTAAACCTAACAAAATGACCACAAAATAAGATTAAATCAAATTTTATGAGTTCAAATATTTGATTATAGGCTTTTGAATATTATTATATAGCTTAAATTCAATTTTAGAACTTTTTACTTGGTTAAAATTCCAACGGGTCCATTGTAAAGTTTACTTAGACATGCACGCCTTAAACCCCAACAAAATGGCCGCAAAATAAGATTAAAACAAATTTTATGAATTAAAATTTTTATTTATGGGCTTTTTAACATGATTATACAGGTTAACCTCAATTTTAGAACTTTTTACTTGGTTAAAATTTCAACGGGACCATTGTAAAGCCCATTTACACATGTACGACTTAAACCCCAACAAAACAGCCAAAAAATAAGATTAAATCACATTTTATGACGTAAAATATTTAGTTATGGGCTTTTGAACATGATTATATAGCTTAACCTCATTTTTCAAAACTTTTTACTAGGTTAAAATTCCATTGGGTCCACTATAAAACCCATTTAGACATGCACGCATTCAACCTCAACAAAACGGACGAAAAATAAGATTAAATCACATTTTATGGCTTAAAATATTTAGTTATGGGTTATTGAACATGATTATATAGCTTAACTTCATTTTCAGAAATTTTTATTCCGTTAAAATTCCAATAGGTCCACTGTAAAGCCCATTTAGATATGGACGCCTTAAGCACAGCAAAACGGCCACAAAATAAGATTAATTTAAATTTTATGAGTTAAAATATTTGATTATGGTCCTTTGAATATGATTATATAGCTTAACCTCAATTTCAGAACTTTTTACTTGGTTAAAATTATAACGGGTCCATCGTAAAGCCCATTTAGACATGCACGCCTTAAACCCAACAAAATGGCCACAAAATAAGATTAAATTAAATTTTATGAGTTAAAATATTTGATTATGGGCTTTTGAATACGATTATATATCTTAAACTCAATTTCATAACTTTGTACTCGGTTAAAATTCCAACGGGTCCACTGTAAAACCCATTTAGACATGCACGCTTTAAACCCAACAAAACGGCCACAAAATAAGATTAAATCAAATTTTATGAGTTAAAATATTTGATTATGGTCTTTTGAGCATGATTATATAGGTTAACTTCAATTTTATATTATATATCTTAAATTCAATTTTAGAACTTTTTACTCGGCTAAATTTCCAACGGGTCCACTGTAAAGCTCATTTAGACATGCATACCTTAACCCAACAAAACGACCACAAAATAAGATTAAATCAAATTTTATGAGTTAAAATATTTGATTATAGGCTTTTGAATATGATTATATACCTTAAATTCAAATTCAGAACCTTTTACTCGGTTAAAATTCCAACGGGTCCACTATAAAGCTCATTTAGACATTCACGCCTTAAACTCTAACAAAACAGCCAAAAATAAGATTAAGTCACATTTTAAGGATTAAAATATTTATTTATGGGATTTAAACCCTAACAAAACGGCCAAAAACAAGATTAAATCACATTTTAAGGATTAAAATATTTATTTATGGGATTTTAAACATGATTATATAGCTTAACCTTATTTTCAAAAAAATTTACTCGGTTAAAATTTCAACGGGTTCACTATAAAACCCATTTAGACATGCACGCCTTAAACAAAACAAAACGACCACAACATAAGATTTAATCAAATTTTATGAGTTAAAATATTTGATTATGGTCTTTTGAATATGATTATATAGCTTAACTTCAATTTTATAAGTTTTTACTCATTTAAAATTCCAGCGGGTCCACTGTAAAGCTCACTTTAACATGTGTAGCAGCGATATCCTTTTACGCTAAAAACATATTCTTTATTTCGTTTTGTTTAAAAAATATCTTCCGTGGATTTTGTAAAAACCGTATTTTATTTTAAAAGAGGAGTCGCCACCGGCCACTTAGGTAGGTCGGACACCATAAAACTAGAGATTTGAAAACTATTGGGTTCGGGAGTGATTACGGATGGGGAAGGATTAGCACCCCCACACCGCCCAAAATTAGTACTTTAATAATTACCGCTTTATTAATATTAAACTTTCTGGATTAAAGTGACGATCAATTTAAAATTTGGTTATAAGTGCGAGTAGATTTTAAAGGCCCCGTTATCCGAGAGTAAACGCCCAACCACTATCACTACGCCTGATACTAGCCCCGTTTATGCTCGAATAAAAGGACACCACATTGACAATTTATATTCCATTATGCAACCTTAAAAAGCAAAATAAATACAAAGCGATAAAAATATAAATAAATACTAATATAATAAGATACTAATCTAACCTAAATAAAATACTAATCTGAAACATACATACATAAATATTAATCTAACACATAAATATAATCTAACATAAATAAAACATTAATCTAAAACACAAATAAATATTAATCTAACACATAAATAAAAACGAATCTAACATAAATAAAATATTAATCTAAAATATAAATAAATACTAATCTAAAACATACATACATAAATACTAATCTAACTCATAAATAAAACAAATCTAACATAGATAAAATGCTAACATTCATAAATATTAATCTAACACATAAATAAAAAACAAATTTAACATAAATAAAATATTAATATAAAACATAAATTTAAAACATAAATACTAATCCAAAGCATAAATAAACATACAAACTAAAAAAGAGCACAATTTTAAATTAACTAATATTTCATTAAATTATAAAAATTACAACACAAATAAAAGGGAAAGAAAATATACCTAATTAGGAGCTCGAATGACGAACCCCGACTGAACCCCCACTGAGATCTACCACGACCTCTCCAAAAATATTAACTAGATCGGATCCAAAATAGAACCCCGATCGAATGTTGAATCGAACTAACTAGGGCCAAGGGCACTGCCCCCAACCCCGGCCATCCTTGCGGCCGGCCATGGCTCCCACGAATTGGGTGCCAATTCACTTGCCAAATTGTTGGCAATTCTGGGCGTGTGATTGGCTGCCCCCATGCCTTGTATTTATAGGAAAATGGGTGGGGTTGGGGGTAAGACGTGGAGCACCCTGCTCCACGCAATTTCTTTTTTTTTACTTTTTAATTTTTTAATTAATAATAATATATATTTTTTATTTTTCATTAATTTTATATTAATAATATTATTATTAAAATAATGCTAATAACACTAATACCCGGTAAAAAATGAGTGATTACAACATGCACGCCTTAAACCCCAACAAAACCACCAAATAATAATATTAAATCACATTTTATGACTTAAAATATTTAGTTATGGGCTTTTTAACATGATTATTTAGCTTTACCTCATTTTCAGAAATTTTTACTTGGTTAAAATTCTAACGGGTCCACTATAAAGCCCATTTAGACATACACGCCTTAAACACAACAAAACGACCACAGAATAAGATTATATCAAATTTTACGACTTAAAATATTTGATTATGGGCTTTTGAATATTACTATATAGCTTAACCTCAATTTTAGAACTTTTTACTCGGTCAAATTTCCAACGGGTCCACTGTAAAGCCCGATTTACTCATGCACGCCTTAAACCTAACAAAACGGCTACAAAATAAGATTAAATCAAATTTTATTAGTTAAAATATTTGATTATGGGATTTTGAATATGATTATATATCTTAACCTCAATTTCTTAACTTTTTACTCAGATAAAATACTAACGGGTCCACTGTAAAGTCTACTTAGACATGCAGGCCTTAAACCCCAACAAAATGGCGGCAAAATAAGATTAAATCAATTTTTATGAATTAAATTTTTTAGTTATGGGCTTTTGAACATGATTATACAGATTAACCTCAATTTTAGAACTTTTTCTAGGTTAAAATTCCAACGAGACCACTGTAATGCCCATATCGACATGCATGCCTTAAACCCCAACAAAACGGCCAAAAAATAAGATTAAATCACATTTTATGACTTAAAATATTTGGTTATGGGCTTTTGAACATGATTATATAGCTTAACCTCATTTTCAGAACTTTTTACTCGGTTGAAATTCCAACGGGTCCACTATAAAGCCCATTTAGACATGCACGCCTTAAACCCTTACAAAGCGGACGAAAAACAAGATTAAATCATATTTTATGACTTAAAATATTAATTATGGGATTTTGAATAGGATTATATAGCTTAACCTCATTTTCAAAAGTTTTTACTCGGTTAAAATTCCAACGGGCCCACTATCAAGTCCATTTAGATATGGACGCCTTAAACACAACAAAACGGCCACAAAATAAGATTAAATCAAATTTTTTGAGTTAAAATTTTTGATTATATGCTTTTGAATATGATTATGTAGCTTAACCTCAATTTTAGAAAATTTTACTAGGTTAAAATTCCAACGGTCCATGGTAAAGCCCATTTAGACATGCACGCCTTAAACCTAACAAAACGGCCACAAAATAAGATTAAATCAAATTTTGAGTTAAACTATTTGATTATGGGCTTTTGAATATGATTATATAGCTTAACCTCAATTTTAGAAATTTTTACTCGGTTAAAATTATAACGGGTCCACTGTAAAGCCCATTTAGACATGCACGCGTTAAACTTCAACAAAACGGCTGAAAAATAAGATCAAATCACACTTTATGGCTTAAAATATTTAGTTATGGGCTTTTGAACATGACTGTATATCTTAACCTCATTTTTAAAAAAATTTACTCGGTTAAAATTCCAATGGGTCCACTATAATGATCATTTAGACATCCACACCTTGAACACAACAAGACGACCACAAAATAAGATTAAATCAACTTTTATGAGATAAAATATTTGATTATTGGATTTTGAATATGATCATATTGCTTAATCTCAATTTCAGAACATTTTACTCGGTTAAAATTCCAACGGGTCCATTGTAAAAGCCCATTTATACATGTACACCTTAAACCTCAACAAAATGGCCAAAAATAAGATTAAATAAATATTTTATGGCATAAAATATTTATTTAAGGGCTTTTGAACATGATTATATATCTTAACCTCATTTTCAAAAAATTTTACTTGGTTAAAATTAGAACGGGTGCACTGTAAAGCCTATTTAGACACATACGCCTTAAACTCAACATTACGGTGACGAAATAAGATTAAATCAAATTTTATGAGTTAAAATATTTGATATTGGGCTTTTGAATATGATTATATAGCTTAAACTCAATTTTAGAACTTTTTACCAGCCTAAAATTCCAACGGGTCCACTATAAAGCCCATTTAGACATGCACGCCTTAAACCCCAACAAAACAGCCGAAATAAGATTAAATCAAATTTTATGAGTTAAAATATTTGATTATTTTCTTTTGAATATGATTATATATCTTAAACTCAATTTTAGAAATTTTACTCGGTTAAAATTCCAACAGGTCTACTGTAAAAGCCCATTTAGACATGCACGCCTTAAACCAAACAAAACGGCCACAAAATAAGATTAAATCAAATGTTATGAGTTAAAATATTTGATTATGGGATTTTGAATATGATTAGATAGCTTAACCTCAATTTTAGAACTTTTTACTCAGTTAAAATTCTAACGGGCCCACTATAATGCCCATTTAGACATGCCCTCCTTAAACCCAACAAAACGACCACAAAATAAGATTAAATCAAATTTTATGAGTTAAAATATTTGATTATGGTTTTTTGAATTTGATTATATAGCTTAACTTCAATTTTAGAGCTTTTTACTCGTTAAAATTCCAACGGGTCCACTGTAAAGCCCACTTAGATGTGCACTCCTTAAACCCCTACAAAACGGCCAAATAATAAGATTATATCACATTTTATGTCTTAAAATATTTATTTATGGGCTTTTGAACATCATTGTTTAGCTTAACCTCATGTTCAGAAATTTTTACTCGATAAAATTCCAACGGGTCACTATAAAGCCCATTTTGACATGCGCGGTCACACCTTAAACACAACAAAACGGCCACAAAATAAGTTTAAATCAAATTTTATAACTTAATATTTTTTATTATGGGATTTTAAATATGATTATATAGCTTAACCTCAATTTTAGAACTTTTTACACGGTTAAAATTCTGACGGGTCCATTGTTAAAATTCTGACGGGTCCACTGTAAAGCCCAACTTTTTACACGCCTTAAATACAACAAAACAGCCACAAAATAAGATTAAATCAATTTTTACGAGTGAAAATATTTGATTATGGGATTTTGAATATGATTATATTGCTTAACTTCAATTTTAGAACTTTTTACTCCGTTAAAATTCCAACGGGTCCACTATAAAGCCCATTTAGACATGCAAGCCTTAAACCCAGCAAAACGGCCACAAAATAAGATTAAATCAAATTTTATGAGTTAAAATATTTGATTATGGGCTTTTGAATATGATTATATAGCCTAACATCAATTTCAGAACTTTTTAGTCGGTTAAAATTCCAACAGGTCCACTATAAAGCCCATTTAGTCATGCACGCCTTAAACCCCAACAAAACGGTCGAAAAATAAGGTTAAATCACATTTTATGGCTTAAAATATTTAGTTATGGGCTTTTTGTTAGGATATTTGTTTTGATATATTTATTGAAAAAAAAAATTAGACTAAATTGAAAATATTGCTAAATTGATTTAAGTCCAAACAACTTGAGAAATATGTTGAAATGATTTTGGAACGTTTTAAAGTCAAAAATGCAATTTTTTATAGGTTCAAAATTTCAAAAACTGGCCCCTAGTATTGATACCCAGCCTTCGGTGTCAATACCCTAAGGTCAGTATCGATACCCATTATTTGGTATCGATACCCATTTGTTTTCCAAAATTCCATAATCAATTTTTGGTATCAATACTGTACAACAAGTATCGATACTGTACAGCCAGTATCGATACCCTCTTCATGGTATCGATACGCCCTCAATTTTCATCCACCGACTCTTTCTATCTTATGCCGGTATCAATTCCCCAACCCGAGTATCGATACCCTTAGTTGCAAAATGGCAGATTTGGTTGGAATTTGATCCTCAACAGCTCTAATTCACCCTCAACGGTCACCAACAGCTACAAAACTCATTTGGGAGGATAAAAGGACCATTCAAGCACCTAGAACAACTAATGACCATCAAGCCAACATGTCTATGATTGAAAAAGAGTCTTAGAGCTTAATTGTTGTAATTTTTGTATAGACAACACTTGTGAACTTCATTGTCATTATATGCTCAAGTGTTTTAGGATTGGGTGAGTGAGCTTAATTGTGCAAACAATCTACCTAGTGAGGATTTCTTTGTTTACATTCTTTTTCTGTTTGTAAGAGGGTTTTTGCTTGGCCTTGGGCACAAGTCAATTAGTTGTAATGGTTATCCCTTGAACCGGTAAAAAGGAAGAAATTTAATAGTGAATTTGGAAATCCTTAGTGGGGAGGCTAGGGTAGTGGATGTA
The DNA here is from genome assembly GCA_019671005.1 of Hibiscus mutabilis. NCBI lineage: Eukaryota > Viridiplantae > Streptophyta > Magnoliopsida > Malvales > Malvaceae > Hibiscus > Hibiscus mutabilis. The sequence continues at coordinate 25,594,745 of CM033737.1, forward strand.
GAGCTTGGTTAGAAGCTGGAACTACTCCAAATTCTTTGTGTCTAATTTCGCTTGTTGCTTCCACCACCAATCACCCAAATTTCACTTATTCACCACTTGGCAAGCAAGAACGGTTGAAGAATTCGAGCCCAAAAATTGGTATCAGAGCGAGGCTCAATCGTGAAGGATTAACATCCTATTGAGGTTATCCTTGCAAGCTCGATCAATATTCTGTCAACTAGTTTCTATAGCGCAATCCATTGACAAGCCACCATTCTTCAACGGTGAACATTATGCCTAATGGAAGAATAAGATGATGTTTTTCATGAGAGCAAAAGACTACTGTCATTGGGATATCATTCTCGATAGACCGTTTGTGCCATAACGAAGTAAGGCAAAATGGACTACGGATGATTTCAAGAAGATGTAGCTTAATTGTAAAGCCTTGCACATTTTGTTTTGTGCATTGGTCCCGATGAGTATGCAAAGGTTTCTTCTTGTGAGAGTGCCAAGGAGGTTTGGGATAAGCTTGAAGTGATCCATAAAGGTGAAAATGAGGTGAACGGGACAAAGATTGATCTACTCAATGTCAATTACGAAAACTTCAAGATGAGCCCTGATGAAGACATCAAGAACATGTTCAACCGTTTCTCCATGACTGTCAACGAGCTAAAAAGATTTGGAGAGGAGATTTCAGAAGACAAACACATTTAGAAGTTGATTTATTCACTTCCCGAATCATGAGAGTCGAAGAAGACGACAATCATGAAGCTAAAAACTTGAAAGAGCTTAAGCTTGATGAGCTTATCGGGTCTCTTCTTACCCGTGAATTGATGTATCAACCCTTTAGAAAAGTGAATGAGATGAAGATAAAAGAGCAAGGAATTGATGTAAAAATCATTGCTCTTCAATCCTCTACAAGCCATCAAGAAGATTCAAGTAAGGAGGAAAACGAGAATGAAGAGATGGCCCATCTCCAAGATGTTTGCACGATTCATGAAGAGCGAAATGGAAGAATCCAAGCATGAATCGATGAAGAAGATGAAGGATCCCCTCAAGTGCTCCGAATGCAAGAAGACGAGGCACACCAAATATGATTACCCTCGCTTCAACAAAAAGGGAACATCTTCAAAGAAAGCATATGTGGCAACATGGAGTGATGAAGACTCCACCGATGAAGATGTGGTAGCCCACCTATGCTTTATGGCCCTCCAAGAGGGAGTGGTAACTTCTAACTCATCTAATTCTAATTCTTATACTTTTGATGAGTTACAAGAAGCCTATGATGAATTGGTTTTTAAATTTAAGGCTTCATTTTCTATAAACAAGAAATTGATTTCAAAATTGAAAATAGAAAATGAAATGCTTTTTAAAACTAATTTGGAATTTGAAACAAAAATAAAAAATTTTGAGCAAAAAGTTTTAAATTTGCAAAATTTGCTTCAAAAAGATAGAAAATGATGATCTAAATAAGGTGGATGATCTTAAAAAGAAAAAAGATTTGATTTTCAAGGAATTAGAAAAGAAATTTTTTTAGAAAATCAAATTTTTATCAAAGACAATCTAGTGCCCATATATTTTTTAATGGAAAATGTTTTAGAAGTATTTGTGTCCCAAAAGAACTAATTACTTCAAATAAAAAGGATGAAATGGAAAAATGGATTCCTAAGGGGACTAAAGTTTGTTCTACTAATGCCTATGGATCCAAAGCAATTTGGATACCAAAACATTTGTGATTGTCTTTTTATAGGTGTGATGAAGCATTGATCAGCAAGTGATGAAATTAAGGGGGCTCTATACACACAAGGAAGATCACTTGAAGAATGAAGAATTCACATGCTACCTTTGGTTCAAGTGGTAAAAATAGTTGAATTTTATTTTTTTTAATTTGATTTATTTATTTTAATTCAACTAGTTAATCATATACTTTGTTGGAGTAACATTTATGTGATGCTTGAGTAAGGGGGAGCCTATTTTTAAACAAAATTCTTATTTTTGTCAAAATTTGTTTTAAACTCACCATTTTTATGGGACTTAAAAGTTTTCAAACCAAGTTTGAATCATTTTTGATATAATAAAAAAGGGGGAGAATGTTTTGAAAAATTGAAATTTTAAAAGAATAAAAGGGAGCTTTAACTTTTTTCAAATTTTAAACTCTTATTCAAAAATTTATTTTTACTACGGGGGAAAACCTCAAAAGTAATTTTTCAAGTTGGTTTTATTATATCAAAAAGGGAGAGATTGTTAGGATATTTGTTTTGATATAATATTTGAAAAATATTTTTGGACTAAATTGAAAATATTGCAAAATTGATTTTAAGTCCAAACAACTTGATAAATATGTTGAAACGATTTTGGAACGTTTTTAAGTCAAAACGCAATTTTTTATAGGTTCAAAATGCTAAAAATATGCCCCTGGTATCGATACCCACCCTTCGGCATCGATACCCTAAGGCCAGTATCGATGCCCCTTGCCTAGTATCGATACCCCATTATTTTCTAGAATTCCATAATTGATTTCTGGTATCGATACTGTACGGCCAGTATCGATACCGTACAGCCAGTATTGACACCCTCTTCATGGTATCGATATCCTCTTTGTTTTCATCCAATGGCTTTTTCCATATTAGGCCAGTATCAATTTCTCAACCAAAGTATCGATACCCTTAGCTGCAGAATGGCAGATTTGGTTAGAATTTGATCCCTAATGGCTCCAATTCATTCCCAGCAGTCACCAACGGCTAGAAACTCATTCGGGAGGATAAAAGGACTCTTCAAGCACTTGGAACAACTAATGATCATCAAGCCAACATGTCTATGATTGAAAATGAGTCTTAGAGCTTCATTTTTGTAATTTTTGTATAGACAACACTTGTGAGCTTCATTGTCATTATATGCCCAAGTGTTTTAGGATTGGGTGAGTGAGCTTAATTGTGCAAATAATCTGCCTAGTGAGGATTTCTTTGTTTGCTTTCTTTTTCTCTTTGTAAGAGGGTTTTTGCTTGGCCTTGGGCATAGGTCAAGTGGTTGTAATGGTTATCCCTTGAACTAGGAAAAAGGAAGAAATTTAATAGTGAATTTGGAAATCCTTAGTGGGGAGGATAACGTAGTGGATGTAGAGCTTGGTTAGAAGATGGAACCACTCTAAATTCTTTGTGTCCAATTTCGTTTGTTGCTTCCACCACCAATCACCCAAGTTTCACTTCTCCACCACTTGGCAAGCAAGAACGGTTTCAGAACTCAAGCCCAACAATTGGTATCAGAGCGAGGCTCAATCGTGAAGGATTAACATCCTATTGAGGTGATCCTTGCAACCTTGATCAGCATTCTATCAACCGGTTTCCATAGCGTAATCCATTGACAAGCCACCCTTCTTCAACGGTGAACATTATGCCTATTGGAAGAATAGAGTTCTTTAAAGAAATAAAAATCCAATCAATTTAGATTCAAGAGAATTAGAAGCACATACCTCCGGGATAGAGTATCATAAAAACATTCTCTTTTCCCTTCTTGTACTTGATGACGTATGGGAATGAGTCAAGGAATCCACCCATTTGGCATGTCTCTTGTTGAGTTTGTGTTGTCCTTTGATGATGCGCTCCAACTCTCCAATTGATGTTGTTGAAAGAAGCTTGATTGTTCCCGACCGTGAATGCAAGTAAGCCTTGTAATCTGAATGCTTTAAGATGATGAAATAATGGAAATATGATGATAGTTTAAGGGGCTAAAGCGTATGATGCATGGTGTGTAAGAAAATGGATGAAAGAAAAGAAATGATTAAGTGTAGGGTAGGTTCGATTATGGTGAATGAATGGGGAAGATAGGATGGTGAAATGGAATGAAAAGGGATGGAGTATTCAAAGGATTCAAAGAAAGAAATTATACTAAAATGTATAATCACGTTTCTTAAGAGAATAACTTTGAGGGTGGTAGATAGGACTTGGACCCTTTGGTTATATAAAAAACCAAGAACCTGAAGTATAAGATGGAAAATAGGAGATGCCACAAGAAAAGCTTGATAAGTCGATAAAGTTCTTAAAAGAACAAGTTTGAGAGAAAACCTCACACAGGATAAATATATTTCAAAGAAATGTTGTGAATGAGTTGATTACAAGGGTGGCCGTATGGCCCTATATATAGTTTACAAAGGGGTATGGATGAAAAGGCTTCTATCTATTCAAATAACCATTCGGTTTAAGTCATGCCTCCCTCCAAAGTGTGACGCCCAAATCTCCATCCAAGGCTAGTTTTGTCGCCCAAATCTCCCTCCAAATTGCTTGTGTCCGTTCGGCAATGGTTGTTATCTCCCGCCAATGGTTTTGGCACCATTTAGCTTTCCATCCATTGCTTTGTCGCCATTCTGGTTTCCCTCCAAAGGTCTAGGGGTGTGTTTCTTATGAGGGGACATGTCCCTTGAAGTGGTGAGCTAACATAGGTAGCTTGAGCTAAAGTGAGCTAAGGGGCTAGATGTGAGCTGATTTGAGTTGAGCTTTGAGCTAGACGAGCTACAGTTAGTGTTTCAGCTGATTTGAGCTATTATAAGCTGCCATTAGCTAGGTGAACTCTTCTAGTGTCCTTGAGCTTCCTTGCATTTTTGGAGCTGAATGGAGCTCTTTAGGAGCTTACTTGTGCTTGCTCGAGTGAAAGAGCTTGTTTGGACTTCAATGAGCTTTGTGAGCTGCCCTTTAGCAAGGTGAGATTCTTCATGAGTGTCCTTAAGCTATCTTGAGCTCATTGGAGTTGAATGGAGCCAATAGGAGCTGAAATGAGATGAACCGAATGAATGAGCTTGAATTAAGCTTGTTTTGAGCTGATTGAGCTTTGGGTGAGCTGCCCTTCAATCTCCCATTCATGATCAAGTCATGGAAAAAGTTGGTGCTAATTAGGATCGCATCATCCCCCTTCTTTAAGGCAATTTTTCCTCAAATCGTCAATTGGTTTGAAACGGCAGTAGGGAGATGTTTGAATGGCTGAATCTTCTTTCTTCCTTGTTAATGGGTAGTCACTTTCAAGACTTACCTCCTTTGAATAACCATCTTCAAGATACACGTCTTTTAGATAGGCATCTTTAAGAGAGACACAACTTTTGACTCGTCAAGGAACACTTCTTTTGGAATGTGAAAGAACACATCTGTTGGTCCTCCAAAAGTCATGTTTCTTGGATCATCATCTTGAAGAGGTATGTTCTTTGGGATAACCTTGATTTGAAACAACCTTGAATCGACTTCTTTCCATGCACATCTCCAAAAATGTTCGAGTAGTGCTGCAATGTCTTTTGAAACTTCATGTAATCGAACCTCCCTTTTGTTTCCTCACATCTTCCGGCGTAGTTCCTTTTCGAACTTATGTCTTCCTTTGTTTCCTATAATAACAACCAGATTAGTAGAAAGAAAAATCATATTCACAAGCATAGAGGAAACAAATCCAACAATGTTCATGGATGGTGGTTGGTGTTTGATGTACTCCATGGGAAAATTTATTGATTCATCAAAACATGAAAGTTGCTGATTCATCTTCATGATTGGCAATGTGTTTGGAACATCCTTTTAAGTTTATTCAACCTGTAAAAAATAAAAATCAAGAATAGGAGGAAAAGAATTGTTAAAAAAAATGCTTTCCATTCTTCTTTTCTTCTCCACATTCACTTTCAATTTCAACTTGCTTTTCATCCACAATCTTTTTATTTTCAACTCCATCTATTTTTCCTTATTCAAAATGTTATTCTTCAATTGAATTCCTTTTGATGGCTCCAATGCTCTCTTTAAGATGGTTTTGGTCTTGAAGCACTTGGCTTGGTGTTAAAGGCGCCAAAATAATCTTATGTCCTTCATATGCAAATGAGTAACGATTAGTGAGGCCATCATGTCTTGCTCGCTTGTCATATTGCCAAATCTCCCTCCAAGGCTGGTTTTATCGCCTAAATCTCCCTCCAAATTGCTTCTATCCATTCGGCAATGGTTGTTGTCTCCCTCCAATGGTTTTGGCGCCATTTAGCTTTCCCTCTATTGCTTTGTCGCCATTCTAGTTTCCCCCCAAAGGTCTAGGGGTGTGTTTCTTATGAGGGGACAAGTCCCTTGAACTAGTGACTTTGGGGTGGTGAGCTGACATAGGTAGCTTGAGCTGAAGTGTGCTGTGTGATCTAGATTTGAGCTGAGTTGAGCTTTGAACAAGATGAGTTGCAGTTAGTGTTTGAGCTGATTTGAGACATTATAAGCCACCCTTATCTAGGTGAACTCCTCTTCTATTGTCCTTGAGCTTCCTTGTATGTTCTGGAGCTATTTAGGAGTTTACTTATACGTGCTCGAGTGAAAGAGCTGTTTTGGACTTGAATAAGCTTTGTGAGCTGCCCTTTAGCTAGGTGAGCTTCTTCATCAGTGTCCTTAAGTTATCTTGAGCTCACTGGAGCTAATAGGAGCTGAAATGAGCTGAACCGAATAAATGAGTTTGAATTGAGCTTGTTTTGAGCTGATTGAGCTTTAGGTCAGTTGCCCTTCAATCTTCGCTTCTTTTATTTGGTTGATATGTCCTACAAATGTTGCAAACACACATAAGTATGCATATAATAGAAAATAAGAAATAACTAAGTAAGGATGTGGGTCATATGCTATGCATGAATAATAAATTAAGAGGACATGATAAATGGGACATATGATAAGCATATCCTAAGATATAAATGCATGCTTATGACATAATAAACAAGGTAATAGAAAACGAAGTAAGTAGGAACGCCCCTAGAATCAGCCTTGAGGATCTTCAATGATGTGATCAAGTCATGGATAAAGTTGGTGCTGATTAGGATCACGTCATCCCCCTTCTTTAAAGCGATTTGTCCTCAAATCGTCAATTGGCTTGAAACGGCAGTAGGGAGATGTTTGAATGGCCAAATCCTCCTTCTCCCTTGTTAATGGGTAGTCACTTTCAAGAATTACCTCCTTTGAATAACCATCTTCAAGATACACGTCTTTAGATAGGCATCTTTAAGAGACTCAACTTTTGACTCGTCAAGAAACACTTCTTTTGGAACGTGAAAGAACACATATGTTGGTCCTCCAAAAGTCATGTTTCTTGGATCATCAACTTGAAGAGGTTTGTTCTTTAAGATAACCTTGATTTGAAACAACCTTGAATCGACTTCTTTCCATGCACATCTCCAAAAATGTTCAAGTAATGCTGCAATGTCTTTTGAAACTTCATGTAATCAAACCTCCCTTTTGTTTCCTCACATCTTCCGGCGTAGTTCCTTTTCGAACTTATGTCTTCTTTTGTTTCCTATAATAACAACCAGATTAGTAGAAAGAAAAATCATATTCACAAGCATAGAGGAAACAAATCCAACAATGTTCATGGATGGTGGCTGGTGTTTGATGTACTCCATGGGAAAATTTATTGATTCATCAAAACATGAAAGTTGTTGATTCATCTTCATGATTGGCAATGTGTTTGGAACATCTTTTGATGTTTCATCAACCTGTAAAAAAGAAAAATCAAGAATAGGAGGAAAAGAATTGTTAAAAAAATCTGCTTTCCATTCTTCTTTTCTTCTCCACATTCACTTTCAATTTCAACTTGCTTTTCATCCACAATCTTTTTATTTTCAACTCCATCTATTTTTCCTTATTCAAAATGTTCTTCTTCAATTGAATTCCTTTTGATGGCTCCAATGCTCTCTTTAAGATGGTTTTGGTCTTGAAGCACTTGGCTTGGTGTTAAAGGCACCAAAATAATCTTATGTCCTTCATATGCAAATGAGTAACGATTAGTGAGGCCATCATGTATTGCTCGCTTGTCATATTGCCAAATCTCCCTCCAAGGCTAGTTTTGTCGCCTAAATCTCCCTCCAAATTGCTTATGTCCATTCGGCAATGGTTGGTCTCCCTCCAATGGTTTTGGCGCCATTTAGCTTTCCCTCTATTGCTTTGCCTCCATTCTAGTTTCCCCCCAAAGGTCTAGGGGTGTGTTTCTTATGAGGGGACAAGTCCCTTGAACTAGTGACCTTGGGGTGGTGAGCTGACATAGGTAGCTTGAGCTGAAGTGTGCTGTGTGAGCTAGATTTGAGCTGAGTTGAGCTTTGAGCTAGATGAGCTACAGTTAGTGTTTGAGCTGATTTGAGACATTATAAGCTAGCCTTATCTAGGTGAACTCCTCTTCTATTGTCCTTGAGCTTCCTTGTATGTTTTGGAGCTATTTAGGAGTTTACTTATGCTTGCTCGAGTGAAAGAGCTTGTTTGGACTTGAATAAGCTTTGTGAGCTACCCTTTAGCTAGGTGAGCTTCTTCATCAGTTTCCTTAAGCTATCTTGAGCTCATTGGAGCTAAATGGAGCTAATAGGAGTTGAAATGAGCTGAACCGAATAAATGAGTTTGAATTGTGCTTGTTTTGAGCTGATTGAGCTTTAGGTCAGCTGCCCTTCAATCTTCACTTCATTTATTTGGTTGATATGTCCTACAAATGTTGCAAACACACATAAGTATGCATATAGTAGAAAATAAGAAATAACTAAGGATGTGGGTCACATGCTATGCATGAATAATAAATTAATAGGACATGATAAATGGGACATATGATAAGAATATCCTAAGATATAAATGCATGCTTATGACATCATAAACAAGGTAATAGAAAACGAAGTAAGGAAGAACTCCCTTAGAATCAGCCTTGAGGATCTTCAATGATGTGATCAAGTCATGGATAAAGTTGGTGCTGATTAGGATCGCGTCATCCCCCTTTCTTTAAAGCGATTTGTCCTCAAATCGTCAATTGGTTTGAAACGGCAGTAGGGAGATGTTTGAATGGCCGAATCCTCTTTCTCCCTTGTTAATGGGTAGTCACTTTCAAGAATTACCTCCTTTGAATAACCATCTTCAAGATACACGTCTTTAGATAGGCATCTTTAAGAGACTCAACTTTTGACTCGTCCAGGAACACTTCTTTTGGAACGTGAAAGAACACATCTGTTGGTCCTCCAAAAGCCATGTTTCTTGGATCATCATCTTGAAGAGGTCTGTTCTTTATGATAACCTTGATTTGAAACAACCTTGAATCTACTTCTTTCCATGCACATCTCCAAAAATGTTTGAGTAATGCTGCAATGTCTTTTGAAACTTCATGTAATTGAACCTCCCTTTTGTTTCCTCACATCTTTCGGTGTAGTTCCTTTTCGAACTTATGTCTTCTTTTGTTTCCTATATTCACAACCAGATTAGTAGAAAGAAAAATCATATTCACAAACATAGAGGAAACAAATCCAACAATGTTCATGGATGGTGGATGGTGTTTTATGTATTCCATGGGAAATATTATTCATTCATCAAAACATGAAAGTTGCTGATTCATCTTCATTATTGGCAATGTGTTTGGAACGTCCTTTGAAGTTTCATCAACCTGTAAAAAAGAAAAATCAAGAATAGGAGGAAAAGAATTGTTAGAAAAAATCTGCTTCCCATTCTTCTTTTCTTCTCCAAACTCATTTTCAATTTCTACTTGTTTTTCATCCACAATCTTTTTATTTTCAACTCCATCTATTTTTCCTTCTTCAAAATGTTTTCTTCAATTGAATTCCTTTTGATAGCTCCAATTCTCTCTTTTAGATGGTTTTGGTCTTGAAGCACTTGGCTTGGTGTTAAAGGTGCCAAAATAATCTTATGTCCTTCATATGCAAATGAGTAACGATTAGTGAAGCCATCATGTATTGCTCGCTTGTCATATTGCCATGGTCGACCGAGTAGAAGGTGACTTGTATTCATGGAAACAATATCACACAAAACTTTGTCTTTGTACCTTCCGATTGAGAATGGCACAAGTACTTGCTCCGTGACTTTTAATTCTTCTTTGTCATTCAACCATTGCAACTGATATGATCTCGACTATGAGTTTTGAATCATATATGTGAATGCCCGATCGTGATTCTAGTAAGAACTCTGCAGTGCTTTGAATGTATTCTGAAATTACTCAAACAACAATGTAAGTAGAAATAGATAAATAAGAAATAGAAATAATGGGATGAAAGATATGTAGAAGGGGTGTAGGAAGAGTGATAGTTGTGATTATGGAAGAAAAGAAAAAAAAATAAAAGATGAAAATGTAGGTGAAGATGATGGGGTGTTGGCGTTAAGATGAAGAAATTCAAAGGATGGATTGTGACCCCCTAACTATAAAGAGTTAGGAACCAGCAATATAATAAAGTGGAAATGAAGTGGTAGGATATGGAACGTGACCCACTAGCTATAGATGAGCTAGGAACCAACGCTATAACAAAAGGGAAATGGATGAAGACTACAAGACTAACTTGAAGCCGATAAAGTTCCACAAGAGAACAAGAATGAAAGCAATCTTTCAAAGATGTTTTATATATTCAAAGTGTGTCCTACAATGATCCTAAAGATGCCTATTTATAGTAGAAGTAGGCAGAATATGAAAAGGTGTTACAAGAAAGATGAATGCTCATCTTAATGCACTTGAATACACATGAATGCTTTGTCCTTTCTTCTCATCTTCAAAGCTGATTAGTTTAGACAAATTGAGGTTGAATTTAGTCATATTTTCGTCCAAATTAAGAAGGACTCTTGGGCTGCCTTGTTTTGCTATCATATGAAGAGAAAGGGGATGAATGTGGACAAGGATGAATGTAGACATCCTTGCTGTCCAGCTTAAGTGCAACTCTTCATCTTCCAAACTGATTAATATGACTTGAATGTCATAAAAGGTGAGTTTCATCCAGCCTTCATTTCATGTCTCCTCAATGAATTTTGAAACCCCACTTGAATGGTGATAACATCAACCTTGAATGCCTTGAATTTGCTGAATTAAGATGGCCATCAATTGCTTGTCTCTTGGTAGAAGATGAAAGAACTCTTCCTTGGCTCAAATTCATTCAAATCATCCATGCATAAAATTCCCGTAATAAAAATTTCAGCCTGCACTGTCTTCAGTAAATCATTCGTATCTCAAGCTCCCGATATCGGATTGAGGTGATTCAAAAGGCATTGGAAAGCTAAGAGATGGAGGAATAACGTCCAATTGATTTCTGGATCCAAACACGTCTGTATCGCATCCAGAATTGGAAGACATTCTGCTGATATTCTTGCATCTGGTAAAACCGTTCATCTTCCCTCATGCACCTAGACACAAAGGTAAACTTTATTCAATCTTTAATTGAAAACATGCATGTAAACAATTAAGAGTTAGTTTAATAAATGAGCTAGTTTGATGAATGAACTAGTTTAATTAATGAACTAACTTTATTCAATGAACTAATAATCTTGAATGAACTAGTTTAATCAATGAACTACTTAGTTAAATGAAGTGTATAACTAAATGAACTACATGTTTAAATGCAACGCATGCTTTAATGAACAACATGTTTATTGAATGCAATGAATGTTATGCAAACTTTAAATACTCATGCAAATTCATGCATAAGCAAAGTAAAGTGTTCCTCCCTTATTATTTCTTCTTTCTCACGTCCCAAGCTTGATGTAAACATATTTTCCATGGCTGCTTGGAACTCCTTGGCCCTTGCTCGAGTAATGGGGCCACCTGGGTACTTCTCTGGGTCTTTGCCATTGACGTTCATATCAGTCCCTCCCTCTTTAAGGCAATTTGTCCCCAAATCGTCATCTACATCATAAGGAGATAGGTCAGCAACATTGAAGGTTGCACTAACATTAAACTCACCTGGAAGATCTAATTGATAGGCATTGTCATTGATCTTCTTGACTATTTGGAATGGTCCATCTCCCGAGGCATTAATTTGGACTTTCGTTGAGCGGGAACCTTTCTTTCCTCATGTGCAGCCACACCCAATCCCCTGGCTCAAAGGAAATTCGCTTACGACCCTTATTTGCTTGCTGCTCATATTGCTTGGTTCGTTTTTCAATGTTCTCCCGCACTTGTTGATGAAGCTTCTTAACAAATTCAGCTTTATTAAGTCCATCTTTATTCACAATTTGATCAGCGGGTAATGGTAACAAGTCTATCGGTGTTAATGGATTGAATCCATACACCACTTCAAAAGGCGTGCGCCCTGTAGTACTATGGATCGAACGGTTGTATGCAAACTCCACATGTGGTAAACTCTCCTCCCATGTTTTCAAATTCTTCCTAATGATGGATCGAAGTAACATAGAAAGTACTCGGTTCACCACTTCAGTTTGGCCATCCGTTTGAGGGTGGCAAGTGGTGGAGAATAGTAACTTAGTACCAATCTTACTCCATAGGGCTCTCCAAAAGTGACTTAAGAACTTCACATCCCGATCAGACACAATAGTTCTTGGTATGCCATGTAACCTTAAGATTTCCCTGAAAAACAAAGTAGCAATATGTGAGGCATCATTAGTTTTGTTACAGGGAATGAAATGAGCCATTTTGGAGAATCTATCCACAACTACAAAGATGGAATCTTTGTTATTCTTGGTACGTGGAAGCCCTAGCACAAAATCCATTGAAATATCCATCCATGGTGCTTCCGGTATGGGTAGTGGTGTGTAAAGTCCATGTGGCATGACTTTAGATTTGGCCTTCCTGCAAGTGATGCATCGCTCACACAACCTCTCCACATCTCGTTTCATTTTAGGCCAATATAGGTGCTCTTGAAGTATAGCCAAAGTCTTTGCTATCCCAAAATGTCCCATTAATCCTCCTCCATGAGCTTCCTTAGTTAGCAATTCACGCATGGAACCTTGAGGGATGCATAGTCTTCCTTCCTTAAATAGGAAACCATCATGCTTATAGTATTTTTCAATTGACCCTTTCTCACAAGCTTTGTAAATCTCTCCAAAATCAGAGTCAGAGACATATAAGTCTTTAATAAAAACAAAACCCAATAACTTAGATTCCAAAGTGTTTAAAAGAATATACCTCCGTGACAATGCATCGGCAACTATATTCTCCTTACCTTTCTTGTACTTGATAACATATGGGAAAGTTTCAAGAAACTCCACCCATTTGGCATGCCTTTTGTTGAGTTTATGCTGCCCCCGGATATGTTTCAATGCCTCATGATATGTGTGAATGATGAACTCCTTAGGCCAAAGGTAATGTTGCCATGTTTCCATTGCCCTCACAAGAGCATACATCTCCTTGTCATAGGTAGGGTAATTAAGCGTAGCTCCACTTAATTTTTCACTGAAATAGGCTATAGGACGTCCACCTTGAGACAAAACTGCTCCAATTCCTACACCTGATGCATCACATTCAATTTCAAAAGTTAGATTAAAATCAGGTAGAGCAAGTAAAGGGGCATGTATTAAACAATCTTTAATGCTATTAAAGGACTTCTCTTGATCTTCCCCCCAAAAGAATTTAGAATTCTTCTTAATAACACTTGTTAGTGGGGCGGCTATGGTGCTGAAGTTGGGGACGAATCTTGATAAAAACTTGCAAGTCCATGGAAGCTCCTAACTTGAGAAATGCTTGCTGGTCGTGGCCACTCTTCAATGGCTTTAACCTTCTCTTTGTCCACCTCCAAGCCTTCAGATCTCACAACGAAACCTAGGAAAACAACCCTGTCAGTACAAAATGTACATTTTTGTAAGTTAGCAAACAGTTTTTCCTTCCTCAAAACTAGCAAAACTGACCTTAAATGTTGAACATGTTCTTCCATGGTTTTACTATAGATTAGAATGTCATCAAAGTAAACCACACAAAACTTACCCAAGAATGGCCTAAGAACATGATTCATTAACCTCATAAACGTGCTTGGAGCATTAGTTAAGCCAAAAGGCATAACCAACCACTCATAAAGGCCTTGCTTAGTTTTGAATGCTGTTTTCCACTCATCACCTTCCCGCATTCGTATTTGGTGGTAACCACTTTTAAGATCAATCTTGGAAAAGAGGTTAGAACCACTAAGCTCATCTAACATGTCATCTAAGCGAGGAATAGGGTGACGATACTTTACCGTAATTTTGTTTACCGCTCGGCAGTCCACACACATGCGCCAAGTTCCATCCTTCTTTGGCACAAGTAGAACCGCACGGCACATGGGCTAAGGCTTTCCCTCACGTAGCCTTTTGACATCAACTCAGATACTTGCCTTTGCAACTCCTTAGTTTCTTCGGGGTTGCTTCGGTACGCTGGTCGGTTTGGAATGACGGCTCCGGGAACAAAGTCTATTTGATGTTCTATGCCACGAATAGGTGGCAGCCCACTTGGTATTTCCTCCGGAAATAGGTCATCAAACTCCTGCAATAAAGACACAACAAAAGCAGGCAAATTTTGATCAAGGTAGTTAGTATTCAAGAAATTTTCCTTGTACATGAGTACAAGTGCTTCCTTTGCTGTCATTAAACTCTTTTTCAACTCTCTCTCTTTAGAAAGAATGCTGATTTTCCTTCCCTCATTTTTGATCACACTCCTTTGCTTTTACCTCCATTTTGGTCTCTCTCTCTTTGGCTTTTTCAATTTTTCCTCTCAATAAAATTTGGTCTTCATGTATTTGTTTTGGAGAAAGTGGGGCTAAAGTGATCTTCTTTTTGCTTCATGGGTGAACGTATACCGGTTGGTATACCCGTCATGGATCACTCGCCTATCAAATTGCCAAGGCCTTCCAAGTAATAAATGGCTTGCGTGCATTGGAACGACATCGCATAATACCTCGTCTTTGTACTTCCCAATAGAGAAAACAATTCGAACTTGTTTGGTCACCTTGAGTTCTCCTCCATCGTTGAGCCATTGTAGCTTATAAGGTTGTGGATGCTTTGTTGTTGCCAAGCCAAGTGTATCTACCATTAAGGTACTAGCAACATTAGTGCAACTACCACCATCAATAATAACAAAGCATACCTTTCCTCCAACATGGCAACGAGTATGGAAGATATTTTCTCGTTGTTCATTTCCTCCAACGGATTGTACGTTTAGGCTTCTTTTGACAACAATAACCTCTCCTTCCACGCCATACTCTAATTCTTCTTCTTCGATGGCAACATCTTCATTCTCATCCTCTTCTTGTTCCGATTCAACTTCTCCATCATCTCGAAGAAGCATGGTGTTGCGGTTCGGACATTGGCTTGCAATGTGTCCACGCCCCAAACACTTAAAACATTGTATGTCACGGAACGATTTGGAGTAGCGGTAGTCTTACCCTTGCTGGTTTTCGCAATGGGCTTACTTCCTTTCGGTGGTCCTCCTTTTTCGTGGGACGGTATTGGAGGAGTCTTCTTGTATGAACTTTGCCCCCATTTTGATGTTGAACTCCCATAAGATCGTGTGGCACCCTTTCTTTTGAGCTGTTTTTTCCACTTTCATGGCCATATGCACCATGTCTTCCATCTCCACATAATGTTGCAACTCGACCACGTTCGCAATGTCCGGATTTAGTCCCGCTAGGAATCTTGCCATTGTGGCTTCTCGATCCTCGTCGATGTTGGCTCGAATCATGGACACCTCCATCTCTTTGTAGTAATCTTCAACACTTCGGTTACCTTGTGAAAGATTTTGAAGACGGTTGAATAACTCGATGGTAGTGGGTTGGAATGAATCGCCTTCGCATCACCGCTTTCATTTCATCCCATGTAGTGATAGGATGTTCTCCATTGCGTCTCCTACTTGATGTCAATTGATCCCACCATATTAGTGCATAATCCGTAAACTCAATGGCAGCGAGTTTTACCTTTTTAAGCTCTGAATAGTTATGGCACTCAAAAATGTGCTCAACCTTCTTTTCCCATGCAAGATAGGTTTCAGGATCCGCTCTTCCTTGAAAAGGAGGAATGGTAATCTTGATGTTGCTGAGATTATCGTCTACTCGTGGTCGAGCTCTCTGGCCTTGTTGTACCATGCTATGTTGGGATACTTGATCTTGCACATCATCTACTTCAACTTCTTCAGGATACTCCTTATTACCTGATTAGCTTGTGAAATTTCAAGCTGGTCTATTCGTTCAATTAGGGGCTCCAATTGCTCTTGGATCATTTTGGCCATTGCTTGAAGCATAGCCTGATTTTGCAAATTGGGAATTCCTTCACCACTATGACCAGATCTTTGTGACATGTTAGATAAAGAAACAAAAGAAATTAAACCTTACTAACACAAAATCTCACCTTTCCACTCCAAAGAAAATGCACTCACACTCGTGTTTCACTCGGGTTAGGCTTTTCCCCTTAATGCACACTCATGCCTTTTACCACTCGTGCTTTATTTTCAAGTCCTTTTGGGAACTTCCTCAAGGCTTACAAGTGTCTCGTGGACTTCGGCTGAAACAATTCTAGCTTGGTAGGAGAATGATGAATAAAAAAAAGGATAATGGCTTCAAAAAGAAAGAATTACTAAGAATAGGTAAAGGAATTTGTAATTCAACAATAAGAAATGATGTATTGTAAATTTTTTTTAAACAAGAATAGATTGCTCCCTCCCTCTTTAAGATTTTTTTTGATTTTTTTTTACTAACCCGGGAGAGAGAAAAATAATACGCTTACTGAATCGTCTAGGCTCTGATACCAAATGATATGATCTCGACTATGAGTTTTGAATCATATATGTGAATGCCCGATCGTGATTCTAGTAAGAACTCTGCAGTGCTTTGAATGTATTCTGAAATTACTCAAACAACAATGTAAGTAGAAATAGATAAATAAGAAATAGAAATAATGGGATGAAAGATATGTAGAAGGGGTGTAGGAAGAGTGATAGTTGTGATTATGGAAGAAAAGAAAAAAAAATAAAAGATGAAAATGTAGGTGAAGATGATGGGGTGTTGGCGTTAAGATGAAGAAATTCAAAGGATGGATTGTGACCCCTAACTATAAAGAGTTAGGAACCAGCAATATAATAAAGTGGAAATGAAGTGGTAGGATATGGAACGTGACCCACTAGCTATAGATGAGCTAGGAACCAACGCTATAACAAAAGGGAAATGGATGAAGACTACAAGACTAACTTGAAGCCGATAAAGTTCCACAAGAGAACAAGAATGAAAGCAATCTTTCAAAGATGTTTTATATATTCAAAGTGTGTCCTACAATTATCCTAAAGATGCCTATTTATAGTAGAAGTAGGCAGAATATGAAAAGGTGTTACAAGAAAGATGAATGCTCATCTTAATGCACTTGAATACACATGAATGCTTTGTCCTTTCTTCTCATCTTCAAAGCTGATTAGTTTAGACAAATTGAGGTTGAATTTAGTCATATTTTCGTCCAAATTAAGAAGGACTCTTGGGCTGCCTTGTTTTGCTATCATATGAAGAGAAAGGGGATGAATGTGGACAAGGATGAATGTAGACATCCTTGCTGTCCAGCTTAAGTGCAACTCTTCATCTTCCAAACTGATTAATATGACTTGAATGTCATAAAAGGTGAGTTTCATCCAGCCTTCATTTCATGTCTCCTCAATGAATTTTGAAACCCCACTTGAATGGTGATAACATCAACCTTGAATGCCTTGAATTTGCTGAATTAAGATGGCCATCAATTGCTTGTCTCTTGGTAGAAGATGAAAGAACTCTTCCTTGGCTCAAATTCATTCAAATCATCCATGCATAAAATTCCCGTAATAAAAATTTCAGCCTGCACTGTCTTCAGTAAATCATTCGTATCTCAAGCTCCCGATATCGGATTGAGGTGATTCAAAAGGCATTGGAAAGCTAAGAGATGGAGGAATAACGTCCAATTGATTTCTGGATCCAAACACGTCTGTATCGCATCCAGAATTGGAAGACATTCTGCTGATATTCTTGCATCTGGTAAAACCGTTCATCTTCCCTCATGCACCTAGACACAAAGGTAAACTTTATTCAATCTTTAATTGAAAACATGCATGTAAACAATTAAGAGTTAGTTTAATAAATGAGCTAGTTTGATGAATGAACTAGTTTAATTAATGAACTAACTTTATTCAATGAACTAATAATCTTGAATGAACTAGTTTAATCAATGAACTACTTAGTTAAATGAAGTGTATAACTAAATGAACTACATGTTTAAATGCAACGCATGCTTTAATGAACAACATGTTTATTGAATGCAATGAATGTTATGCAAACTTTAAATACTCATGCAAATTCATGCATAAGCAAAGTAAAGTGTTCCTCCCTTATTATTTCTTCTTTCTCACGTCCCAAGCTTGATGTAAACATATTTTCCATGGCTGCTTGGAACTCCTTGGCCCTTGCTCGAGTAATGGGGCCACCTGGGTACTTCTCTGGGTCTTTGCCATTGACGTTCATATCAGCAACTCATGGGGACTTGGATGCTTGGTTGTCTCGAGGCCTAACTTTTCCACCATATAAGTGTTGGCAATGTTTGTACAACTCCCACCATCGATAATCACAAAACACACTTTACCATTTACATGGCAACGAGTGTGAAAGATGTTTGACCGCTGTTGATCATCTAGCACGTCTTGGATCTCATTTTCTCCTCTTGAGGTTGATGGATTGTTGAAAGAATCCTGTGACATGGTTAGTGAAATAAAAGAAAAAAAATAAACCTCACAGCGCACTCACAAAATCCTCACAAATTCACTCCAAGGAAAAGAATAGATGTCACTCCACTCTTCACTCATGTTTACTCTCGAGAATATGGCTTTTACTTCCCCTTCTGAACTCACAACTCTTTTGCCTTTCTCTACTCGATTCTCTCGTCAAAAGTTCTTGAAAGAACTGACTCCAAACCTATCAAAACTTTAAACTATACGGCGTTTGGGCTGCAAATAACGTTAGGCTAGAAAAAAAAGGAATGAAAGAAATGAAAAAGGAATGGAAAGAAAAAATAAAAAAGGTACGATATAAGAAAAATAGAAATGAAATGAAATTGAAGAAACTAAAACTGACGTACCATAAAACTCACTTACAACTCGATCGAGAAACAATCAATCTTGATGTACTTCTTCGAGCCTGGTTGCTTGTTTGTTTTGTTTTGCCTTCACCACCTTTGGGTTTCACTATATACTTTTTTTTCTTTTTTTTCTTTTACTAATTCAAATTTCTTAAGAAAGATAAGAAGGAATTCTGATTTTTTGCATCTTTTTTGTACTCTTTTTTTTCAAAATGAAATCACAAAAGATTAGGGCATACTTGATTCTTCCAAAAGCTTTGATTACCATATGATGCGCTCCAACTCTCCAATTGATGTTGTTGAGAGAAGTTTGAATGTTCCCGACTGTGAATGCAAGTAAGCCTTGTAATCCAAATGCTTTAAGATGATGAAATAATGGAAAGATGATAATAGTTTAGAGTGCGAAAGCATATGATGCTTGATGTGTAAGAAAATGGATCAAAGAAAGGAAATGGTTAAGTGTAGGGTAGGTTTGGTTATGATGAATGAATGGGAAAGATAGGATGGTGAAATGGAATGAAAAAGGATGGTAGTATTCAAAGAATTCAAAGAAAGAAACTATACTGAAAACTATAATCATATTTCTTAAGAGAATGATTTTGAGGGCGGTAGATATGACTTGGACCCTTTGGTTATATAAAAAACCAAGAACCCAAAGTATAGGATGAAAGATAGGAGATGCCACAAGCAAAGCTTGATAAGTCGATAAAGTTCTTAAAAGAACAAGTTCGAGAGAAAACCTCACAAAGGATAAATATATTTCAAAGAAATGTTGTGACTGAGTTGATTACAAGGGTGGCCGAATGGCCCTATATATAGTTTACAAAAGGGTGTGGCCTAAAAGGCCTCTATCTATTCAAATAACCATTCAGTTTAAGCCATGCCTCACTGTAAAGATTTTCCTCCAAAATGTGACGCCCAAATCTCCCTCCAAATTACTTGTGTCCGTTCGGCAATGGTTGTTGTCTCCCTCCAATGGTTTTGGCACCATTTAGCTTTCCCTCTATTGCTTTACCGCCATTCTGGTTTCCCTCCAAAGGTCTAGGGGTGTGTTTCTTTTGAGGGGACATGTCCTTTGAAGTGGTGACCTTGGGGTGGTGAGCTGACATAGGTAGCTTGAGCTGAAATGAGCTGGGGGAGCTAGATGTGAGCTGAGTTGAGCTTTGAGCTGGACGAGCTGCAGTTAGTGTTTAAGCTGCTTTGAGATATTATAAGCTACCCCTAGCTAGGTGAACTCCTCTTCTAGTGTCCTTGAGCTTCCTTGCATGTTCTGGAGCTGAATATAGATATTTAGGAGTTTACTTGTGCTTGCTCGAGTGAAAGAGCTTGTTTGAACTTGAATGAGATTTGTGAGCTGCCCTTTAGCTAGGTGTGCTTCTTCATGAGTTTCCTTAAGCTATCTTGAGCTTATTGGAGCTGAATGGAGCTAAATAGAGTTGAACCAAATGAATGAGCTTGAATTGAGCTGATTGAGCTTTAGTTGTGCTGCCCTTCAATCTTCTCTTCGTTTATGTGGCTGATATGTCCTACAAAAGTTGCAAACACACATAAGTATGCATATAATAGAAAATAAGAAATAACTAAGTAAGGATATGGGTCACATGCTATGCATGAATAATAAATTAATAGGACATGATAAATGGGACATATGATAAGCATATCCTAAGATATAAATGCATGCTTATGACATCATAAATAAGGTAATAAAAAATAAAGTAAGGAAGAACTCCCTTAGAATCAGCCTTGAGGATCTTCAATGACGTGATCAAGTCATGGATAAAGTTGGTGCTGATTAGGATCACATCACTTGATGTGTTTCAATGACTCATGGTCTGTATTCACAACAAATTCCTTCGACCACAGGTAATGTTGCCATTTTCCAAGGCCCTAATCAAGCATACATTTCCTTGTCGTATGTTGGATAGTTCAAGGTTGCTCCATTTAGTTTCTTGCTAAAATATGCAATTAGACACCCCTCTTGTGATAAAATAGCTCCGATCCCTATACCTAAAGCATCACACTCGATCTCGAATGTCTTATCAAAGTTTGGTAAGGAAAGCAACGGTGCCTTTGTTAAGCATTCCTTAATCTGATTTAAAGCCCGTTCTTGCTTAATATTCCAAAAGAAACTTGCATTCTTTTTAATCACGTTAGTTAAAGGAGCTGCAATGGTACTAAAATTAGGAATAAGCCTTTGATAGAAACTGGCCACTCCATGAAAGCTCCTTACCTCGCTAATGTTTGTAGGCGTTGACCACTCTTCAATTGCTTGTACCTTCTCGTGATCAACCTCCAAGCCTTCATAACTCACTACAAATCTTAGAAACACAAGTTTGTTTGTACAGAAAACACATTTTTTTAAGTTAGCATACAATTTCTCTTTTCGAAATGTACTCAAAACAAACCTGAGATGTAATTCATGGCCCTTCAAAGAATGGTTATATATGATAATGCCGTCAAAATAAACAACATAAAACTTACCAATATAATACTGTAAGACGTGATTCATCAATCTCATAAACGTGTTAGGTGTATTTGTTAAACTGAAAGGCATTACAGTCCACTCATACAAACCTTGCTTTGTTTTGAATGCCGTTTTCCATTAATCACCTTCTCTCATCCTGATTTGGTGATATCTACTTTTAAGATTGATCTTTGAAAACACACTAGAACCACTCAATTCATCCAACATATCATCTAGGCATGGTATAGGATGTCGATATTTGATTGTGATCTGATTGATTGCTCGACAATCCACACACATGCGCCATGACCCATCTTTCTTGAGGACCAACAGTACAGGAACGACACATGGGCTTAAGCTCTCTCGAATATAGCCTTTTTCCATCAATTTTTGCAATTTTCGTTGTAACTCTTTTGTTTTCTCGGGGTTACTCCTATATGCTAGTCGATTGGGTAATGTAGCACCAAGCACAAAATCGATTTGATGTTCTATTCCATGAATAGGTGGTAAACCTCCTGAAATCTCATCAGGTAAAACATCTTCAAAATCCTACAAAAGATAAACAATAGAAGAAGGCAATGTTGCATCGAGTCCGTTAGTTTTCAAAAAATTCTCCTTGTACAAAAGAACAAGAAGTGTTGCCTCGCCAAAACACATTTTATAATTTCACTACCCCTCGCATATATGCTCATTTTAAGTTTCTCTCCCCAGCTTTCAATTTCACTCTTTCCCTTCCCACTTTTACTAGTACTTACTATTTTTCTCTCATTCTCTCGCTCATTTTTCCTCATTTTTATTTTAATCCTTGGAAACTTTTTCAAATGTAATTGATCATCGTGTACTTGCTGCATTGACAAAAGGGTTAGCGTGTGCTTCCTTCCTTCAAAAGTGAATGAGTATCGATTGCTATATTTGTCATGATTCACTTTTCGATCGAACTGCCAAGGCCTCCCCAAAATTAAGTGGCTGACATACATGGGTACAACATCACATAGGACCTCGTCCTTGTATCTACTAATGGAAAATGGTTCGAGTACCTTCTTTGTCACCATCAATTCCCCACCATCATTAAGCCATTGAAGCTTATACGGATGTGGGTGTTTTGTTGTCACCAATCCAAGTCTGTCCACCATTAACATGCTGGCAACATTAGTACAACTTCCTCCATCAATAATCACAAAACATACCTTTCCATTAATATGTGATACATGTATGGGGGGCTAAAATGATGCATTGTAGCCAAAGAGTTGAAGCTGTTTTATAAGTCTGGAATTTCAGCCGACTTGCATCGAATTTTCGTATGGGATCCGGGCACTTCTGAGTCTACATGTCTTCTTCAAACATATTCGTCTGTCTCTTAGCTTTCCAATGCATCTTGAAACGCATCAATCCGACATCGGGAGCTCAAGTTATGTCCTTTTTAGTGAAGACCGTGCGAGCAGAAATCTCTATACGGTTTTATCACGGGAAATATTATTTATTACGAATTTTCAATAATTTTATTGATTATTTGTACTTAAATTTAATCTAGGATTCTTTATGAAGATATTTAGATGATTTAGGATTAGATTTGTTATTTATTTATTAGTTTTTTAGGTTAGATAAAATATGTTTATTTATTTTATTATTATGTTTACTTTTCCTAATTTAAGTTGAACTCTTCATTTGTAACCTATTTAAAGGCATATTTGCTTCATTAATAAGAACAACATCGTGAATTTATGAGTTGCAAAAACCTTTGGCCATGGGCCATTATATTTTCAAGGTAGATAGATTTGCCTTGTTATTTTTCGTATCAGAAGTCTTCTTCAACGTAAGTTCGTCAAGTTCTTGTGATGGAGATCATCTTCACACTCTTGCTTGCCTAGGTAATTGCGTCTAGGAGGGTGGGTTAGAGCCGCTTGAGGTTGCTTGCTTAGATAATCGCGTCTAAGAGGGTGCCGAGGACAAAATATCCTACAACATCTATCTCGTCATCATCCATTCATCGGAGAGATTCGTGCCGTTTGCAGGTGTTTGCCTATTCAATTGTGATTAGGAGGGTGCCAAGGACAAATCTATCCAACACCGCCACCGTCAAATTCATCCTATCTCGTTTTCTACATCAAGATCATGCTTTATTATCGGTTTGCTGAATGTGGAGTTTAGTGTTTTCTCGGATCATATTAGTGAGTTTGCTAGATTAATTGTGATCTAGAGGGTTCCTAGATTTTGAGGTAATTCTTGGATCCTGGCTTCCGTATCAATTGGTAATCAGAGCCTTGGTTTAGGTGCTTGAAACAATTATCTTTTACTGTTGTTTTAGTAGTTGAGAAAAAAGAAAAAATATATAATTCTCTATATAGATCCTAGTTTTAATATATCATTCCTGGAAACATCTCAAGAGACTTGAAGGTTGTGGTCAAAAACTCTTAAGATTCGGGACGAATCATTTTCAACAGGGGGAGAATGATACATGTATGGGGGGCTAAAATGATGCATTGTAGCCAAAGAGTTGAAGCTGTTTTATAAGTTTGGAATTTCAGGCGACTTGCATCGAATTTTCGGATGGGATCCGGGCACTTCTGAGTCTACATGTCTTCTTCAAACATATTCGTCTGTCTCTTAGCTTTCCAACGCATCTTGAAACGCATCAATCCGACATCGGGAGCTGAAGTTATGTTCTTTTTAGTGAAGACTGTGCGAGCAGAAATCTCTATACGGTTTTATCACGGGAAATATTATTTATTACGAATTTTCAATAATTTTATTGATTATTTGTACTTAAATTTAATCTAGGATTCTCTATGAAGATATTTAGATAATTTAGGATTAGATTTATTATTTATTTATTAGTTTTTTAGGTTAGATAAAATATGTTTATTTATTTTATTATTATGTTTACTTTTCCTAATTTAAGTTGAACTCTTCATTTGTAACCTATTTAAAGGCATATTTGCTTCATTAATAAAAACAACATCAACAATTCACAAGCCATCTTCATCTTCAACCTTCACACCATATTCCATAATTCCATAAACAAAGCTGGAATTTTCAGATTTGTTTTACCTATCTTCTTCTTAATCTTTTCTCATCTTTTTACTTATATTCTTATTTCTTATCATCTAATCCTTCATCTCGTCTTTCTTTCTTTAAATTTCCAGCCTTGAATCTGAAAAATTCAAGAAAATCCTTTCTCTTTTCTCTTGAATTTTCATATCTGCCCAAACTTCCTTGATTGAGTCTAGAGCTCCTAGTTCTTGCAACAACTTGATTGAAGGCTTCCAAATCCAAGATTGCGCTACTCTATCAATATGGCAACATTTATGAAAGATATTCTCTCGTTGCTGGTCGCCTTGCACAATTTGTGTATATAGACTCCTCTTCACAACGTGCGCTTCTCCTTCAGCGAGAAGGTCTAAGTCTTCATCATCTTCACTTATGGCATCAACTTCTTATACAATCCTATTCAGCACAAACTTTCTTCTTATACAGGGGAGTTCTACCTTACTTTGTCTATTATTATCTTCTTTATGCATTATATATTATTATAAACATGCTTTGCATATTAGGATTATCACATGTTTATTTGCATAATATATGGTATTCATGCATAACCTATGATTCACGTCTTTATATTTAGTTTAAGCCATTTAAGTATGTTTACATTGTATTGCATCTTTTAACTTAAGTATGCATCATAATTTAGCTTTATTTCAGCTCACACATTGTTTATTGTTTCCTTTAGGTACTAAGGATGAAGGCACAAGCTCAAAACAGCTCAAGGACCTCACAACAAGCTCGGATTAACTCCAGGACATTCAAGGCAGCTGGGATTAGCTCAAGGAGTCCAATAGAAGCTCAGATCAGCTTAAAACTTAAGGAGAACATTCTAAAGGAGCTCACAAGCTTGAAGGACCAGCTCACCTAGCTAGAGTAAGCTCGGAATAGCTCAAATCAGCTTGAAGATTGAGTAAGCTCTTTCAGCTAGCTAGCTCAGCTCACTCCAAGCTCAACCAGATCATTTCAGCTCCACCTACACATGCCAGCTCACCACCCCAAGGGTCATGTCCCCTCCTAAGGAACATGTCCTTAGCTAATTGGAGGGAACTTGAAAATGGGCGGAAAACACATGCAGGGAATTTCATACGAGAAATTACAACTTTTCAAATGTTTGTGCGCCAAAACCATTTGGAGGGAGACAAAAAGATGGCCGAATCATTACCAGCCCTTTGGAGGGAGTCACAACCAGCCTTTGGAGGGAGACACCTACCTATTCGGCCACCCCTTCACCTATGTAATGCCTTTTCGGCTACAGCCCTAAAAAACTATAAATAGGGCCTTTCATTTCATTTGTAACACATCCCATTCATATCAATTAAATTACCTTTGTGAGAATTTTCTCTCTTTTAGTTCTTTTTAGAACTTTATCGACTTATCAAGTACTTTGTACTTGTGGCGTCAACCTTCCTTTCTACCTTGATACTTTGGGTTCTTTTATAACCAACGGGTCCAAGTCCTTTCTACCATCCCTTAAAGACATCTATAAGGTTCGGGGGTTATGCTCTCTATAGCCTAGTTTCTTCCTTGATTATTTAAGATACTACCTTCACCTTTCCATCCATTTCCATCACCATTTCTATACACCATTCTTACCATTTTTCGTAGCCACCATTCACATACGTTTCATTCTTTCAAGCCATCTTACTTTGCAGTAATCACTTGCTTGCCTTCCTAGATCCTACAGTCATTTCAATTTGTTCAAAAAATAGAAAAAATTAGATTTGAAAAGTAAAAAAGAAGAAAAAAAGAAAGTTTTGGATAACACAAGTTCAAGGGTGAAAAAGCACAACATCATCTTCAACATCAAGCCTGAAGCCATCTTCTTCAAGACTTCGATTGCTTGTCAAGGAAGGTTGTGAGTTTTTCTCGCCGAGTAAGTAACCCTTTTCTTCTTTCTTTTTCTATTCTAAACTTACCTTTACACCATATTCTTTTCTTTTTCCTTTTCCTTTTAAACTAACCATTTCAGCCGACGCACAAGATACAATACTTGCCTAAGTCTTGAATAAGTTCCTTAAAGAACTTTACAAGAGAGAAAGGAGTGGAAAAGGAAATTGAGAGTGTGAGATCATAAGGGGATAATAAAAGTCAAATAACATCCTAGAGTGCAAACACGAGTGTGAGTGGAGTATAATTTTCCTTGGAGTGAACTGCGAGGGTTTTGTTGAGTGCAATCTGGTAAGGTCTTTTCATTTTTTTATTTCATCACTAACAAATGGCACAAGATTATTTTCCATCTGCTTCCAACGGGGTTCTTGTTGGTAAAAGAACATTAAGCCTACAAGCCAAGGATGATGACCGGCAAAGGGAGAACGTCTTCTATACCCGATACTATGTGAATGACAAAATATGCTCCCTGATCATCGATGGAGGAAGTTGTGTAACACCCATAACGTATATCTGTAATACGAATATACATTACAGATGCTACTAAAAACATATATTGAAATTTTTTTAAACTCTTCGGTAAACAACATTTTCTATAAATTTCAACTGAAAACAATTCTAGACAATTTGATAGAGTAGCGCAATCTTGGATTTGGAAGCCTTCAATCAAGTTGTTGCAAGAAGTAGGAGCTCTAGACTCAATCAAGGAAGTTTGGGCAGATTTGAAAATTCAAGAGAAAATAGAAGGGATTTTCATGAATTTTTCAAATTCAAGGCTGAAAATTTAAATAAAGAAAGAAAAGATGAAGGATTGTATGATAAGAATATAAAAAAAGATTAAAAAAATATTGAGAAAGAGATAAGTAAAACAAATCTGAAAATTTCAGCTTTGTTTATGGAATTATGGAAGATGGTGTGAAGGTTGAAGATGAAGATGGCTTGCAAATTGTTGATGTTGTTTTGTCCTCGGCACCCTCTTAGACTCAATTATCTAAGCAAGCAACCTCAAGCGGTACCCACCCTCCTAGACGCGATTATCTAGGCAAGCAAGAGTGTGAAGATGATCTCCCTCACAAGAACTAGTCGAACTTATGTTGAAGAAGACTTCGAAGGCACAAGTAATCAGCACTTGCAAAAACAAACTCACTAAATATTTCATAAATAAAAAAAATCTATCTTGCAATGATGGAGGCTTCATCCTTTTATAGGTGAAGGATAAACAAAGTAATTTAACTTCTACTAAAACAAGGAAAACCTAATCTAATTAAAAAATAATAAAAAAATAACAGCCTTTAAACTCCTTGTGCTTGTGTGGCAAGGAATAGGGTGATAAGGCAAGTGATAAGCTGATAAGGGCTGGGTGGCTGGTTCCTAAAGTATATAAAACCCTAAAAACATCAATTTAAATGATAATAAATATATTGGGCTAAGTTTAATTCGTCCAAAGCCGTATATGTTAGCTTTCGGGTTGAATTTTACAAAATCCCGTAATAATCTCGTATCCAGTTTTCTGCATGCCCAGTCTTCAGTAAATTGGACGTATCTTGAGTTCCTGATGTTCGATTGACGCGTTTCAAGATGCATTGGAAAGACAACTGAATGAAGGACAATTTGTTAGAAGACAACTTGACACAAAAAATGTCTGGATCCCATCCAAAAACTCGTCGCAAGTTAGCTGACTTTCCAGACATTACAAACAGATTCAATTTCTTGTCCAAGATGCATCGTTTTTGACCTCCTATGTGTGCACTGTTTTGGCTTTTATTGTTTGCATCGAACAAATTGAGCTTCTTGTCCAATATTAGTAATTTGACCCCGCTCATGCATGTATCATTCCCCCACTCCTCAAAAGGATTCGTCCTCGAATCTAAATCGACAATGAGAAAACAATCATCAACTTCAATTGAAAAGGCTTCTTTGTTGTATGTGGAGTGATCTAATTGAGCTCCTCTCAATGGTTCAACAAAATCCTGAAAAAATAAGACAGCACTACTCGAACATTTGTAAGGATTAGTCAAAACAAAATCACCCATCGCGTTCTTTTTCTTGTCTTTTTCTTTTGGGCTTTGTGTGACTTTTACCTCATATGTATTTTCACTCACCAAATTTGGGCCATTAATTTGACTTTTTTCACTCTCGGCCTCTTTACTCTCAGTCTTTTGTATCTCACATCCCATATCCATCTCACAAAATTTATGATAGGACAAGAATCAAATGAAGGGTTAGAATTACACTTACTTTCTTCGTGGGGAGGTGATGAGAGTATAGCAAGTGGACCTACTACTTCACATGAGGGATTAGAAGCATTGTCATCTTGTCTAATGTGTTCACTATCACTATCCTTTTGTTTGGGAGATGCTTCTTCTCCAATATCAACATTTGCACAAATGCTAGAAGTAGAAGTACGAAGAGAATCATGTGTACCTTCTGGTTTTTGGATGTCTTCATGGTTGGTTGCCTTTGTGTGGTCAATTGATTCAGCCTTTTGCGCTTCCAATCTTTTTCGTTTTATCCTCTCACACTGTTTTTTTGCTTTCGCTATTTCTTCATCTACTTTTTCTGGCTCTATTGTAGCAAATGAGAGCTTCTGGCCTTGATGCACAACCGAGTATCCATTTGTATTGATTCGATGGACAGCGCCACGATCATATTTCCAAGGTCTTCCTAATAGCAAGTGGGTGACTTCCATAGGAATCACGTCACACCATACATCATCACAATAGCTTCCAAGAGTAAAAGAGATTAAACAACGTTCGGTTACCTTCATATCTGGTCCGCCCCTTGAAGATGATACGACTTAGGGTGTTCCTGGCATGGTAGATCGAGTGCATCAACAATGAAGCTGCTCACTAAGTTTACACGACTGTCACCATCAATAATTAAAGAACATAGATTACCATGTATCTTACATCGTGACTAAAAAATATTTATTGGTATACGATAACGAGTGTTGAAAAGAGAATAAAACATCCTAATTGCTTTAAGAATCCAAAGAAAATGTTAGACACCAATAGAATTATAGTTGCAAGGAGAAAGAAGAGTATGCAACTTTTAGTCCTACTAACACAAGGAAACAAGGTGTTAGAAGATGTGTAAGACGCAATAAAAGCTAAAACAAATGAAAACTAATGGCTAAGAATGAAAGAAAATTAGAAAACCCCCGAAAACCCTAGAATTTTGCAGCAACTTGATCTACTTCGTTTGAGTTGTTCCCGATGTCAAAAAATTCTGAAATTTTATGTGGTGACTCCTCAGAAGGTGTAGATCTGATCTGGAAATTTTCAGCTCAAAATTCGCTCATTTGAATTTGACGTATTTTCCCTAATTTTCGAGTTTTCACCCAAAAACGCCAAAATTCTTGTCAAGAATCGTCCCAAATCTGATACCAAATGATAGAGTATCGCAAATTTGAATAAAGAGAAAAACAAAACAAACCAAAATAAAAGAACAAATCTAAAAATTCAGATTTGCTTATAGTGGTGGCGTCAATGGAGGAAGCTTGAATATGTGGAGATGGTGTGATGAATTGATAGTTGTTGTTTTGTCCTCGGCACCCTCTTAGACTCAATTATCTAAGCAAGCAACCTCAAGCGGCTCTAACCCACCCTCCTAGATGCGATTATCTAGGCAAGCAAGAGTGTGAAGATTATCTCCCTCACAAGAACTCGTCGAACTTATGTTGAAGAAGACTTCGAAGGCACAAGTAATCAGCACTTGCAAAAACAAACTCACTAAACATTTCATAAATCAAAGAAAATCCCCCTTACAATGATGGAGGCTTCATCCTTTTATAGGTGAAGGATAGACAAAGTAATTTAACTTCTACTAAAATAAGGAAAACCTAATCTAATTAAAAATAATAATAAAATAACAGCCTTTAAATTCCTTGTGCTTGTGTGGCAAGGGATAGGGTGATAAGGCAAGTTATAAGCTGATAAGGGCTGGTTGCTTGGGCAGCAAGTAAACTTGATGAAGGCTGGTTTGCTTGGGCATCAAGTAATGGGCTGATAAGAGCTGTTTTGATTGGGCAGCAAGTAAAAGTTGATAGGGCCTTTATTTGGACGAATTTAAGGGTATTTGGGCTGGTTTAGATGATAAGAAATTGGTTCTTGGGCAAGGAGGCATGTGTGGGCTATTTTAAAAGCTAACTAGGCCTAAAAACACTTGTAAATCCTAATTTGGGCTAAAAAAAAAAATCTGACACAATCTTTTATAGTAACAAGTATTGGGTCTAATTACAATAAAAAGGGCTAATTAATGGACATCTAAAGGCTCATGGATATCCATCTCCAAAGGTGCAACAAGTTGAGTTTTTGTGACCCAATTATTCTTGAAGGATGTTAAGTGTGGACTTCCTTCAAGAAATTCTTCTTTCTTCATGGCAGCTTGTAATCCTTTGCTCACGAATACTTGGACGGTCGAATTCAGCTTGTCCTTGATTAGCTTAGACTTGGCTCGGGTTATTAGGCCAAGTGGAAAAGTAAGTCCATCTTGTCCTTGGAATTGCCTTGTGGTACATGTATCATCCCCTCTCTCCTCAAAAGGATTCGTCCACGAATCTGAAACATCAAAGGGAGAAAGATCAGAAACATTAAAAGTTGTACTCACATTATACTCACCTGGTAGATCAATTCGGTATGCATTGTTGTTAATCCTTTCAAGGACTTGGAATGGTCCATCTCCTCGTTGATCCAATTTGGATTTCCTATGGTTCGGAAATCTTTCTTTACGCATGTGCAACCAAACCCAATCTCCTGGTTCAAAGACAACTTGGCGTCAGCCTTTTTTGACTTTGGTAGCAATGTTTTCATATGTTTTCTCCATTCTTTGCTTTGCCTTAGTGTGAATGCATTTAACTAACTCCGCTTTCTTTTCGCCATCTAAGCTGCTAATATTATCAATAGGTAAAGGAACAAGGTCTAATGTAGTTAAGGGGTTAAAACCATAAACTACTTCAACTGGAGAATAACCGGTGGATGAATGAATAGAATGGTTGTAGGCAAACTCTACAAAAGGTAGATATTCTTCCCAAGTTTTTGTGTTCTTATCGACAACAGTTCTGAGTAATGCACCTAAGATCTGATTTATTACCTCGGTTTATCCATCCGTTTGTGGGTGACAAGTAGTAGAATAAAGAAGTTTGGTACCTATCTTTCCCCACAAAACCTTCCAAAAATGGTTTATGAACTTTACATCTCTATCGGAAATGACGGTGCGTGGAATTCCATGAAGTCGTACTACTTCTCTAAAGAAGAGATCAGCTACATGTGTTGCATCATCCGTTTTATGGCATGGTATGAAGTGAGCCATCTTTGAAAACTTGTCGACCACAACAAAAATACAATCTCGACCCTTTTTGGTACGAGGTAATCCAAGAATAAAGTTCATAGATAAATCGACCCAAGGGAAAGAAGTGATAGGAATGGGTATATAAACCGTTAGGACTTACCTTGGATTTTGCTTGTTTATATACGATGCAAGATGCGCATACCTTTTCCACGGTTTTTCTCATATGTGGCCAAAAAAATGCTTCATTACCATGTCTAACGTTTTGGAGATGCCAAAGTGCCCCATTAAGCCTCCGGAGTGTGATTCATGAACTAGCAATTCTCTAATGGAGCCTTGTGGTATACACAACATGTTTATTCGGAAAAGAAACCCATCTACAAGATAAAACTTGTTAAAAGCACCTTTTAAACAATGAGTATAAATTTCCTTGAAATCTGGATCATTATGATACTATTGCTTTATATGTTCGAATCCCAATATAGTAGCATGCATTTGAGTAATTAGGGTATACCTTCTAGATAGTGCATCTGCTACTACATTATCCTTACCTTTTTTGTACTTTATCACATAAGGGAATGTTTCAATAAACTCCACCCACCGAGCATGTCTCTTGCTCATATTACCTTGGCCGTTTAGCCACTTGAATGATTCGTGGTCGGTGTGTATGATGAACTCCTTTGGAAGAAGGTAGTGTTGCAAAACTTCAAGTGCACGAACTAATGCAAGGAGCTCTTTATCATAAGTTGAGTAGTTCAAATGTGCTCCTTTTAACTTCTCGCTAAAGTAAACGATTGGTTGTTTGTCCTGTAAAAGAACTGCGCCTATGCCTATACCGGAGGCATCACATTCTAACTCAAAAGTTTTAGAAAAATCAAGAAGATGAAGAATTGGGGCAGTACAAAGTTTACCTCTTAGTGTTTGGAAGGCTTGTTCTTGTGCCTCACCCCAATGAAAACCTACCATTTTTTGACGATATCTGTCAATGGTGCGGCAATGGTAGAGAAATCCTTGACAAAGCGACGGTGGAAGCATGCTAGGCCATGGAAGGATCTCACCTCGGTTATGGATGATGGCGTGGGCCATTCTTGAATTGCTTTGACTTTTTCATTGTCAACATGGATACCATGTGCACTACTATAAAGCCTAGAAAACTAAGACTTTCACGACAAAACATGCACTTTTCCATGTTAGCATATAATTGTTCTCTTCGGAGAACTTCGAAGACCGATCTCACATGAAAGACATGTAAATCAAAAGAAGAAGAGTAGATAAGAATATCATCGAAATAAACAGCAACAAACTTACCTCTAAACTCTCGAAGGACATGGTTCATCAATATCATGAATGTGCTAGGGGCATTGGTCAAACCAAATGGCATAACTGTCAATTCATATAAACCGAACTTGGTCTTGAAAGCGGTTTTCCATTCATCTCCTTCTTTCATTCGAATTTGATGATAACCACTCTTCAAATCAATCTTGGTGAAGATGCATGCACCGTAGAGTTCATCAAGCATGTCATCTAATCGTGGAATAAGATGCCTATACTTGATTGTTATTCGATTGATCGACCGACAATCAACACACATTCTATATGAACCATCTTTCTTTGGCACCAAAAGTACTGGAACGACACAAGGGCTTAAACTCTCACGAATGTAGCCTTTGTTGAGTAGTTCTTCCACTTGCTTTTCTAACTCCTTGGTTTCGTCGGGATTACTTCTGTATGCTAGTCTATTTGGAATAGAAGAACCCGAAATTAGGTTAATTTGATGTTCAATTCCTCTTAAGGTGGAAAACCGTCAGGTGGATCACCTAAAACATCATTGAAGTCCTGCAAAAGAGAAACAAACACACTAGGCAAACTTTTGTTATTGTTAGTGATAGAAAAAATTGTTCCCTAAAGCAGATGAGGATGCAAGGCTGTTTAAGGAAGGGGCTTGCCTCTCACTTTTTTTTCTCTCGCATAAATATTTTGAGACACTCTTTTTTTCTCACATTTAGGATCACACCACCACCCTGGGCCTATACTTATTTGGCTTTTATCACTACTGGCCTCTTTTGTATTTGCCTTTTGTTTTTCATTCTTTTTTCTTTTTCATCGTTTTTTATTCCCACCTCCTCACAAAACTTCTTCATTCGCATCTGATCTTTGTACACCTCTTTTGGATCGAGTGGAGCCAAGGTATACTTTTTCCATGGTATACAAAGGAATACTTATTTAACTTACCATGGTGAGCCACATCACAGTCATACTACCACGGTCATCCTAAAAGTAAGTGAGATGCTTGCGTAGGGATAACATCACACCAAACGTCATCACAATATTTACCCATAGTAAAAGTGATTAAGGCACGTTTGTTTACCTTTAATTCTGACCCTTCATGAAGCAATTGGAGATAATATGGCTTTGGATGGCGTTGACAAGGTAGGTCAAGTGCATCAACTAAATAGCTGCTCACCACATTCGCACAACTTCCGCTATCAATGATGAAAGAATATAGTTTACCTCTGATCAAACATCTTGTGTGGAAAATATTTGTTCTTTGCATCTTCGTATCGTCGATTGCTTGGATATTAAGTGAACATTGAATCACCAAGCTTTTAGGACCAGGTTCATCACTGGAGTAACCACCGGCAATGAATTCGTTGTCGGACAATTCCTCCTAGAAGATGAGTAGCTCCCATCTTCTCGAAAAGAAAGAGTCAAAGGAACTTAAGAAACTTTTATAGTGTCCAGAAAAAATTAGTGCAGTGTTTGAAGCATACAATCTCTCAATTTTCCTTTGGTCTACTTAAACAGCAAAGGTTTAGAAGAATTAGAATGAGATAAAGGTTGAGTGATACCTTTGTCATAGTGATAATTCTTTTTGATATCGTTGTGATCTTTGATGCTTTTCAATTGTCATGGAAAATTGGAATGCCTCTTGAAGGTGTAGTAGGTTTTGAGTTCTAGTACCTCAAGAATGTTGTCATTGAGTCCTTTTTTATTTTAGTCATTGTATCTCTTTTTCTTCCTCAAGATATAAACTCTTTGCATCAATGATTCCATCTCTTTGAGAAACTAGGGTTAATCTTGTAGCCTTGGAAAATTCTTGGTAACTTTTGTTTAATCTTTGATATAATGGGGAACGAATCGTTCTTGCATGACTTCTTTAAGTTCTCCCCATGAGGTTATCTTGGCTTCTCCATTGAGGTGTACCAATTGGGACCACCAAATGGATGTGTAGAAAGTTTCAGAGTCAAAAGTGGAACTTGATCCTCTTGGGCATTGATAATACTCCAATAGAAGATTTCGATTTTTTTCACAAAAGCATCAGGGTCATACCTTCCTTGAAAAGGTGGTCCCAAATCTGATTTTTGGTTTGGCAAAGGTGTTTGTTGCGCAATCTCGGCTCTTGCGAGGATTGTGCCCAATCAGGGGGTTTTGCATCTATTCTGAATGGGAACAAGATTTGGATGCCTAGACTCAATCAAGGAAGTTTGGGTGGTTTCTAAATTCCCAGAGGCACAAGTAATCAGCACTTGCAAAAATAAACTCACTAAATATTTCATAAATCAAAGAAAATCTGTCTTACAATGATGGAGGCTTCATCCTTTTATAGGTGAAGGATAGACAAAGTAATTTAACTTCTACTAAAACAAGGAAAACCTAATCTAATTAAAAATAATAATAAAATAACAGCCTTTAAACTCCTTGTGCTTATGTGGCAAGGGATAGGGTGATAAGGCAAGTTATAAGCTGATAAGGGCTGGTTACTTGAGCAGCAAGTAAACTTGATGAAGGCTGGTTTTCTTGGGTATCAAGTAATGGGCTGATAAGAGCTGTTTTGATTGGGCAGCAAGTTGAGTTTTTGTGACCCAATTATTCTTGAAGAATGTTAAGTGTGGACTTCCTTCAAGAAATTCTTCTTTCTTCATGGAAATTGTAATCCTTGGGCAAGAATACTTGACGGGCTATTTTAGCTTGTCCTTGATTAGATTAGACTTGGCTCGGGTTATTGGGCCAAGTGGAAAAGTAAGTCCATCTTGTCCTTGGAATTGCCTTGTGGTACATGTATCATTTCCTGTCTTATTACATGCTAAGGCAAAAATCCTAGGAAAGTTACTTTGTAATGGGGCATCAACAATCCAAATGTCATGGAAAAATAGATTGACTTACCATCGCCAACTTGTAAACTGCATATTTTCTCGCAAAACAAAACCCAACTCGTCATTGCCGTATAAAGAATTAACAATTCCTTTCCAAACCCAAAAGGATAATCTATGAAGTTTAGCGTCCGGAAAAATAGAGGAGGGTTCAATATTATACTTACAGCAAATAATCTTCTTCCAACGGCTATCTCTATCGTTGGCAAGTTTCCATATCCATTTTCCCAACTACGCTCGATTTTGAATATCCAAATTCCTCACTCCAAGGCCTCCCAACTCAAAAGATGGGCAAACTGATTGCCAATTGATCCAATGTATCCTCTTCTGATCCGCAGAATCTCCCCAAAGAAAGTTAGCCATAATGCTATTTAATTTTTGAGGTATTCCTCCAGGCAAACAAAAAATAGAGAGATAGAAAAGTGATAAGGATGACAAAACAGATTTAATCAATACAAGCCTTCCACTAAATGACAAGTTGATACGAGCATGAGAGGGATCCAAATAATCATCTTGGAAAAGAAGTTGAAACTGCTTTGCAAGTTAGAAACATCAGTCAACTTGTGAAGCATTTTTGGATGGGATCCAGGCATTTATGGGTCAACATGTCTTCTTAAAACTTGTCCTTCTGCAAATTAGCTTTCTAACGCATCTTCAAACGGTCAATCGGACATCTGGATCTCAAGATACGTCTATTTTAGCGAAGAAAACCATGCAGAAATTCCTATACGGGATTAATACGGGTTTTTGGATAATTACGATTTTTCAAGATTTTATTTGATTATTTGTAATTTAAATCAATATAGGATTCTTCAATATCTATTAGGATCAGATTTATTTAATTAAGATTTTTTTTTAGCAATTATTTATTATTAGAAGTTGGGTGATCTAATTAGGAGATTAGAATAATTTATTTTTGTATTTAATTCTAAGTTTAGTAGGATTAAAACCTTCCAAAAATGGTTTGTA
This sequence comes from Hibiscus mutabilis, assembly GCA_019671005.1. Lineage (NCBI taxonomy): Eukaryota > Viridiplantae > Streptophyta > Magnoliopsida > Malvales > Malvaceae > Hibiscus > Hibiscus mutabilis. The sequence continues at coordinate 25,631,293 of CM033737.1, forward strand.
ATTCAGATTTGAATGATTAAATAAAATTCTCTTTGAGTTCCAACTTGCAAGAATATTATCTTGTGTTTTAGAAAAAGATTTTCAAGTTCTACGGGATTTGTTGTTGCATCATCCACTCTTTTGCCCATACAAAAGCGTTTGGGAGGTGGGTTTGAAAACTTGAGGTTAAACCACAAGAAAAATGCAATCTAAGACCCCGAGGACAACTATCAATTCATCACGGTATCTCCACATATTCAAAAGTTCCATTACGCCACCACCAGGGAAGCAAATCTGAATTTTTAGATTTGTTCTTTATTTTGGTTTGTTTTGTTTTTTTCTTTATTGCAATTTGCGCTACTCTTTCACAAGTTTTTCTCTTTCCAATTTGAGAAATAACCATTAAAATTTCCCAATGATTGATCCCAAAGTGCCCCATTATTCCTCTGTGATTCAAAGGTAACTAGCAATTCTCTAATGGAACTTTTCGATGTAACAACCAACATTCACACAACTACATGATCATCAACATTTATCCCAAAAGGAAACCCATCTACAAGTTAAAACTTGTTAAAAGACCTTTTAAACAATTAATGTTTATTACATCTCTCTTGAGGCTCAGAAGATCATTAAATGATACAAATTGCTTTATGTGTCAAATTATATGAATTGTCCATGCATTTGAGCAATTATAACCAGAAAATAATCCACTATTGGCAGCCATTATCATGAGATGAATAACCTTCTAACAATATTAAGGGAATGTTTCAATAAACATCCTTGGCGCAGCATGTCTCTTGCTCATATTACCGAGGAGTCCGTTTAGCCATTTACTAATATTGAAATGGAGGTGGACGAAATACATTTGAATATCCTTCACACCATCGGTAGTGAACCCCAAAACTTCATGACTCGAATAAGAAAAGGCCATTCTCTTTATCATAAGTTGAGTAGTTCAAACATAGCACCGCTTTTAACCCATGTTTTGTAAAAATTGGTTGTTTGTCTGTAAAGTCTAGCCTATGCCTATCCGGAGGCATCACATTCTAACTCAAAGTTTTAGAAAAATCAAGAAGATGAAGAATTGGATAAAACAAAGTTTACCTCTTAGTGTTTGGAAGTATTGTTCTTGTGCCTCACCTCATGAAGAAAACTTTACCATTTTTTATACCTTCTGTCAGGGTTATAGGCAATAGTAGAGAAACGATTTGGATTTGTCTTCTTAGGTATAAGCATGATAAAGGAAGGATTTCACCCTTCTCCTAATCTCGCCCATGGTTGAGGCCATTCAAAAAATTTCACTTTTTCATTCTTCAACATGGATACCATGTGCACTACTATAAAGCCCTGTTAAAACTAAGACGGACCCGACAAAACATGCAAACTTTTCCATGTTCCCATATAATTGTTCTCTGAAAAACCCTTTCCAAGCTATCTCGATCATGAAAGACTTTTTAAAATTTAGATTAATGTCTTTAAGATAAGAATGTTCTTAGTCGAAATGCCTTGGAAAAGAATTCAAAAACACAAGCCTTTATCTCATTAGGACATGGTTCATCAATCAAAGAATAAAATGAATCGAATTAGGGCATTCCTCAACCAAGTGGCAGTGGAAGAAACGGGTGTTTTTGTCACCTTTCTAGAACCATTTGGTCTTGAAAGCGGTTTTCAATTCATCTCCTTCTTTCATTCGAATTTGATGATAACCACTCTTCAAATCAACAAGTGGTCAAGATTTGGACTAGAAGAGTTCAGATATCAAGTTCTAGAGATGGATTTAATTTTCCAAATCCTTGATTGTACCACATTGATCTAACTTCTTCTTTCAAACCACACATTCTATATGAACCATCTTTCTTTGGCACCAAAAAGTCAGTTGGACGATTTACACAAACATAATTAGTCACCATGTCATCAAAACCCTCATCCTTTGTTGAGTAGTTCTTCCACTTGAAGGGTTTTCTAACTCCTTTTATTTTCCGTCGGATTACTTTATGATCTCGATGTTGATTTGGAATAGGACTTGGTTCAAATTAGGAAAATTTGATAAAAATCAATTCCTCTTAAGGAAAAAACTAACCTTCAAAGGTGGATCACCTAAAACATCATTGAAGTCCTAGAAAAGAGAAACAAACACACTGGGAGATTGCAAACTTTTGTTCTTGATGAAAGTGATCTAAAAAATTAAAGTAGCCATATTCATAGAGAATCCATTTAAGCAGATGAGGATGCAAGGCTGTTTAAAAGGGGCTAAGCCGCCACTTCTTTTTCTCTGAATAAATATTTTTGAAAAACTCTTTTTTTTCTCACATTTAGGATTCACTCACAACAAATGGGCCTATACTTATAAAATTTTCAAACAAGACAATAAACCTCTTTGAAATATTTGTGTTTGATTTTTCATTCTTTTTCTTTTTCATCGTTTTTTTTATTCCCACCTCCTGAAAACTTCTTCATTCACTAACTTTCTCCAATCTTTGTACACCTCTTTTGGATACAAAGATTGGGTGAAAGAAATACTTTTTCCAAGAAATACAAAGGAATTCTTCCTATTTAATCCTTTACCATGCCTTTGAGCAAGATAAAATTGTTGTATCCATAAAACACGGTCATCAAAAAAAAACCAATGAGATGCTTGAATAGGGATAACATCTCTTTCAAACGTGTTATCACAATATTTACCCATAGTAAAAGTGATTAAGGCACGTTTGTTTACCTTTAATTCTGACCCTTCATGAAGCAATTGGAGATAATATGGCTTTGGATGGCGTTGACAAGGTAGGTCAAGTGCATCAACTAAATAGCTGCTCACCACATTCGCACAACTTCCGCTATCAATGATGAAAGAATATAGTTTACCTCTGATCAAACATCTTGTGTGGAAAATATTTGTTCTTTGCATCTTCGTATCGTCGATTGCTTGGATATTAAGTGAACATTGAATCACCAAGCTTTTAGGACCAGGTTCATCACTGGAGTAACCACCGGCAATGAATTCGTTGTCGGACAATTCCTCCTCCGACTCAGATGAGTAGCTCCCATCTTCTCGAATAAGAAAGAGTCTTGTATTCGGGCAGTCTCTTTTATAGTGTCCATGACCGTTGCACTTGAAGCATACAATCTCTCAAGTGTTTGTGTGTTTTTTTTTTTGCTTTGGTCTTGGTTTTGTTGACTTGATGTTTCAATTTTCTTTGGTCTAGCAAAGGTTTAGAAGAATTAGAATGAGATAAAGGTTGAGTGATACCTTTGTCATAGTGATAATTCTTTTATCGATATCGTTGTCGATCTTTGATGCGCTTTTCAATTGTCATGGAAAATTGGAATGCCTCTTGAAGGGTGTAGTAGGTTTTGAGTTCTAGTACCTCAAGAATGTTGTCATTGAGTCCGACAACAACCTAGTCATTGTATCCTCTTCATCCTCTTGGATATCGGCTCTTTGCATCAATGATTCCATCTCTTTGAGATACTCATCAACAGTCTTGTAGCCTTGTCAGATTCTTGGTAACTTTTGTTTAATCTCTCGCTGATATAATGGGGGAACGAATCGTTCTTGCATGACTTCTTTAAGTTCTCCCCATGAGGTTATCTTGGCTTCTCCATTGAGACGCCGATTGCGAACCAATTGGGACCACCAAATGGATGTGTATTCAGTGAATTCGAGAGTCAACAGTGGAACTTGATCCTCTTCGGGGCATTGATAATACTCCAATAGAAGATCAACTCGATTTTCCCAGTCACAATAAGCATCAGGGTCATACCTTCCTTGAAAAGGTGGTACAGTGATTTTTGGTTTGGCTAAGGTGTTTGTTGCTCGGCTCGGCTCTATGCGAGGATTGTGCCCATGCAGGGGGTTTTGGCATCTATTCTGAATGGGAACAAGATTTGGATGCCTAGGCTCTTCAATATCGCTTGCAATTGCAGTGGTTTCTAATCTCCCAATGGTTTGAGTGATTGTGGTTACGACTGTATCGGTGTGCTCAAGCTTGGCTGCCAAAGAGGCTACAATTCGTTCTATTGAGAGTATTCGAAACTTCTTGATGAGTCACTTCATGTGTTTCTTCGTCGTTACTCGTTTCTGACATACTGAAACACTCAGATTTAAAAAGGTGAAAAGCAAAAGAAAACTAGAAATCTCACTAAACACTCCAAGGAATAAATATTTAGCGAGGCAAGTAAACCAATCTCGTGCTCTTTAAAGACCTTCATGCCACAAGTCAACAAGTTACAGTTGGAGTTTAATCCTAACAATGAGTCATAATTGTACTAGGAGTCCAATGAAAGGCTTGACACCAATTGAATATAGTTGCAAGAAAGAAGGATTGAAATGCAACTTTTAGTCCTACTCACACAAGAAAAGAGGTGTTAAATTGCGTAATAGAAGAAAGAAAAAGCAAAACAAAGGAACTTAAGGAACTAATAGTAGAAAAAAATTAGTAGAGAAAGATGATAACCCCAAATCCCAGAAACAACTTGAAGGAAGAAATCCAATGTTGAATCCACTTCAATGTGATGCTTGTGGTGGTTGATGATGGTGATCTTCATGATTCTTGATGGTGGTTGGTGGCTAGGTATAAGCTTTCTCACTTTTCTTCACTTTTCTTTCTTTTCTTTTTTTTTTAAATTTTTAAAACTTTTTTCTCTTTTTTTTTCTTTTTACAAGGTAATTAATTGAAAATAACAAAAATTGTAGAAAAAATAATGAAAATAGGGTTAAAGAAGGGGGAAAACCCTAATTTGGCTGAAACTTTATCCACTTCGTTCAAGGTGTTCCCGAAGTCCAAATATTCTAAAATTTTGTGTGGTGACTCCACCAATGGTGTAGATCTGATCTGAAAAGTTTCAGCTCAAAATTCACTCGTTTGGTTTTGACGAATTTTCCCTAATTTTCGAGTTTTTTTTTTCAAAAACGCCAAAATTCTTGCCAAGAATCGTCCCAAATCTGATACCAAATGATAGAGTAGCGCAATCTTGGATTTGGAAGCCTTCAATCAAGTTATTGCAAGAACTAGGAGCTCTAGACTCAATCAAGGAAGTTTGGGCAGATCTGAAAACTCAAGAGAAAAGAGAAGGGATTTTCTTGAATTTTTCAGATTCAAGGCTAGAAATTTAAAGAAAGAAAGACAAGATGAAGGATTAGATGATAAGAAATAAGAATATAAATAAAAATATGAGAAAAGATTAAGAAGAGGTGATACATGCATGAGCGGGGTCAAATTACTAATATTGGACAAGAAGCTGAATTTGTTCGATGCAAACAATAAAAAAGCCAAAGCAGTGCACGCATAGGAGGTCAAAAACGATGCATCTTGGACAAGAAATTGAATCTGTTTGTAAAGTCTGGAAAGTCAGCCAACTTGCGACGAGTTTTTGGATGGAATCCAGGCATTTCTGAGTCAAGTTGTCTCTAACAAATTGTCCATCATTCAATTACCTTTCCAACGCATCTTGAAACGCATCAATCGGACATCAGGAACTCAAGATACGTCTAATTTACTGAAGACTGCGCATGCAGAAAACTGGATACGGGATTATTACGGGATTTTGTAAAATTCAGCCCAAAAACTAACATATAAGGCTTTGGACGAATTAAACTTAGCCCAATATATTTATTATCATTTAAATTGATGTTTTTAGGGTTTTATATAATTTAGGAACCAGCCACCCAGCCCTTATCAGCTTATAACTTGCCTTATCACCCTATTCCTTGCCGCACAAGCACAAGGAGTTTAAAGGCTGTTATTTTATTATTATTATTAATTAGATTAGGTTTTCCTTGTTTTAGTATAAGTTAAATTACTTTGTCTATCCTTCACCTATAAAAGGATGAAGCCTCCATCATTGTAAGGGAGATTTTCTTTGATTTATGAAATATTTAGTGAGTTTGTTTTTGCAAGTGCTGATTACTTGTGCCTTCGAAGTCTTCTTCAACATAAGTTCGACGAGTTCTTGTGAGGGAGATCATCTTCACACTCTTGCTTGCCTAGATAATCGCGTCTAGGAGGGTGGGTTAGAGCCGCTTGAGGTTGCTTGCTTAGATAATTGAGTCTAAGAGGGTGCCGAGGACAAAACAACATCAACAATCCACAAGCCATCTTCATCTTCAACCTTCACACCATCTTCCATAATTCCATAAACAAAGCTGGAATTTCCAGATTTGTTTTACCTATATTCTTCTTAATCTTTTCTCATCTTTTTATATATATTCTTATTTCTTATCATCTAATCCTTCATCTCGTCTTTCTTTCTTTAAATTTCCAGCCTTGAATCTGAAAAATTCAAGAAAATCCCTTCTCTTTTCTCTTGAATTTTCAGATCTGCCGAAACTTCCTTGATTGAGTCTAGAGCTCCTAGTTCTTGCAACAACTTGATTGAAGGCTTCCAAATCTAAGATTGCGCTACTCTATCATTTGGTATCAGATTTGGGACGATTCTTGGCAAGAATTTTGGCGTTTTTGGGGACAAAAAACTTGAAAATTAGGGAAAATTTGTCAAAACCAAACGAGTGAATTTTGAGCTGAAAATTTCCAGATCAGATCTACACCATTGGAGGAGTCACCACACAAAATTTCAGAATTTTTGGACTTTGGAACACCTCGAACGAAGTGGATAAAGTTTCAGCAAAATTAGGGTTTCCCCCTACTTTAACCCTATTTTCATTCTTTTTTCTTCAATTTTTGTTATTTTCAGTTTATTTACATTGTAAAAAGAAAAAAAAGAAAAGAAATAAAAGTGAAGAAAAGTGAGAAAGCTCAAACCTAGCCACCAACCACCATCAAGAATCCTCAAGACCAACATCATCAACCACCGCAAGCATCACATTGAAGTGGATTCAGCATTGGATTTCTTCCTTCAAGTTGTTTCCGGGTTTTGGGGTTATCATCTTTCTAGATTAAATTTTTCTACTCTTAGTTTTTTAAGTTCCTTTGTTTTGCTTTTTCTTTCTTCTATTACGCCATTAACACCTTCTCTTTTCTGGTGTGAGTAGGACAACAAAGTTGCATTACAATCCTTCTTTCTTGCAACTAATTCAATTGGTGTCAAGCCTTTCATTGGACTCCTAGTACAATTATGACTCATTGTTAGGATTAAACTCCGATTGTAACTTGTTGACTTGTGGCAGGAAGGTCTTTAAGGAGCACGAGATCGATTTACTTGCCTCGCTAAATATTTATTCCTTGGAGTGTTTAGTGAGATTTCTAGTTTTCTTTTGCTTTTCACCTTTTTAAATCTGAGTGTTTCAGGATGTCAGAAATGAGTAACGACGAAGAACCACATGAAGTGACTCTTCAAGAAGTTTCGGATACTCTCAATAAACTTGAACTGATTGTAACCTCATTGGCAACCAAGCTTGAGCACACTGATACAGTCGTGACCACAATCACTCAAACAATTGGGAGATTAGAAACCACTGCTATCGCAAGCGATACTAAGGAGCCTAAGCATCTGAATCTTGTTCCCTTTCAGAATAGACGCCAAAACCCCTTACATGGGCACAATCATCGCATAGAACCGAGACGACCAACAAACACCTTAGCCAAGCCAAAGATCATTGTACCACCTTTTCAAGGAAGGTGATACGGAAGCCAGGATCCAAGAATTACCTCAAAAATCTAGGAACCCTCTAAATCACAATTAATCTAGCAAACTCACTAATATGATCTGAGAAAACCCCAAACTCCACGTTCAGCAAACCGATAATAAAGCATGATCTTGATGTAAAAATGAGATAGGATGAATTTGACGATGGTGGTGTCGGATAGATTTGTCCTTGGCACCCTCCTAATCGCAATTGAATAGGCAAACACCTGCAAACGGCACGAATCTCTCCGATGAATGGATGATGACGAGATAGATGTTGTAGGATATTTTGTCCTCAGCACCCTCTTAGACGCGATTATCTAAGCAAGCAACCTCAAGCGGCTCTAACCCACCCTCCTAGATGCAATTACCTAGGCAAGCAAGAGTGTGAAGATGATCTCCATCACAAGAACTTGACGAACTTACGTTGAAGAAGACTTCTGATGTGAAAAATAACAAGGCAAATCTATCTACCTTGAAAATAAAATGGCCCATGACCAAAGGTTTTTGCAACTCATAAATTCATGATGTTGTTCTTATTAGTGAAGCAAATATGCCTTTAAATAGGCTACAAATGAAGAGTTCAACTTAAATTAGGAAAGTAAAGATAATAATAAAATAAATAAACATATTTTATCTAAACTAAAAAACATAATAAATAACAAATCTAATCCTAAATCATCTAAATATCTTCATAAAGAATTCTAGATTAAATTTAAGTACAAATAATCAATAAAATTATTGAAAATTCGTAATAAATAATATTTCCCGTGATAAAATTGTATAGAGATTTCTGCTCGCACAGTCTTCACTAAAATGGACATAACTTGAGCTCCCGATGTCAGATTGATGTGTTTCAAGATGCGTTGGAAAGCTAAGAGACAGAAGAATATGTTTGAAGAAGACATGTAGACTCAGAAGTGCCCGAATCCCATCCGAAAATTCGATGCAAGTCGGATGAAATTCCATACTTATAAAACAGCTTCAATTCTTTGGCTACAATGCTTCATTTTAGCCCCCCATACATGTATCAGAAGGTATGACCCTGATGCTTATTGTGACTGGGAAAATCGAGTTGATCTTCTATTCGAGCATTATCAATGTCCCGAAGAGGATCAAGTTCCACTGTTGACTCTCGAATTCACTGAATATGCATCCATTTGGTGGTCCCAATTTGATATGAACGTCAATGGCAAAGACCCAGAGAAGTACCCAGGTGGCCCCATTACTCGAGCAAGGGCCAAGGGGTTCCAAGCAGCCATGGAAAATATGTTTACATCAAGCTTGGGACGTGAGAAAGAAGAAATAATAAGGGAGGAACACTTTACTTTGCTTATGCATGAATTTGCATGAGTATTTAAAGTTTGCATAACATTCATTGCATTCAATAAACATGTTGTTCATTAAAGCATGCGTTGCATTTAAACATGTAGTTCATTTAGTTATACACTTTGAATATATAAAACATCTTTGAAAGATTGCTTTCATTCTTGTTCTCTTGTGGAACTTTATCGGCTTCAAGTTAGTCTTGTAGTCTTCATCCATTTCCCTTTTGTTATAGCGTTGGTTCCTAGCTCATCTATAGCTAGTGGGTCACGTTCCATATCCTACCACTTCATTTCCACTTTATTATATTGCTGGTTCCTAACTCTTTATAGTTAGGGGGTCACAATCCATCCTTTGAATTTCTTCATCTTAACGCCAACACCCCATCATCTTCACCTACATTTTCATCTTTTATTTTTTTCCTTCCATAATCACAACTATCACTCTTCCTACACCCCTTCTACATATCTTTCATCCCATTATTTCTATTTCTTATTTATCTATTTCTACTTACATTATTGTTTGAGTAATTTCAGAATACATTCAAAGCACTGCAGAGTTCTTACTAGAATCACGATCGGGCATTCACATATATGATTCAAAACTCATAGTCGAGATCATATCATTTGGTATCAGAGCCTAGACGATTCAGTAAGCGTATTATTTTTCTCTCTCCCGGGTTAGTAAAAAAAAAATCAAAAAAAAATCAAAAAAAAAAAATCAAAAAAAAATCTTAAAGAGGGAGGGAGCAGTCTATTCTTGTTTAAAAATTACAATACAATACATCATTTCTTATTGCTGAATTACAAATTCCTTTACCTATTCTTAGTAATTCTTTCTTTTTGAAGCCCATTATCCTTTTATTATTCATCATTCTCCTACCAAGCTAGAATTGTTTCAGCCGAAGTCCACGAGACACTTGTAAGCCTTGAGGAAGTTCCCAAAAGGACTTGAAAATAAAGCACGAGTGGTAAAAGGCATGAGTGTGCATTAAGGGGAAAAGCCTAACCCGAGTGAAACACGAGTGTGAGTGCATTTTCTTTGGAGTGGAAAGGTGAGATTTTGTGTTAGTAAGGTTTAATTTCTTTTGTTTCTTTATCTAACATGTCACAAAGATCTGGTCATAGTGGTGAAGGAGTTCCCAATTTGCAAAATCAGGCTATGCTTCAAGCAATGGCCAAAATGATCCAAGAGCAATTGGAGCCCTAATTGAAGCGAATAGACCAGCTTGAAATTTCACAAGCTAATCAGGGTAATGAGGAGTATCTGAAGAAGTTGAAGTAGATGATGTGCAAGATCAAGTATCCCAACATAGCATGGTACAACAAGGCCAGAGAGCTCGACCACGAGTAGACGATAATCTCAGCAACATCAAGATTACCATTCCTCCTTTTCAAGGAAGAACGGATCCTGAAACCTATCTTGCATGGGAAAAGAAGGTTGAGCACATTTTTGAGTGCCATAACTATTCAGAGCTTAAAAAGGTAAAACTCGCTGCCATTGAGTTTACGGATTATGCACTAATATGGTGGGATCAATTGACATCAAGTAGGAGACGCAATGGAGAACATCCTATCACTACATGGGATGAAATGAAAGCGGTGATGCGAAGGCGATTCATTCCAACCCACTACCATCGAGTTATTCAACCGTCTTCAAAATCTTTCACAAGGTAACCGAAGTGTTGAAGATTACTACAAAGAGATGGAGGTGTCCATGATTCGAGCCAACATCGACGAGGATCGAGAAGCCACAATGGCAAGATTCCTAGCGGGACTAAATCCGGACATTGCGAACGTGGTCGAGTTGCAACATTATGTGGAGATGGAAGACATGGTGCATATGGCCATGAAAGTGGAAAAACAGCTCAAAAGAAAGGGTGCCACACGATCTTATGGGAGTTCAACATCAAAATGTGGGCAAAGTTCATACAAGAAGACTCCTCCAATACCGTCCCACTTAAAAAGGAGGACCACCGAAAGGAAGTAAGCCCATTGCCGAAACCAGCAAGGGTAAGACTACCGCTACTCCAAATCGTTCCCGTGACATACAATGTTTTAAGTGTTTGGGGCGTGGACACATTGCAAGCCAATGTCCGAACCGCAACACCATGCTTCTTCGAGATGATGGAGAAGTTGAATCGGAACAAGAAGAGGATGAGAATGAAGATGTTGCCATCGAAGAAGAAGAATTAGAGTATGGCGTGGAAGGAGAGGTTCTTGTTGTCAAAAGAAGCCTAAACGTACAATCCGTTGGAGGAAATGAACAACGAGAAAATATCTTCCATACTCGTTGCCATGTTGGAGGAAAGGTATGCTTTGTTATTATTGATGGTGGTAGTTGCACTAATGTTGCTAGTACCTTAATGGTAGATACACTTGGCTTGGCAACAACAAAGCATCCACAACCTTATAAGCTACAATGGCTCAACGATGGAGGAGAACTCAAGGTGACCAAACAAGTTCGAATTGTTTTCTCTATTGGGAAGTACAAAGACGAGGTATTATGCGATGTCGTTCCAATGCACGCATAAGCCATTTATTACTTGGAAGGCCTTGGCAATTTGATAGGCGAGTGATCCATGACGGGTATACCAACCGGTATACGTTCACCCATGAAGCAAAGAAGATCACTTTAGCCCCACTTTCTCCAAAACAAATACATGAAGACCAAATTTTATTGAGAGGAAAAATTGAAAAAGCCAAAGAGAGAGAGACCAAAATGGAGGTAAAAGCAAAGGAGTGTGATCAAAATGAGGGAAGGAAAATCAGCATTCTTTCTAAAGAGAGAGTTGAAAAAGAGTTTAATGACAGCAAAGGAAGCACTTGTGCTCATGTACAAGGAAAATTTCTTGAATACTAACTACCTTGATCAAAATTTGCCTGCTTTTGTTGTGTCTTTATTGCAGGAGTTTGATGACCTATTTCCAGAGGAAATACCAAGTGGGCTGCCACCTATTCGTGGCATAGAACATCAAATAGACTTTGTTCCCGGAGCCGTCATTCCAAACCGACCAGCGTACCGAAGCAACCCCGAAGAAACTAAGGAGTTGCAAAGGCAAGTATCTGAGTTGATGTCAAAAGGCTACGTGAGGGAAAGCCTTAGCCCATGTGCCGTGCCGGTTCTACTTGTGCCAAAGAAGGATGGAACTTGGCGCATGTGTGTGGACTGCCGAGCGGTAAACAAAATTACGGTAAAGTATCGTCACCCTATTCCTCGCTTAGATGACATGTTAGATGAGCTTAGTGGTTCTAACCTCTTTTCCAAGATTGATCTTAAAAGTGGTTACCACCAAATACGAATGCGGGAAGGTGATGAGTGGAAAACAGCATTCAAAACTAAGCAAGGCCTTTATGAGTGGTTGGTTATGCCTTTTGGCTTAACTAATGCTCCAAGCACGTTTATGAGGTTAATGAATCATGTTCTTAGGCCATTCTTGGGTAAGTTTTGTGTGGTTTACTTTGATGACATTCTAATCTATAGTAAAACCATGGAAGAACATGTTCAACATTTAAGGTCAGTTTTGCTAGTTTTGAGGAAGGAAAAACTGTTTGCTAACTTACAAAAATGTACATTTTGTCTTGACAGGGTTGTTTTCCTAGGTTTCGTTGTGAGTTCTGAAGGCTTGGAGGTGGACAAAGAGAAGGTTAAAGCCATTGAAGAGTGGCCACGACCAGCAAGCATTTCTCAAGTTAGGAGCTTCCATGGACTTGCAAGTTTTTATCGAAGATTCGTTCCCAACTTCAGCACCATAGCCCCACTAACAAGTGTTATTAAGAAGAATTCTAAATTCTTTTGGGGAAGATCAAGAGAAGTCCTTTAATAGCATTAAAGATTGTTTAATACATGCCCCTTTACTTGCTCTACCTGATTTTAATCTAACTTTTGAAATTGAATGTGATGCATCAGGTGTAGGAATTGGAGCAGTTTTGTCTCAAGGTGGACGTCCTATAGCCTATTTCAGTGAAAAATTAAGTGGAGCTACGCTTAATTACCCTACCTATGACAAGGAGATGTATGCTCTTGTGAGGGCAATGGAAACATGGCAACATTACCTTTGGCCTAAGGAGTTCATCATTCACACTGATCATGAGGCATTGAAACATATCCGGGGCAGCATAAACTCAACAAAAGGCATGCCAAATGGGTGGAGTTTCTTGAAACTTTCCCATATGTTATCAAGTACAAGAAAGGTAAGGAGAATATAGTTGCCGATGCATTGTCACGGAGGTATATTCTTTTAAACACTTTGGAATCTAAGTTATTGGGTTTTGTTTTTATTAAAGACTTATATGTCTCTGACTCTGATTTTGGAGAGATTTACAAAGCTTGTGAGAAAGGGTCAATTGAAAAATACTATAAGCATGATGGTTTCCTATTTAAGGAAGGAAGACTATGCATCCTCAAGGTTCCATGCGTGAATTGCTAACTAAGGAAGCTCATGGAGGAGGATTAATGGGACATTTTGGGATAGCAAAGACTTTGGCTATACTTCAAGAGCACCTATATTGGCCTAAAATGAAACGAGATTGGAGAGGTTGTGTGAGCGATGCATCACTTGCAGGAAGGCCAAATCTAAAGTCATGCCACATGGACTTTACACACCACTACCCATACCGGAAGCACCATGGATGGATATTTCAATGGATTTTGTGCTAGGGCTTCCACGTACCAAGAATAACAAAGATTCCATCTTTGTAGTTGTGGATAGATTCTCCAAAATGGCTCATTTCATTCCCTGTAACAAAACTAATGATGCCTCACATATTGCTACTTTGTTTTTCAGGGAAATCTTAAGGTTACATGGCATACCAAGAACTATTGTGTCTGATCGGGATGTGAAGTTCTTAAGTCACTTTTGGAGAGCCCTATGGAGTAAGATTGGTACTAAGTTACTATTCTCCACCACTTGCCACCCTCAAACGGATGGCCAAACTGAAGTGGTGAACCGAGTACTTTCTATGTTACTTTGATCCATCATTAGGAAGAATTTGAAAACATGGGAGGAGAGTTTACCACATGTGGAGTTTGCATACAACCGTTCGATCCATAGTACTACAGGGCGCACGCCTTTTGAAGTGGTGTATGGATTCAATCCATTAACACCGATAGACTTGTTACCATTACCCGCTGATCAAATTGTGAATAAAGATGGACTTAATAAAGCTGAATTTGTTAAGAAGCTTCATCAACAAGTGCGGGAGAACATTGAAAAACGAACCAAGCAATATGAGCAGCAAGCAAATAAAGGGTCGAAGCGAATTTCCTTTGAGCCAGGGGATTGGGTGTGGCTGCACATGAGGAAAGAAAGGTTCGGCTCAACGAAAGTCCAAATTAATGCCTCGGGAGATGGACCATTCCAAATAGTCAAGAAGATCAATGACAATGCCTATCAATTAGATCTTCCAGGTGAGTTTAATGTTAGTGCAACCTTCAATGTTGCTGACCTATCTCCTTATGATGTAGATGACGATTTGGGGACAAATCGCCTTAAAGAGGGAGGGACTGATATGAACGTCAATGGCAAAGACCCCAGAGAAGTACCCAGGTGGCCCCATTACTCTAGTAATTCTTTCTTTTTGAAGCCATTATCCTTTTATTATTCATCATTCTCCTACCAAGCTAGAATTGTTTCACCAAGTCCACGAAGACACTTGTAAGCCTTGAGGAAGTTCCCAAAAGGACTTGAAAATAAAGCACAGTGGTAAAAGGCATGAGTGTGCATTAAGGGGAAAAGCCTAACTGAGTGAAACACAGTGTGAGTGCATTTTCTTTGGAGTGGAAAGGTGAGATTTTGTGTTAGTAAGGTTTAATTTCTTTTGTTTCTTTATCTAACATGTCACAAAGATCTGGTCATAGTGGTGAAGGAGTTCCCAATTTGCAAAATCAGGCTATGCTTCAAGCAATGGCCAAAATGATCCAAGAGCAATTGGAGCCCTAATTGAACGAATAGACCAGCTTGAAATTTCACAAGCTAATCAGGGTAATGAGGAGTATCTCAAGAAGTTGAAGTAGATGATGTGCAAGATCAAGTATCCCAACATAGCATGGTACAACAAGGCCAGAGAGGGAAGACCACGAGTAGACGATAATCTCAGCAACATCAAGATTACCATTCCTCCTTTTCAAGGAAGAACGGATACAAACCTATCTTGCATGGGAAAAGAAGGTTGAGCACATTTTTGAGTGCCATAACTATTCAGAGCTTAAAAAGGTAAAACTCGCTGCCATTGAGTTTACGGATTATGCACTAATATGGTGGGATCAATTGACATCAAGTAGGAGACGCAATGGAGAACATCCTATCACTACATGGGATGAAATGAAAGCGGTGATGCGAAGGCGATTCATTCCAACCCACTACCATCGAGAGTTATTCAACCGTCTTCAAAATCTTTCACAAGGTAACCAAGTGTTGAAGATTACTACAAAGAGATGGAGGTGTCCATGATTCGAGCCAACATCGACGAGGATCGAGAAGCCACAATGGCAAGATTCCTAGCGGGACTAAATCCGACATTGTTATCACCATTGCAACATTATGTGGAGATGGAAGACATGGTGCATATGGCCATGAAAGTGGAAAACAGCTCAAAAGAAACTCACACGATCTTATGGGAGTTCAACATCAAAATGTGGGCAAAGTTCATACAAGAAGA
The DNA here is from genome assembly GCA_019671005.1 of Hibiscus mutabilis. Lineage (NCBI taxonomy): Eukaryota > Viridiplantae > Streptophyta > Magnoliopsida > Malvales > Malvaceae > Hibiscus > Hibiscus mutabilis. Next base: position 25,646,835 of record CM033737.1, read on the forward strand.
CTCCTCCAATACCGTCCCACAGCAAAAAGGAGGACCACCGAAAAGGAAGTAAGCCCATTGTCGAAACCAGCAAGGGTAAGACTACCGCTACTCCAAATCGTTCCGTGACATACAATGTTTTAAGTGTTTGGGCGTGGACACATTGCAAGCCAATGTCCGAACCGCAACACCATGCTTCTTCGAGATGATGGAGAAGTTGAATCGAACAAGAAGAGGATGAGAATGAAGATGTTGCCATCGAAGAAGAAGAATTAGAGTATGGCGTGGAAGGAGAGGTTCTTGTTGTCAAAAGAAGCCTAAACGCATAATCCGTTGAGGAAATGAACAACGAGAAAATATCTTCCATACTCGTTGCCATGTTGGAGGAAAAAGGTATGCTTTGTTATTATTGATGGTGGTAGTTGCACTAATGTTGCTAGTACCTTAATGGTAGATACACTTGGCTTGGCAACAACAAAGCATCCACAACCTTATAAGCTACAATGGCTCAACGATGGAGGAGAACTCAAGGTGACCAAACAAGTTCGAATTGTTTTCTCTATTGGGAAGTACAAAGACGAGGTATTATGCGATGTCGTTCCAATGCACGCAAGCCATTTATTACTTGGAAGGCCTTGGCAATTTGATAGGCGAGTGATCCATGACGGGTATACCAACCGTATACGTTCACCCATGAAGCAAAGAAGATCACTTTAGCCCCACTTTCTCCAAAACAAATACATGAAGACCAAATTTTATTGAGAGGAAAAAATTGAAAAAGCCAAAGAGAGAGAGACCAAAATGGAGGTAAAAGCAAAGGAGTGTGATCAAAATGAGGGAAGGAAAATCAGCATTCTTTCTAAAAGAGAGAGTTGAAAAAGAGTTTAATGACAGCAAAGGAAGCACTTGTGCTCATGTACAAGGAAAATTTCTTGAATACTAACTACCTTGATCAAAATTTGCCTGCTTTTGTTGTGTCTTTATTGCAGGAGTTTGATGACCTATTTCCGGAGGAAATACTAGTGGGCTGCCACCTATTCGTGGCATAGAACATCAAATAGACTTTGTTCCCTGAGCCGTCATTCCAAACCGACCAGCGTGCATCAAGCAACCCCGAAGAAACTAAGGAGTTGCAAAGGCAAGTATCTGAGTTGATGTCAAAAGGCTACGTGAGGGAAAGCCTTAGCCCATGTGCCGTGCCGGTTCTACTTGTGCCAAAGAAGGATGGAACTTGGCGCATGTGTGTGGACTGCCGAGCGGTAAACAAAATTACGGTAAAGTATCGTCACCCTATTCCTCGCTTAGATGACATGTTAGATGAGCTTAGTGGTTCTAACCTCTTTTCCAAGATTGATCTTAAAAGTGGTTACCACCAAATACGAATGCGGGAAGGTGATGAGTGGAAAACAGCATTCAAAACTAAGCAAGGCCTTTATGAGTGGTTGGTTATGCCTTTTGGCTTAACTAATGCTCCAAGCACGTTTATGAGGTTAATGAATCATGTTCTTAGGCCATTCTTGGGTAAGTTTTGTGTGGTTTACTTTGATGACATTCTAATCTATAGTAAAACCATGGAAGAACATGTTCAACATTTAAGGTCAGTTTTGCTAGTTTTGAGGAAGGAAAACTGTTTGCTAACTTACAAAAATGTACATTTTGTCTTGACAGGGTTGTTTTCCTAGGTTTCGTTGTGAGTTCTGAAGGCTTGAGGTGGACAAAGAGAAGGTTAAAGCCATTGAAGAGTGGCCACGACCAGCAAGCATTTCTCAAGTTAGGAGCTTCCATGGACTTGCAAGTTTTTATCAAGATTCGTTCCCAACTTCAGCACCATAGCCGCCCCACTAACAAGTGTTATTAAGAAGAATTCTAAATTCTTTTGGGGGGAAGATCAAGAGAAGTCCTTTAATAGCATTAAAGATTGTTTAATACATGCCCCTTTACTTGCTCTACCTGATTTTAATCTAACTTTTGAAATTGAATGTGATGCATCAGGTGTAGGAATTGGAGCAGTTTTGTCTCAAGGTGGACGTCCTATAGCCTATTTCAGTGAAAAATTAAGTGGAGCTACGCTTAATTACCCTACCTATGACAAGGAGATGTATGCTCTTGTGAGGGCAATGGAAACATGGCAACATTACCTTTGGCCTAAGGAGTTCATCATTCACACTGATCATGAGGCATTGAAACATATCCGGGGCAGCATAAACTCAACAAAAGGCATGCCAAATGGGTGGAGTTTCTTGAAACTTTCCCATATGTTATCAAGTACAAGAAAGGTAAGGAGAATATAGTTGCGATGCATTGTCACGGAGGTATATTCTTTTAAACACTTTGGAATCTAAGTTATTGGGTTTTGTTTTTATTAAAGACTTATATGTCTCGACTCTGATTTTGGAGAGATTTACAAAGCTTGTGAGAAAGGGTCAATTGAAAAATACTATAAGCATGATGGTTTCCTATTTAAGGAAGGAAGACTATGCATCCCTCAAGGTTCCATGCGTGAATTGCTAACTAAGGAAGCTCATGGAGGAGGATTAATGGGACATTTTGGGATAGCAAAGACTTTGGCTATACTTCAAGAGCACCTATATTGGCCTAAAATGAAACGAGATTGGAGAGGTTGTGTGAGCGATGCATCACTTGCAGGAAGGCCAAATCTAAAGTCATGCCACATGGACTTTACACACCACTACCCATACCGGAAGCACCATGGATGGATATTTCAATGGATTTTGTGCTAGGGCTTCCACGTACCAAGAATAACAAAGATTCCATCTTTGTAGTTGTGGATAGATTCTCCAAAATGGCTCATTTCATTCCCCTGTAACAAAACTAATGATGCCTCACATATTGCTACTTTGTTTTTCAGGGAAATCTTAAGGTTACATGGCATACCAAGAACTATTGTGTCTGATCGGGATGTGAAGTTCTTAAGTCACTTTTTGAGAGCCCTATGGAGTAAGATTGGTACTAAGTTACTATTCTCCACCACTTGCCACCCTCAAACGGATGGCCAAACTGAAGTGGTGAACCGAGTACTTTCTATGTTACTTTGATCCATCATTAGGAAGAATTTGAAAACATGGGAGGAGAGTTTACCACATGTGGAGTTTGCATACAACCGTTCGATCCATAGTACTACAGGTATGACGCCTTTTGAAGTGGTGTATGGATTCAATCCATTAACACCGATAGACTTGTTACCATTACCCGCTGATCAAATTGTGAATAAAGATGGACTTAATAAAGCTGAATTTGTTAAGAAGCTTCATCAACAAGTCTGCGGGAGAACATTGAAAAAACGAACCAAGCAAATATGAGCAGCAAGCAAATAAGGGTCGAAGCGAATTTCCTTTGAGCAGGGATTGGGTGTGGCTGCACATGAGGAAAGAAAGGTTTCGGCTCAACGAAAGTCCAAATTAATGCCTCTCGGGAGATGGACCATTCCAAATAGTCAAGAAGATCAATGACAATGCCTATCAATTAGATCTTCCAGGTGAGTTTAATGTTAGTGCAACCTTCAATGTTGCTGACCTATCTCCTTATGATGTAGATGACGATTTGGGGACAAATCGCCTTAAAGAGGGAGGGACTGATATGAACGTCAATGGCAAAGACCCAGAGAAGTACCCAGGTGGCCTCATTACTCGAGCAAGGGCCAAGGGGTTCCAAGCAGCCATGGAAAATATGTTTACATCAAGCTTGGGACGTGAGAAAGAAGAAATAATAAGGGAGGAACACTTTACTTTGCTTATGCATGAATTTGCATGAGTATTTAAAGTTTGCATAACATTCATTGCATTCAATAAACATGTTGTTCATTAAAGCATGCGTTGCATTTAAACATGTAGTTCATTTAGTTATACACTTTGAATATATAAAACATCTTTGAAAGATTGCTTTCATTCTTGTTCTCTTGTGGAACTTTATCGGCTTCAAGTTAGTCTTGTAGTCTTCATCCATTTCCCTTTTGTTATAGCGTTGGTTCCTAGCTCATCTATAGCTAGTGGGTCACGTTCCATATCCTACCACTTCATTTCCACTTTATTATATTGCTGGTTCCTAACTCTTTATGGTTAGGGGGTCACAATCCATCCTTTGAATTTCTTCATCTTAACGCCAACACCCCATCATCTTCACCTACATTTTCATCTTTTATTTTTTTTTCCTTCCATAATCACAACTATCACTCTTCCTACACCCCTTCTACATATCTTTCATCCCATTATTTCTATTTCTTATTTATCTATTTCTACTTACATTATTGTTTGAGTAATTTCAGAATACATTCAAAGCACTGCAGAGTTCTTACTAGAATCACGATCGGGCATTCACATATATGATTCAAAACTCATAGTCGAGATCATATCACAATTGGTCCGAAATCGGCGTCTCAATAGAGAAGCCAAGATAACCTTATGGGGAGAACTTAAAAAAGTCATGCGAGAACATTTGTTCCCCCATTATATCAACGAGAGATCAAACAAAAGTTACAAAGAACCTGACAAGGCTGCAGAACTGTTAATGAGTATCTCAAAGAAATGGAATCATTGATGCAAAAAGCAGACATACAAGAGGATGAAGAGGATACAATGACTAGGTTTGTTATCGGACTCAATGACAACATTCTTGAGGTACTTGAACTCAAAACCTACTACACCCTTCAAGAAGGATTCCAATTTGCCATGACAATCGAAAAGCGCATCAAAGATTGACAACGATATCGACAGAAGAATTATCACTATGACAGAGGTACCTGATACATGTATGGGGGGCTAAAATGATGCACTGTAGCCAAAGAGTTGAAGCTGTTTTATAAGTCTGGAATTTCAGCCGACTTGCATCGAATTTTCGGATGGGATCCGGGCACTTCTGAGTCTACATGTCTCATCAAACATATTTCTCTGTCTCTTAGCTTTCCAATGCATCTTGAAACGCATCAATCCGATATCGTGATCTCAAGTTATGTCCATTTTAGTGAAGACTGTGCGAACAGAAATCTCTATACGATTTTATCACGGGAAATATTATTTATTACGAATTTTCAATAATTTTATTGATTATTTGTACTTAAATTTAATCTAGGATTCTTTATGAAGATATTTAGATAATTTAGGATTAGATTTGTTATTTATTTATTTATTTTTTTTAGGTTAGATAAAATATGTTTATTTATTTTATTATTATCTTTACTTTTCCTAATTTAAGTTGAACTCTTCATTTGTAGCCTATTTAAAGGCATATTTGCTTCACTAATAAGAACAACATCATGAATTTATGAGTTGCAAAAACCTTTGGCCATGGGCCATTTTATTTTCAAGGTAGATAGATTTGCCTTGTTATTTTTCGATCGTAAGTCTTCTTCAACGTAAGTTCGTCAAGTTCTTGTAATGGAGATCATCTTCACACTCTTGCTTGCCTAGGTAATTGCATCTAGGAGGGTGGGTTAGAGCCGCTTGAGGTTGTATGCTTAGATAATCGCGTCTAAGAGAGTGCCGAGGACAAAATATCCTACAACATCTATCTCGTCATCATCCATTCATCGGAGAGATTCGTGCCGTTTGCAGGTGTTTGCCTATTCAATTGCGATTAGGAGGGTGCCAAGGACAAATCTATCCAACACCAACTCAAAATTCATCTATATCTCGTTTTCTACATCAAGATCATGCTTTATTATCGGTTTGCTGAACGTGGAGTTTGGGGTTTTCTCGGATCATATTAGTGAGTTTGCTAGATTAATTGTGATCTAGAGGGTTCCTAGATTTTGAGGTAATTCTTGGATCCTAGTTTCCGTATCAATTGGTAATCAGAGCCTTGGTTTAGGTGTTTGAAACAATTATCTTTTACTGTTGTTTTAGTAGTCGAGAAAAAAGAAAAAATATATAATTCTCTATATAGATCCTAGTTTTAATATTTCATTCATGGAGACATCTCAAGGACTTGAATGTTGTGATCAACAACTCTTAAGATTCGGGGCGAATCGTTTTCAACAGGGGGAGAATGATACATGTATGGGGGGCTAAAATGATGCATTGTAGCCAAAGAGTTGAAGCTGTTTTATAAGTCTGGAATTTCAGCCGACTTGCATCGAATTTTCGGATGGGATCCGGGCACTTCTGAGTCTACATGTCTTCATCAAACATATTCCTCTGTCTCTTAGCTTTCCAACGCATCTTGAAACGCATCAATCCGATATCGTGATCTCAAGTTATGTCCATTTTAGTGAAGACTGTGCGAGCAGAAATTTCTATACGATTTTATCACGGGAAATATTATTTATTACGAATTTTCAATAATTTTATTGATGATTTGTATTAAATTTAACCTAGGATTCTTTATGAAGATATTTAGATAACTTAGGATTAGATTTGTTATTTATTTATTAGTTTTTTAGGTTAGATAAAATATGTTTATTTATTTTATTATTATCTTTACTTTTCCTAATTTAAGTTGAACTCTTCATTTGTAGCCTATTTAAAGGCATATTTGCTTCACTAATAAGAACAACATCATGAATTTATGAGTTGCAAAAACCTTTGGCCATGGGCCATTTTATTTTCAAGGTAGATAGATTTGCCTTGTTATTTTTTTCGTATCGTAAGTCTTCTTCAACGTAAGTTCGTCAAGTTCTTGTAATGGAGATCATCTTCACACTCTTGCTTGCCTAGGTAATTGCATCTAGGAGGGTGGGTTAGAGCCGCTTGAGGTTGCTTGCTTAGATAATCGCGTCCAAGAGGGTGCCGAGGACAAAATATCCTACAACATCTATCTCGTCATCATCCATTCATCGGAGAGATTCGTGCCATTTGCAGGTGTTTGCCTATTCAATTGTGATTAGGAGGGTGCCAAGGACAAATCTATCCAACACCGCCACCGTCAAATTCATCCTATCTCGTTTTCTACATCAAGATCATGCTTTATTATTGGTTTGCTGAACGTGGAGTTTGGGGTTTTCTCGGATCATATTAGTGAGTTTGCTAGATTAATTGTGATCTAGAGGGTTCCTAGATTTTGAGGTAATTCTTGGATCCTAGTTTCCGTATCAATTGGTAATCATAGTGATAGAGTAGCGCAAATTCGAATAAAGAGAAAAACCAAACAAACCAAAATAAAGAACAAATCTAAAAATTCAGATTTGCTTATGGTGGTGGCGTCAATGAAGGAAGCTTGAATATGTGGAGATGGCGTGATGAATTGATAGTTGTTTTGTCCTCGGCACCCTCTTAGACGCAATTATCTAAGCAAACAACCTCAAGCGGCTCTAACCCACCCTCCTAGATGCAATTACCTAGGCAAGCAAGAGTGTGAAGATGATCTCCCTCACAAGAACTCGATGATCTTATGTTGAAGATGGCTTCTATACAAGTTTACCGAACACTTGCAAACTCAATGAATACTAAAATCTCCAAAGAGAACTTTTGATTAATCAATGAAATCTGAATTACAATGTGGGTGAAGCCCCCTTTATATAGGCCATGGAGAAGTTTTAATCCTACTAAACTTAGGAATTAAATACAATAAATAAATGTTAAAATCTAATCTCCTAATTAGATAAGTAACTTCTAATAATAAATAAATGCTAAAAATAAAATCTTAATTAAATAAATCTGATCCTAATAGATATTGTAGAATCCTATGTTGATTTATATTACAAATAATCAAATAAAATCTTGAAAATTCGTAATTATCCAAAAATCCCGTATTAATCCCGTATAGGAATTTCTGCATGCGCTGTCTTCGCTAAAATAGACGTATCTTGAGATCCAGATGTCTGATTGAGGCGTTTCAAGATGCGTTGGAAAGCTAATTTGCAGCCGGACAAGTTTTAAGAAGACATGTTGACCCATAAATGCCTGGATCCCATCCAAAAATGCTTCGCAAGTTGACTGATGTTTCTGACTTGCAAACCAGTTTCAACTTCTTTTCCAAGATGATTATTTTGACCCCTCTCATGCTCGTATCACAGAGACTTGGTTTAGGTGTTTGAAACAATTATCTTTTACTGTTGTTTTAGTAGTTGAGAAAAAAGAAAAAATATATAATTCTCTATATAGATCCTAGTTTTAATATTTCATTCATGGAGACATCTCAAGAGACTTGAATGTTGTGATCAACAACTCTTAAGATTCGGGACGAATCGTTTTCAACAGGGGGAGAATGATACATGTATGGGGGGCTAAAATGATGCATTATAGCCAAAGAGTTGAAGCTGTTTTATAAGTCTAGAATTTCAGCCGACTTGCATCGAATTTTCGGATGGGATCCGGGCACTTCTGAGTCTACATGTCTGCATCAAACATATTCCTCTGTCTCTTAGTACGCATCAATCCAATATCGTGATCTCAAGTTATGTCCATTTTAGTGAAGACTGTGCGAGCAGAAATCTCTATACGATTTTATCACGGGAAATATTATTTATTACGAACTTTCAATAATTTTATTGATTATTTGTACTTAAATTTAATCTAGGATTCTCTATGAAGATATTTAGATAATTTAGGATTAGATTTGTTATTTATTTATTAGTTTTTTAGGTTAGATAAAATATGTTTATTTATTTTATTATTATCTTTACTTTTCCTAATTTAAGTTGAACTATTCATTTGTAGCCTATTTAAAGGCATATTTGCTTCACTAATAAGAACAACATCATGAATTTATGAGTTGCAAAAACCTTTGGCCATGGGCCATTTTATTTTCAAGGTAGATAGATTTGCCTTGTTATTTTTTGTATCAGAAGTCTTCTTGATACGAGCATGAGAGGGGTCAAAATAATCATCTTGGAAAAGAAGTTGAAACTGATTTGCAAGTCATAAACATCAGTCAACTTACGAAGCATTTTTGGATGGGATCCAGGAATTTATGGGTCAACATGTCTTCTTGGAACTTGTCCGGCTGCAAATTATCTTTCCAACGCATCTTGAAACGCCTCAATCGGACATCTGGATCTCAAGATACGTCTATTTTAGCGAAGACAGCGCATGCAGAAATTCCTATACGGGATTAATACGGGATTTTTGGATAATTACGAATTTTTAAGATTTTATTTGATTATTTGTAATTTAAATCAACATAGGATTCTGCAATATCTATTAGGATCAGATTTATTTAATTAAGATTTTATTTTTAGCATTTATTTATTATTAGAAGTTACTTATCTAATTAGGAGATTAGATTTTAACATTTATTTATTGTATTTAATTCCTAAGTTTAGTAGGATTAAAACTTCTCCATGGCCTATATAAAGAAGGCTTCACCCACATTGTAATTCAGATTTCATTGATTAATAAAAAGTTCTCTTTGGAGATTTTAGTATTCATTGAGTTTGCAAGTGTTCGGTAAACTTGTCTAGAAGCCATCTTCAACATAAGATCACCGAGTTCTTGTGAGGGAGATCATCTTCACACTCTTGCTTGCCTAGGTAATTGCATCTAGGAGGGTGGGTTAGAGCCGCTTGAGGTTGCTTGCTTAGATAATTGCATCTAAGAGGGTGCCGAGGACAAAACAACTATCAATTCATCACGCCATCTCCACATATTCAAGCTTCCTCCATTGACGCCACCACCATAAGCAAATCTGAATTTTTAGACTTGTTCTTTATTTTGGTTTGTTTGGTTTTTCTCTTTATTCGAATTTGCGCTACTCTATCATTTTCGCTAAAATAGACGTATCTTGAGATCCAGATGTCCGATTGAGGCGTTAAAAAGATGCGTTGGAAAGCTAATTTGCAGCCGGACAAGTTTTAAGAAGACATGTTGACCCATAAATGCCTGGATCCCATCCAAAAATGCTTCGCAAGTTGACTGATGTTTCTGACTTGCAAACCAGTTTCAACTTCTTTTCCAAGATGATTATTTTGACCCCTCTCATGCTCGTATCATTCCCCCACTCATCAAAAAGATTCACCCTCGAATCTAGATCGGTAAATGGAGGAAGTTCATCAAAGTACCATAGAATGGAGGACGTCTTGAAGGATCTTTTTGCAGAGTCTCTTTTTGCAATGTAATTTACAAGTTCCTTCTCATTGGGATCATCACGATTGTTCTTTTGGTCGCAAAGTAATTCATTCTCATCTTCAAAATTGTTATTAATGCTAAAAGAGGAATAAGCATAAATAGAATTCTGAAAACATTCAATGATACCTTTTGATTGTAAGGTACCTTCGTCGGTGTTTGTCGTTTGATGATCATCTTGAATCGTAATAGTAGGTTCGTCACTGGAAACAAACACACTACTTATAATTTCTTCCTCATCAATAGGCAAGGTTAAACTCTCGATGGTATTGTCTTCCTCATGTTCTTTAGAAGAACAAATTTCTTGATCATGCTCCGGATCACGGATTTCAATATCATTAGAAGACATGAATTCAGACAACATATCTCTCAAAATTTTTTCTTGAAAATCAAACTTATCTGGACAATCATACCCTGAATGATCTAGTCGACAACAATAATGACATCGAGTCCCCACAAGGGTAAAATCCAATACGTTGCTCAATGACATCCTCAAGAACGACCTGAATCTGATACCAAATGATAGAGTAGCGCAAATTCGAATAAAGAGAAAAACCAAACAAACCAAAATAAAAGAACAAATCTAAAAATTCAGATTTGCTTATGGTCGTGGCGTCAATGGAGGAAGCTTTAATATGTGGAGATGGCGTGATGAATTGATAGTTGTTTTGTCCTCGGCACCCTCTTAGACGCAATTATCTAAGCTAGCAACCTCAAGCGGCTCTAACCCACCCTCCTAGATGCAATTACCTAGGCAAGCAAGAGTGTGAAGATGATCTCCCTCACAAGAACTCGATGATCTTATGTTGAAGATGGCTTCTAGACAAGTTTACCGAACACTTGCAAACTCAATGAATACTAAAATCTCCAAAGAGAACTTTTTATTAATCAATGAAATCTGAATTACAATGTGGGTGAAGCCTCCTTTATATAGGCCATGGAGAAGTTTTAATCCTACTAAACTTAGGAATTAAATACAATAATTAAATGTTAAAATCTAATATCCTAATTAGATAAGTAACTTCTAATAATAAATAAATGCTAAAAATAAAATCTTAATTAAATAAATCTGATCCTAATAGATATTGTAGAATCCTATGTTGATTTAAACTATAAATAATCAAATAAAATCTTGAAAATTCGTAATTATCCAAAAATCCCGTATTAATTCCGTATAGGAATTTCTGCATGCGCTGTCTTCGCTAAAATAGACGTATCTTGAGATCCAGATGTTCGATTAAGGCGTTTCAAGATGCGTTGGAAAGCTAATTTGCAGCCGGACAAGTTTTAAGAATACATGTTGACCCATAAATGCCTGGATCCCGTCCAAAAATGCTTCGCAAGTTGACTGATGTTTCTGACTTGCAAACCAGTTTCAACTTCTTTTCCAAGATGATTATTTTGACCCCTCTCATGCTCGTATCACAAACACCTGCAAACGGCACGAATCTCTCCGATGAATAGATGATGACGAGATAGATGTTGTAGGATATTTTGTCCTCGGCACCCTCTTAGACGCGATTATCTAAGCAAGCAACCTCAAGCGGCTCTAACCCACCCTCCTAGATGCAATTACCTAGGCAAGCAAGAGTGTGAAGATGATATCTATTACAAGAACTTGACGAACTTACGTTGAAGAAGACTTCTGATACGAAAAATAACAAGGCAAATCTATCTACCTTGAAAATAAAATGGCCCATGGCCAAAGGTTTTTGCAACTCATAAATTCATGATGTTGTTATTAATGAAGCAAATATGCCTTTAAATAGGCTACAAATGAAGAATTCAACTTAAATTAGGAAAAGTAAAGATAATAATAAAATAAATAAACATATTTTATCTACCCTAAAAAACTAATAAATAAATAACAAATCTAATCCTAAATCATCTAAATATCTTCATTAAGAATCCTAGATTAAATTTAAGTACAAATAATCAAAAAATTTATTGAAAATTCGTAATAAATAATATTTCCCGTGATAAAACCGTATAGAGATTTCTGCTCGAACTGTCTTCACTAAAATGGACATAACTTGAGCTCCCGATGTCGGATTGATGCGTTTCAAGATGGGTTGGAAAGCTAAGAGACAGGTGAATATGTTTGAAGAAGACATGTAGACTCAGAAGTGCCCGGATCCCATCCGAAAATTTGATGCAAGTCGGCTGAAATTCCAGACTTATAAAACAGCTTCAACTCTTTGGCTACAATGCATCATTTTAGCCCCCCATACATGTATCAACCTCCAAAGCTAAGAAGCATCTCAAGCAAGCACCTCTCCAATAGTCACAATCCTCTTAATCACCCTAATGATGTGTCTATTCATTGTCTTTGCATGACACCTGTAAATACGAGAAATATGATCAGAAATAAACAAGGTAATATGATGTACTCTAAATATAATAAATATGATTCAACAGACTCTAGTGCTGGTAAGATAAACAATAAACAACGTAATAGAAAACATGTGCACACTAAAACTATAATAATCAAATGTAACATATGCATCAGAAATAAACATGCAACACGTTGCATGGACTCCCTTTCACGTTGCATGAATCTTCCACGTTGCAAGGCATTGATTCAACTTCGGCAGCTTCTATAATCTTCCATGCATGATTGCACTTGTTGCTGACCGCATCTCTAAATTTCCTTGCCCTTGCATGAGTAATAGGGCATAAGGAAAATTCCTTCGGGTCCAATGGTGGTGGTGATGCCATGATCTCATCATCCTCCCCTTCTTGATAACGATTTGTCCTCAAATCGTTACGTTGCTCAAAAAGAGATAAGTCTAAAACGTTAAAAGTAGCACTAACACCAAACTCTCCCAGAAGATCTATCTTGTAGGCATTATCATTGATCTTCCCCAATACTTGAAATGGCCCATCCCCTTTAGGCGAGAGTTTAGATTTCCTTTGTGCTGGAAATCGTTCCTTCCTGAAGTTCTCCCAAACCCAATCGACAGGTTTAAAGTTGACTCGCTTTTGCCCTTTATTTGCTTGTTGTTCATATTGCTTTGTTCTTTTCTCAATGTTCTCTCGAACCTTCTGATGAAGCTTTTTCACGAATTCAGATTTGTTTTTCCCGTCCAGGTTTAATGCTTGATCAATGGGAAAAGGTAACAAATCCATAGGAGACAATGGATTAAACCCATATACAACCTAAAATGGTGTGAATTTGGTGGTTGAATGAACTAATCTGTTGTAAGCAAATTCCACATGTGGCAAGCTATCTTCCCACGATTTTGGATTCTTGATAATCAAAGACCGTAACAAAGTTAAAAGTACTCGATTTACCACTTCGATTTTGCCATTAGTTTGAGGGTGACAAGTTGTAGAGAACAATAACTTTGTCTCAATCCTACTCCATAAAGACCTCCAAAAATGACTCAAAAACTTCATGTCTCGATCTGAAATGATTGTCCTCGAAAGTCCATGTAAACGTACAATCTCCCTTAAAAACATATTAGAAATATTGGAATCATCATCAGTTTTATGACACAGAATAAAGTGCGCCATTTTTTAAAACCTATTGACAACTACAAAAATGGAATCTCTGCCATTCTTTGTTCTAGGAAGTCCTAAAACAAAGTCCACGGAAATGTCAACCCATGGATCTTTAGAGATTGATAATGGCGTGTACAACCCTTGAGGTTGAAGTCTTGATTTTGCCCTTTTACAAGTGATACATCGCTCACAAATTCGTTCCACACTCCTTTTCATTTTTGGCCAAAACAAATGCTCTTGTAGGATGGTTAACGCCTTGTTAACTCTGAAATGTCCCATAAGCCCCCCCCCCCCCCGCTATGGGCTTCCTTCAATAAGACTTCACGCGCACTACTTTGAGGAATCCAAAGTTTCCTTTCCTTGAATAAAAACCCATAGTGCCTGTAAAACTTGTTAAACTCACCTTTCTCACATGCTTTAAAGGTCTCTCCAAAATCAAGATCAGCAGCATAGAGTTCTTTAAGAAATGCAAATCCAATAAGTTTAGATTCAAGAGAACTAAGAAGAACATACCTCAATGACGTATGGGAATGACTCAAGGAATTCCACCCATTTGATGTGCCTTTTGTTGAGTTTGTGTTGTCCCTTAATGTGTTTCAATGACTCATGGTCCGTATGCACAACAAATTCCTTCGACCATGGTAATGTTGCCATTTTTCCAAGGCCCTGATCAAAGCATACATTTTCTTGTCATATGTTGGATAGTTCAAGGTTGCTCCATTTAGTTTCGAGCTAAAACATGCAACTGGACGTCCTTCTTGTGATAAAACAACACCGATTCCTACACCTGAAGCATCACACTCGATTTCGAATGTCTTATCAAATTTTGGTAAGGAAAGTAATGGTGCCTTTGTTAAGCACTTCTTAATCTGATTAAGAGCCCGTTATTGTTCAATATTCCAAAAGAAACTTGCATTCTTTTTAATCACGTTAGTTAAAGGAGCAGCAATGGTACTAAATTTGGAATGAACCTTCGATAGAAACTAGCTAGTCCATGAAAGCTCCTTACCTGGCAATGCTTGTAGGCGTCGGCCACTCTTCAATTGCTTTCACCTTCTCATGATCAACCTCCAAGCCTTTAGAACAAATCCTATAAACACAAGTTTGCTTGTACAGAAAACACATTTTTTTAAGTTAGCATATAGTTTCTTCTTTCAAAGTTTATTCAAAACAAACCTAAGATGTATTTCATAGTCCTCCAAAAAATGACCGTATATGAGAATGTCGTCAAAATAAACAACGCAAAACTTACCAATATAATGCATAGGACGTGATTCATCATTCTCATAAACGTGCTAGGTGCATTTGTTAAACTGAAAGGCATCACAGTCCACTCATACAAACCTTGTTTTGTTTTGAACGCTATCTTCCATTCATCACCTTTTCTCATCCTGATTTGGTGATATCCACTTTTAAGATCAATCTTTGAAAACACATTGAAACCACTCAATTCATCCATCATATCATCTAGGCGTGGTATAGGATGACGATATTTGATTGTGATCTGATTGATTGCTCGACAATCCACACATATGCGCCATGAACCATCTTTCTTGGGTACCAACAGTACAGGAACGGCACATGGGCTTAAGCTCTCTCGAATATAGCCTTTTTCCATCAATTCTTGTACTTGTCGTTGTAACTCTTTTGTTTCCTCAGGGTTACTCCTATATGCTGGTCGATTGGGTAATATAGACTAGGCACAAAATTGATTTGATGTTCTATGCTACGAATAGGTGGTAAACCTCCTGGAATCTCGTCGGGTAAAACATCTTCAAAATCCTGCAAAAGAGAGACAATAGAAAAAGGCAATGTTGCATCGAGTTCGTTAGTGTTCAAAAAATTCTCCTTGTACAAAAGCACAAGAAGTGTTTGCCTCGCCAAAACACATTTTCTAATTTCACTACCCTTCGCATATACGCTCATTTTAAGCTTCTCTCCCTCACTTTCAATTTCACTCTTTCCCTTCTCGCTTTTACTAGTACTTACTATTTTTCTCTCATTCTCTCGCTCATTTTTTCTCTCATTTTCTGTTTCTTTCTCTTTTAATCCTTGGAAACTCTTTTTTCAAATGCATTTGATCATCATGTACTTGCTGCGGTGATAAAGAGGTTAGCGTGTGCTTCCTTCCTTCAAAAGTGAATGAGTATCGATTGCTATATCCGTCATGATTCACTCTTCGATCGAACTGCCAAGGCCTCCCCAAAAATAAGTGGCTGGCGTGCATGGGTACAACTTCACATAGGACCTCGTCCTTGTACCTACTGATGGAAAATGGTACGAGTACATGCTTGGTCACCTTCAGTTCCCCACCATCATTAAGCCATTGAAGCTTATACAGGTGTGGGTATTTTGTTGTCACCAATCCAAGTCTGTCCACCATTAATGTGCTGGCAACATTAATACAACTTCCTCCATCAATAATCACAAAACATACCTTCCCATTGATATGGCAGCGTGTATGAAAGATATTCTCTCGTTGTCGGTTGCCTTGCACCATTTGGTGTATTTAGACTCCTCTTCACAACGAGCACTTCTCCTTCAGCGGGTGGGTCTAAGTCTTCATCATCTTCACTTATGGCATAAACTTCTTTTTTTGATTCAAATTCAATCTCGCTACTTCCTCGAATCACCATAGTATTCCTATTTGGGCACTAACTAGCTACATGTCCCCTTCCAAGACATTTGAAGCATTGAATATCCCTAGATCGATTTGGTGTAGCTTGTGGTTTTCCTTTGTTCTCATCAATAGTCTTGTTGGATTCTGAAGTCCCAACGTTTTCCTTAAACTGATTTGGTTTGTATGGCGCCTTTGGAGCAATATGTCCCCATTTAGAATTTTGACTCCATCTAGAAGTAGAAGTGTTACGGGACGTAGCTTTACGTTTAAATTGTTGTTCTACCTTCATAGCCAAGTGAATTAATTCTTCTAAGTCCACATAGTATTGCAAATCCACGGTGTCGGCTATGTCTTGATTTGGCCCCAAAATGAACCATGTCATGGTAGATTCAGTGTCTTCCTCTACATTTGCTCGTATCATTGCCATCTCCATCTCGTTAAAATAATCTCCTACGCTCATGTTGCCTTTTTTGAGGTTCTAGAGTTTCCGCATTAATTCTCGATGATAGTAGGCTAGTATAAATCTCTTCCTCATTATGCCTTTCATTTCCTCCCATGTGGACACCGGACGTTCTTCATTTCGTTGTCTGTTCATGGTTAACTGGTTTCCACCAAACTATTGCATAATTAATGAATTCAATGGATGCTATTTTTACTTTTTTTCTTGGAGTAATTGTGACAATCGAAGATATGTTCGATCTTCTGCTCCCACTCAAGATAAGCCTCCGGATCTGTTTTCCCTTGAAATGGCGAAATGTTCATATTTATATTTGCAAGGTTATCATCAAACCTTTTCTTAATTCCTCCAATGTGGGCATTGGATTTGTACAACGGCAGGCTGTTCGTTCTCGTCCACAATCTGCTCAATTTCCTCTTCTTGGACACCTTGTCTTGGGTTACCTTGCGCTAGAACGGTTAGGGCTCCCATAGATTTCTCTTCAAGGCTGTCAATCCGCTCATGTGTGGACTTGAGTTTCTGATCCATAAGTTGTCCCAATTCTCGAACAAGTGCTTGAAACTGTAGTCTCGGGATTCCTCTTGTTTGTCCTTCATTAGACTCCCCTACATTCTTATCTGCGTTCATGGCTCCCTGTTCACTCCGAAAGAAAAGAAAGAGGAAAAATAAATCACTCGCTCTCTTTGGTTTTTACCCTAAGATGTACTCACTCTCTCGTGCCTTTTACCGCTCTTTTTATCTCAAAAGTTCTTAAATCGAACTTACTCAAAATCCTCCAAAATACTTGTTGAATCGGCTGCAAAATATATGTTAAGGTTTGGAAAGATATGGTGTATAAGGTAGGCTTAGAAGAAAAGGCTTACAGTTCAAAGTTATAATATTGAAACGAAGAAATAACAATTCTGAAACAAGGAAAAAATGTATCAACCCTTGTTATCGATTTGCTTTCTTTTTTTAATCTCTTTTTTTTCTTTTTTTTTCACGATAATTCTTTTCTTTTCTTTGTTTTTTTAACAGCAAAACACAAAGGCTTACTTGATTTAGCCTAAGCTCTGATTACCATCTGATGTGATCTCGTCTTGGAATTTACCGAGATGCTTGATTTATCGATCGTAAATGAAGTAACTTTGTGTTGCAAGACTTGCAACAGTTTTGGATGGTTTAAAGGGTGATGGTGTGTAATGGTATAGAAAGTGATGAGAATAAAGATTATGGAATTTTGGAAGGTAAATATGTTTGATAGTGGCGGTAGAATTGGACGATGAAAGATGAAAAGTAGTTTAGAACTTGAGAATTGAACCAACACTAAAAAGTGTGACCCGAACCCTATAACGGTCTCTAAACGAAATAAGGATCTTGACCCACTAGTTAAGTAGAACTAGGAACCAAAGATACCAATGGTTTTGATTCAACAAGCACAACTTGAAGGATCGATAAAGTTCTCAAAAGAACGAAAGAGATAAAAATCTCAACTTTTCTTGAAATCAAAGTGTGTGTTACAATTGAAAACCAACCTCTATTTATAGGCTTTTCAAAATGATGTGATCAGCCAATATTCCTAGGGAGGTGTGAAGGGATAATAAATAAAAAAAGATATCTTAAAATGTGTGTTTTGCCGCCCAATGTAATCATAAGCAAGCACATCAATTTCCATGTGAATGTAAGCAAGCACGTCAATTTCCATGTGAATGTAAGCAAGCACCTCAAGCAAGCATCTCAAGCAAGCACCTCTCTAGAATTGTCGTCCATTGTGAATGCATGCATCTCAAGCAAGCACCTCTCTAGATTTGCCGTCCATTGTGAATGTAAGCAAGCATGTCAATTTCCATATGAACGTAAGCAAGCACCTCCAAAGCTAAGCAAGCACCTCTCCAATAGTCACAATCCTCTTAATCACCCTAATGATGTGTCTATTCATTGTCTTTGCATAACACCTATAAATACGAGAAATATGATCAGAAATAAACAAGATAATATGATGCATGCTAAATATAATAAATATGATCCAACGAACTCTAGTGCAGGTAAGATAAACAATAAACAACATAATAAAAAACATGTGCACACAAACTATAATAGTCAAATGTAACATATGCATCAGAAATAAACATGCAACACGTTGCGTGGACTCCCTTTCACGTTGCATGAATCTTCCGCGTTGCAAGGCATTGATTCAACTTCGGCATCTTCTATAATCTTCCATGCATGATTGCACTTGTTGCTGATCGCATCTCTAAATTTCCTTGCCCTTGCATGAGTAATGGGGCCTAAGGTAAATTCCCCCGGGTCCAATGGTGGTAGTGAGGCCATGATCTCATCAGTTCTTCCTTGTTCATATTCTTACTTCATCCTTCTAACCAAATTTCCAGCAACCATCGTTACACCATTACTTCGTTATCCCTCCAACCATTAAGAAAGCCCAAAAACCAGTCCCAAAATATTATGTTATCATCCCTAAACATCTTCTTTTGTAGCCATACATTTGTGCAAGAATTCTTACTTCTATCCTAGATCCGAAACAATCAAAGGAAGCCTTCATCATCCTGGCAGCCTCTTATCATATGGTAATCAGAGCCTAGGTTGGATTAATGTAAGAAAAACATCCTTTTGTGTGTGCAAAAGACAAAAAAATGAAAACAAATCAGATTAAAAATACAAAATTTCAGATTCAGAAATTCAAAAAAATCCCAGAATTGAAAAAAAGAAAGCAAAGGAAATGACAATGGCAATGCACACTACAACATCAATCATTACAACATCAACTGAGCCTAAAGAACTTTGATTGTTCGGTGAGGAAAGTTGTAAGTATTTTGTGTAGTAAGTAACCAATTTCCTTCTTTTCTCTCTAATTCTAAACCTACCTTCTACATTATTTCTTTTTGTTACTAACCGTTGTTGTTATTTAGCCGACACACTTGAACAGGTTTGACAAAGTCTAGAGTTAATTCCTTAAAGATCTAAATGCGAGAGAAGGAGTGGAAAAGGCATACTGAGCGTGTGAGAACGAAAGAGGAAAGTAAAAGCCATATTTCTCGAGTGAAACACGAGCGTAGAGTGGAGTGCCATATCTACTTTTCTTGGAGAGACTTGTGAGGTCTTTGTGAGTGTGCAAGTGAGGTTTATTTTTCTATTTTATTTTATTACTAACAATGACAGGGTCTAGTGAAATAAATCAAGATGGAGGGCTACCGAATCTGCAAATACAGGCAATGATTCGGGAGATGCATCGAATGTTGAAGGCTAAACTCGAGCATTACATGGGAGAATAGACAGACTTGAAGGGTCACAAGGTAATACCCGAGTAACCCAAGGCCCAAGAAGGAAAAATCAACCTAGAGATGACAAACACAATGAAGAGTATGATGACAACAATGATGATGATGAGATGGACCAAGCATTGAGATAGAATATCCCGAGGCACCATGAAGGGTGTCTTCACCTAGATAACAATTTGAGCAACATTCAAGTCACGATACCCCTTTTCAAGGGAAGACAGATCCTGATGCCTACCTAGCATGGGAAAGCAAAGTAGAGATGTGTTCGATTGTTACAACTATTTTGAACAAAAGAAGGTGTGATTGGAAGCCATGGAGTTCGTGGATTACGCATTAATTTGGTGGGACCAATTAACTAGTACACGAAGGGGAATTTGAGAAAGACCAATCACAACATGGCTTGACATGAAAAGAATTATGTGGAGGAGTTTTTTACCGTCTCACTACCATCGACACTTGTTCTAGAAGTTGCAGAACTTGAAATAAGGCAATAAGATCGTTGAAGATTATTTTAAAGAAATAAAGATTGCCATGATCCGAGCCAGCATCAATGAAGATCGAGAAGCAACTATGGCATGTTTCTTAGCCGATCTTAACCAGGAAATTGCCAATGTTGTAGAATTACAGCATTATATTGAATTGGACGAGATGGTGCATATGGTGATCAAGGTTGAACGGCAACAAAAGAAGAAGTCTACTTCTTAAGGCAATAATACTTTCAATAATATTTCTAACCCCCGTTGGAATCAAAGTAATTTCAAGAAGTCTATGCCCCTTCAAATAAAGGAGAAAGCCGAGACCACTAAACTAAAGCAACCTATTATGAAAGTTGGCAGAGGAAAGCAAGTGGTTACCCATGAACGCACGAGGGACATTCAGTGTTTCAAGTGCCTTGCACGAGGCCACATAGCGAGCCAATGTCCAAACCGGAACACGATGCTTCTGTTAGATAATGGTGAGATAGAATCTGATCATGGAGAAGACGAACCAGAACTTCGTGAGGAAGAAGAAGTGGAGATATAAATGTTAGTGGATGGTGAGATCCTTGTTGTCAAACAAAGCCTAAACGTCCAAATATCACAATAAGAACAACAAAGGGAAAACATCTTTCACACGAGATATCGTGTGAATAATAAGGTATGTATTGTGATAATTGATGGAGGAAGTTGCACTAAATGTTGCAAGTACTCTTATGGTTGACAAGTTAGGTTTGAAAATGACGAAGCACCCCAATCCTTACAAATTATAGTGGTTGAATGATGGAGGAGAATTAAAAGTTACCAAGCAAGTGATTATTCCATTCTCCATTGGAAAGTACATGGTGTCCATGGATGCAAGCCATTTGTTACTTGGACAACCATGGCAGTTCGATAAGCGAGCAATGCATGATGGATATACCAACCGATACACTTTCTCGCATGGAAGTAAAAAGATCACTTTGGCACATTTGACACCAAGTGATGTGATCCTAACCCGCACCAACTTTCTCCATGACTGGATTACATAGTTGAAGATCCTCAAGGCTGATTTTAAAGGAGTTCTACCTTTTGCATCACTGAAATGTTAGTTTAAAAAGGAAAATGAAGAAAATATGGTGTACATGTAAGGTTAGAATAGAAAAGGAAAAGAAGAAAGGGTTACTTCGCAAGAAACTCACAACGTTTCCTGCCCAACAATCAAAGTCTTGAAGAAGAATGCTCCAAGCTTGATGTTGAAGATGATGTTGTTGTGCTTTTTCACCCTTGAACTTTTGCTATCTGAACTTTCTTTTCTTTCTTTTTTGTGCTTTTTCACCCTTGAACTTTTTCTTTCTTTTTTGATCAAATTGAAATGACAAAGGATAGTCACTTACAAATTCTTTTTTCTTTTCTTGAATCATGCTTCACCTGATGCACTTGCTTCTTCCACCAATAGCTCTGAACACCAAAGGATGTAACGCCGTCTTGAAGTTGTTGGAGACGGCTTCTTTGATTGTTGGATCTAGGAATGAATCAAGAAAACTGCAAGCAAGATAGGCTTTAAATGGAAGATGAAGTAAGGTGATAAGAATGCAAGGAAGAATGATGAAGTTGGGCAGATTTGGTAAAGTGTAGTGGGTGGTTTTTGTAGGGCCAATTGGGCGAGAAGATGGATGAAGGATAGTGATAATGATAGGGTGAAATATGGGGGTGATAGTATCTTAAAGAATCAAAGAAGAACCTAGGTTATAGAAAGCCTAAACCTGAACCTTATATGATATCTTTAAGGGGTGGTAGAAAGGACTTTGACTCGCTACCTATAAAGAGATAGGAACTGAAAGTATCAAGGGAATAGAAGGGTTGACACCACAAGCACAGAGACTTGATAAGTTGATAAAGTTCTAAAAAGAACTAAAAGAGAGAAAATTCTCACAAGTAATTTGATTGATAAAGATGAGGTGTGTTTACAAATGAAATGAAAAGCCCTATTTATAGTTTTCTAGGGGTGTAACCGAAAAGGCACTATATGGATGAAGGGGTGGTCGAATAGGTAGATGTCTCCCTCCAAAGGGTTGGTGATGGTTTGTCGATCTTGGTATCCTCCTCCACTTGGGTTTTGGCGCAAAAGGCTTTCCCTCCATTGGTGTTTGTCGCCCATTTGTGTTTCCCTCCAATTAGCTAAGGACATGTTAAGAGGGGACATGACCCTTGGGATGGTGAGCTGGCACGTGTAGGTGGAGCTAAAGTGAGCTGGATTGAGCTGAGCTAGCAAGCTGAAAGAGCTAGCTCAATCTTCAAGTTGATTTGAGCTATTCCGAGCTGACTTTAGCTAGGTGAGCTAATCCTTCAAGCTTGTGAGCTCCTTTAGAATGTTTTCCTTAGGTTTTGAGCTGATTTGAGCACTCCCTTTTGTTGTGAGCTAATCCGAGCTCCTAGTGATGCCTTTGAGCCGAATCAAGTATCCTCGAGCTGTCTTGAGCTAATATCATTCACCCATGTACCTATAAAACATGTAAACATACATGTTAGATATGTATAAACTAAGGCTATGTAGATAGCATATGCAAAGTTAATCTAAGTATGCTATATCAAAACTAAAAGATGTGTAACTTATGCTTAAAGATGTGGTATGATAATTTAAGTAAATTGCATAGTATAGGGACTAAGGTGTATGAATATGTATTCTAAAATGAAATGCATGGCATAGATTATATTAAGGATATGATTAAGCATAATATGATAAGTAGCATATGTATGTAAGTTACTAAATATATAAAGATGCGCTGGATAGATAAAAACTCCTTTTTCTTTCATCCTTAGTGACAAAGATGAAAGGGAGCTTATGAATGGATATTGAAATAGAATTGTATCGTCACCCTTCTTTTAAGCGATTTGTCCTCAAAGCAAAGTTGCTCTTCGGAGGACACTTCTCTATCGTAGGAATGGTTGATTCCTTCATGTTTCCTTCCCTAGGGCTGTCTATTTTTGATGTGATCCTATTTCACACCATACTCATTTTCACTATACTTTCAACTTGTGTTACAAGGATGAAAGTCAAAGGATATTTTACTTTCTTCACATCTATTATAATTATATAATTATATTACTTCTAATCATTGATGCATTTATACTTACCATTAATGTTTACCTCATGTTTATGTTTAATATAATGCTTAGCCATTAATGTTTACCTCATGTTTATGTTTAATATAATGCTTAGTGTATTCGGATATCATAACATCTTTCCTTACATTATACTCTACACTTGGCATATTAAGTAATGTTTCATGCATGCATATTAAGTAGAAACACATCGTTACATAGCATATTATCTTAATTCTTCTTACTTATATTTGTTTGTTTACTTTATAGGTCATCACAACTAGAGGTACAAGGGAGATATTAAAGGGAAAGCTCATCTTTGATCGTGCAGCTCATGGTTAGCTCAACTAGCTCAAATCAGCTCTCACAGCTCACTCATTTTAGCTAAAGGAATGCAAGCTACTTTCAGCTCCAATAGCTCGAGGCAAGCTCAAGGACACTATAGGATAAGCTCACCTAGCTAAGGGTAGCTCGTAGTAGCTCAAACAAGCTCGGAAACTAAGTGAAGCTCACTCAGCTAGCTAGCTCACTCCTAGCTCGATAAGCTCATCTCAGCTCAAGCTACCACCTCCAGCTCAACCTTGGAGGACATCTCTCCTCCCCAAGGGACACAATTGACTAGCCTTGGAGGTAACTTGCTTGGCACCACTTTTTGGAGGGAAAATGGACGACACCTGCTTGGAGGGAGACACCATTCAGGCTGAATCATCACCTGCCCTTGCCGAACCAATACAAGGCCCCTACATGCCCATTCGGCCACCTATTCACCCTTGTACATGCCCATCGGCCAACCCCTTGAAAAACTATAAATAGGGGTTCATTTTGCATTTTGTAACACACAACTTTCTTTAAATAAATTCTATCTTTTATGAGGTTTTCTCTCAACTTGTTCTTTTAAGAACTTTATCGACTTATCAAGCTTTGCTTGTGGCGTCTCCTATTCTTCCATTTATACTTCGGGTTCTAGGTTCATCTAACCTATGGGTCCAAGTCCCTTACCCCCTCTAAGACATTCTTTTAAGAAACGAGATTATACTTTTTAGTATAGTTTCTTTCTTTGAAGCCTTTGAATACTATCACCCTTTTCATTCCATTTCACTATCTTTCTTTTCCATTTCCTTCACCATAACCTCCCTACACCTAACCATTTCCTTTCTTTCCATCCATTTCCTTATACACCACGCAACATAGCTTCCGCACCCAACACCTCAACATCTTTCATTCTTCATTTCAACTTCAAAGCATTCGAATTACAAGACTTACACTTGCATTCACAGTCGGGAACAATCAAAGCTTCTCTCAACAACATTAATTGGAGAGTTGGAGCGAATCATATGGTAATCAGAGCTTTTGGAAGAATCAAGTAAGCCCCTATCTTTTGTGATAAAAAAAAAAGAAAAATTAGAATTCCTTCTCATCTTCTTAAGTTATTCGAATAGTACAAAAAAAGAATAGTGAAACACAAAGGTGGTGAAGGCAAAGCAAAGCAAACAAACAACAAGCTTGAAGAAGACATCAAGATTGATTATTTCTCGATCGAGTTGTAAGTGAGTTTTGTGGTACAGCTTGTCCAACTCAAAGCTTAGCACAGCTCAGCTCACATCTAGCTCCCCCAACTCACTTCAGCTCAAGCTACCTATGTCAGCTCACCACCCCATAGTCACCACTTCAAGGGACATGTCCCCTCATAAGAAACACATCCTCGTTACTTAGCATATTATCTTAATTCTTATTACTTATAATTGTTTGTTTACTTTATAGGTCATCACAACTAGAGGTACAAGGGAGACATTAAAGGGCAAGCTCATCTTTGATCGTGCAGCTCATGGTTAGCTCAACTAGCTCAAATCAGCTCCTCACAACTCACTCATCTTAGCTAAAGGAATGCAAGCTACTTTCAACTCCAATAGCTCGAGGCAAGCTCAAGCACACTAGAGGATAAGCTCACCTAGATAAGGGCAGCTCATAGCAGCTCAAACAAGTTCAGAAACTAAGTGAATCTCGCTCAGCTAGCTAGCTCAGCTCAAGCTAGCTCACTTCTAGCTCGATCAGCTCATCTTAGCTCAAGCTACCACCTTTAGCTCAACCTCGGAGGGACATGTCTCCCCCCAAGGGACACAACCGACCAGACTTGGAGGGAACTTGCTTGGCGCCACTTTTTGGAGGGAAAATGGACGGCACTTGCTTGGAGGGAGACACCATTCAAGCCGAATCATCACCTGCCCTTGCTAAACTAACACAAGGCCCCTACATGCCCATTCGGCCAATCTCTTTAAAAACTATAAATAGGGGTTCATTTTGCATTTTGTAACACACAACTTTCTTGAAATATATTCTATCTTTTGTGAAGTTTTCTCTCAACTTGTTCTTTTGGAACTTTATCAACTTATCAAGCTTTGCTTGTGGTGTCTCCTATCCTTCCATTTATACTACAGGTTCTATGTTCATCTAACCTTCGGGTCAAAGTCCTTTACCACTCTCAAAGACATTCTCTTAAGAAATGAGATTATACTTTTTAGTATAGTTTCTTTCTTTAAAGCCTTGAATACTATCACCCTTTTCATTCCATTTCACTATCTTTCTTTTCAATTTCCTTCACCATAACCTACCCTACACTTAACCATTTCCTTTTTTTCCATCCATTTCCTTATACACCACGCAACATAGCTTCTGCACCCAACATCTCAACATCTTTCATTCTTCATTTCAACTTCAAAGCATTCGAATTACAAGGCTTACTTGCATTCATGGTTGGGAACAGTCAAAACTTCTCTCAATAACATCAATTGGATAGTTGGAGCGTATCAATTTTCCTTGTGACAATCTGTAAGGAAGAAATTGGATCATCTTTGAAAATTGTGTTAGCATTAGGCATTTTGTCCTTAGGTCCGTCAAGAGACACTCCCTAATTATCTTGAAACGTGCATGGGAGGGCTAAAGCAATGCATATTGGACAAAATTCTAAATCTTTTTGTGAAGATTGGAAAGTCAGCCAACTTGTGACAAATTTTCTGATGGGATCCGGGCATTTCTGGGCAGAGTTGTCTTCTAACAAATTGATCGTCATTTAGTTACCTTTCCAACGCATCTTGAAACACATCAATCCAATGTCGAAAATTCAAGATACGTCCGTTTTACTGAAGATTGCGCATGTAGAAAACTGGATATGGGATTATTACGGGATTTTGTAAAATTCAGCCCAAAAGCTAACATATAAGGCTTTGGACAAATTTAACTTAGCCCAATGTGTTTATTATCATTTAAATTGATGTCTTTAGGGTTTTATATACTTTATGAACCAGCCACCCTTCGCCCAAGCACACAAGGAGTTTAAAGGCAGCTTTTCTTTATTATTTTAATTAAATTTGATTTTCCTTGTTCTAGTAGAAGTTAAATTACTTTGGTTATCCTTCATCTATAAAAGGATGAAGTTTCCACCATTGTAAGATAAATTTTCTTTGATATATTAAATATTTAGTGAGTTTGTTTTTGCAAGTGCTGATAACTTGTGCCTTAGAAGTCTTCTTCAACATAAGATCGTTGAGTTCTTATGAGGGAGATCATCTTCACACTCATGCTTGCCTAGGTAATTGTGTCTAGGAGGGTGGGTTAGAGCCGCTTGAGGTTGCTCGCTTGGTTAATTGCGATCAAGAGGGTGCCGAGGACATCAACTTCTATTTTGCCAAGCCTTCTTCATCTACTACATCCACGCCACAATCCATAATCCATAAACAAAGCTAGAAATTATAGATTTGTTTTACCTATCCTTTTCTTTATCTTTTCCAATCTTTTTAACTATAATCTTATTATTCATCTTCTAATCTTTTACCTTACCTTTGGTTCTATAAATTTCCAGCCTAGAATCTAAAAAATTCAAGAAAATCCCTTCTCATTTCTCTTAAATTTTCAGATCTGTGCATAGCTTGTTTGATTGAGTCTAGAGCTTCTAGTTTTTGCAACAACTTGTTTGAAAGCTTCCAAATCCATGATTGCGCTACTCTATCATATCTCTTTTGTTGCAAAGGCGCTGGTCTTTTGAATCCTTTCTTTAGACTCGTTCAAACATCAAGTCCCTTGGTGAAAGCTAGTGACTTTTTAGATCCTTTCTCAGGTGGTTTGGCATTCTCACAATCTTTGTTCATGGCCTCGATGCTCCTTGATGCGATCCTAATCATCACCAACTTTATCCATTACTTGATCACGTCATTGAAGATCCTCAAGGCTGATTCTAATGGAGTTCTTCCATACTTCATTTTCTATTATCTTATTTATGATGTCATAAGCATGCATTTATATCTTAGGATATGCCTATCATATGTCCCATTTATCATGTCCTATTAATTTATTATTCATGCATAGCATATGGCCCACATCATTACTTAGTTATTTCTTATTTTCTATTATATGCAGACTTATGTGTGTTTGCAACATTTGTAAGACATACCAACCACATAAATGAAGGGGAGATTGAAGGCCAGCTAACCTAAAGCTCAATCAGCTCAAAGCAAGCTCAATTCAAGCTCATTTCAGCTCATATTAGCTCCAATGAGCCCAAGATAGCTTAAGGACACTCATGAAGAAGCTCACCTAGCTAAAGGGCAGCTCACAAAGCTCATTCAAGTCTAAACAAGCTCTTTCACTCGAGCAAGCACAAGTAAGCTCCTAAATAGCTCCATTCAGCTCTAGAACATACAAGCAAGCTCAAGGACACTAGAAGAGGAGTTCACCTAGCTAAGGGTAGCTTATAATAGCTCAAATCAGCTCAAACACTAACTGCAGCTTATCCAGCTCAAAGCTTAGCACAGCTCAGCTCACATCTAGCTCCCCCAACTCACTTCAGCTCAAGCTACCTATGTCAGCTCACCACCCCATAGTCACCACTTCAAGGGACATGTCCCCTCATAAGAAACACATCCTCGTTACTTAGCATATTATCTTAATTCTTATTACTTATAATTGTTTGTTTACTTTATAGGTCATCACAGCTAGAGGTACAAGGGAGACATTAAAGGGCAAGCTCATCTTTGATCGTACAGCTCATGGTTAGCTCAACTAGCTCAAATCAACTCCTCACAGCTCACTCATTTCAGCTAAAGGAATGCAAGATACTTTTAGCTCCAATAGCTTGAGGCAAGCTTAAGGACACTAGAGAATAAGCTCACCTAGCTAAGGGCAGTATGTAGCAGCTCAAACAGGCTCGAAAACTAAGTGAAGCTCACTCAGCTAGCTAGCTCAGCTCAAGCTAGCTGACTCTTAGCTCGATCAGCTCATCTCAGCTCAAGCTACCACCTCCAGCTCAACCTCGGATAGACATGTCTTCTCCCCAAGGGACACAACTGACCAGCCTTGGAGGGAACTTGCTTGGCGCCACTTTTTGGAGGGAAAATGGAAGACACTTGCTTGGAGGGAGACACCATCCAAGCCGAATCATCACCTGCCCTTTCCGAACCAACACAAGCCCCCCTACATGCCCATTCGACCAACCCCTTGAAAAACTATAAATAGGGATTCATTTTGCATTTTGTAACACACAACTTTCTTTGAATATATTTTATCCTTTGTGAGGTTTTCTCTCAAACTTGTTCATTTAAGAACTTTATTGATTTATCAAGCTTTACTTGTGGCGTCTCCTATCCTTCCATTTATACTTTGGGTTCTAGGTTTATCTAACCTACGGGTTCAAGTCCCTTACCACCCTCAAAGTCATTCTCTTAAGAAACGAGATTATAAATTTTAGTACAGTTTCTTTCTTTGAATCCTTTGAATACTATCATCCCTTTCATTCCATTTCACCATCCTTTTCATTTCTATTTATTCGCCATAATTGAACCTACCCTACACTTAACTGTTTCCTTTCTTTCATCCATTTCCTTACAGACCATGCATTAAACGCTTTCACACCCTAAATTATCATCATCTTTCCTTCTTTTTTTCACTTTAAAGCATTCAGATTACAAGGCTTACTTACATTCACGGTCGGGAACAATCAAAGCTTCTCTCAACAACATCAATTGGCGTATCATTGAGTAAGTTCTTTCAAGAACTTGTGACAAGAGAATCGAGTGGTAAATGGCATGAGAGTTGTGAGCATAGGAGGGGAAGTAAAAGCCTAAAATCCCAAGAGTGAAACACGAGTGTTTGAGTGGAGTGTCATCAAATTTTTTCTTTGGAGTGACCGTGAGGTTTTTGTGAGTGATATTTTGGTAAGGTCCTTACATCTCATTCAATTTCTTTATTACACTAATAATTCGTTCATCTTTCCAATGGAGTACGAACAACAAAGAAAGAATGCATTTCACACTCGATACCAAGTAAGTGTGTTTTGTAATCATCAATGATAGAAGTTGTACAAACATTGTCAGCGCTTACATGGTAGATAAATTGGGACTAAAGAAAACTGAGCATCCAAGCCCCTATAAGTTGCAATGGTTAAATGACAGAGAAGAAGTAAAAGTCACGGAGCAAGTACTTATGCCATTCTCAATCGAAAGGTACAAAGACGAAGTTTTGTGTGATGTTATTTCCATGAATACAAGTCATCACCTACTCGGTCGACCTTGGCAATACGACAAGCGAGCAACACATGATGGTTTCACCAATTGTTACTCATTTGCTTATAAATGAAAGAAGGTTACATTGACACTTTTGTTGCCAAACCAAGTTCTTCAAGATCAAAACCATCTTAAGGAAGCATTGAAGCTTTGAACGAGAAAATCATGGAAAATTCGAATGTAGAAGAGCATTTTGAAGAAAAACCCGTTGAAGTTGAAAATGAATGTGGAGAAGAAAAGAAGAATGGGAAGCAGATTTTATCTAACAATTCTTTTCCTCCTATTCTTGATTTTTCTTTTTTACATGTTGATAAAACTTCAAAGGACGTTCCAAACACGTTGCCAATCATGAAGATGAATCAGCAACTTTCATGTTTTGAATAATTGTTAAAGTTTCCCATGGATTACATCAAGCATCAACCACCGTCCATAAACATTGTTGGGTTTATTTTCTCTACTCTTTTAAATCTAATTTTCTTTTCTACTAATATAGTTGTGATTGTAGGAAATGAAAGGAGATATAGGTTTGAAAAGGAATTGCATTGGAAGATGCGAGTAAACAAAGAAGATGTTCGATTGATTAAAATAGTGATGTTTGTCAAATCAAATGGCATTGGTTTGCTTCTAGATTTCTTATGATATAATCCTTCATCTTGTCTTTCTTTCTTTAAATTTCCAGCCTTGAATCTGAAAATTTCAAGAAAATCTCTTCTCTTTTCTCTTGAATTTTCAGATCTGGCCAAACTTCCTTGATTGAGTCTAGAACTCCTAGTTCTTGCAACAACTTGATTGAAGGCTTCCAAATCCAACATTGCGCTACTCTATCATTAAATATTACTTTATAAGTATTCGTTATGTTTTCTTTTTATTTGTAGGACTTATCATCCACATACAAAGGATAGGATTGAAGGGAAGCTCACCTAAAGCTCATTCAGCTCAATCCAAGCTCAAACCAGCTCATGCATTTCGGTTCAAGCTCACACAAGCACATTCAACTCCATCAAGCTCCAATTAGCTCTAGATAGCTCAAAGATACTTAAGGACAAGATCACTTAGCTAAGGACAGCTCGTAGCAGCTAAATTCAGCTCAGGCACTAAGTGAAGCTCACTCCGCTAGCTATAGCTAGCTCAGCTCAAGCCAGCAAGCTCCTAACTCGATCAGCTCAACTCAGCTCAAGCTTCCACCTTCAACTCAACACCCAAAGGGCACGGACCCTCCCAAGAGATATGTTCGGCCACTTTTGAGGGAACATGAGTTTGGGTGCCAAGAATTTGTAGGGAAACGCGAGGAGGGAGGCATCATTCACCTGAAACATTGTGATGCAAAGCTACCAGCACCAGATCCATAAGTGATGCCATAAGGGCCAATCACCTGTTCTAATACTAAGTTATTTAGGGAAGTTCTTTCTCATAAGTGCCTTCGTGTTTTTAAATCATTTGATGAAAATTCAGCCTTAGATACTAAGTTATACAATGTGTTACATGTTACTATGCAATGCATTGCATTCCTACACATCTTTATACTTAGTTTTGCATTGCATTGCATTATTAGCTTAAGTATGCATCACATTTTAGCTTCATTTCAGCTCACACATTGTTTATTGTCTCATTAGGTATTATGGATGAAGGAATAAGCTTGTGATACCTCAAGGACCTCACAAGGAAGCTCAGAATAGCTCAAGAAGTGTAAGAATAGCTTGGAACAGCTCAAGGACATTCAAAGCAGCTTGGATTAGCTCAAGGAGTCCAATGGTAGCTCATGGCAGCTCGAGGACAAAGGGAAGCATTCTAAGAAAGTTTACAAGCTTCAAGGACTACCTCACCTAGCTAAGGGCAGCTCATAGAAGCTCAAAATAGCTCAAAGATTAAGCTAGCTCATTCAGCTAGCTAGCTCAGCTCAATCCAGCTTACACCAAGCTCAACCTGCTCATTTCAGCTCCACCTACACATACCAGCTCACCACCTCAAGGGTCATGTCCCCTCCTAAGGAACATGTCCCTAGCTAATTGGAGGGAAACTTGAAAATGGGCAGCAACTACATGGAGGGAGAAGCCTTGGCGCCATTTTGAACCATCTCCTTAACTATTGGCTATGTTATTGTAACCATTCATACATACACGCCTTTATGAAGGGATTTTACCCTATGCCGAATAGATAGGGGCCTATTCGGCCATGCCTTTACATTTCCTATAAATAGGATTGAGATTTTCATTTGTAAGCACACTCAATTTCAATACAAAATTTTCTTTGTGAGAATTTTCTCTCTTTCAGTTCTTTTTAGAACTTTATCGACTTATCAAGTACTTGTACTTGTGGCATCAACCTTTCTATTCCCTTGATACTTTCGGTTCCTATCTCTTTATAGATAGTGGGTCAAAGTCCCTTTTACCATCACTTAAGAAATCATACAAGGATCGGGGTTATGCTCTTAATATCATAGTTTCTTCCTTAAATTCTTAAGATACTATGATACATGTATGGGGGGGCTAAAATGATGCATTGTAGCCAAAGTGATACATGTATGGGGGGCTAAAATGATGCATTGTAGCCAAAGAGTTGAAGCTGTTTTATAAGTCTGGAATTTCAGCTGAATTGCACCGAATTTTCGGATGGGATCCGGGCACTTCTGAGTCTACATTTCTTCTTCAAACATATTCGTCTGTCTCTTATCTTTCCAACGCATCTTGAAACGTATCAATCTGACATCGGGATCTCAAGTTATGTCCATTTTAGTGAAAACTGTGCGAGCAGAAATCTCTATACGATTTTATCACGGGAAATATTATTTATTACGAATTTTTAATAATTGTATTGATTATTTGTACTTAAATTTAATCTACGATTCTTTATGAAGATATTTAGATGATTTAGGATTAGATTTGTTATTTATTTATTAGTTTTTTAGGTTAGATAAAATATGTTTATTTATTTTATTATTATCTTTACTTTTCCTAATTTAAGTTGAACTCTTCATTTGTAGCCTATTTAAAGGCATATTTGCTTCACTAATAAGAACAACATCATGAATTTATGAGTTGCAAAAACCTTTGGCCATGGGCCATTTTATTTTCAAGGTAGATAGATTTGCCTTCTTATTTTTCGTATTAGAAGTCTTCTTCAACGTA
Source organism: Hibiscus mutabilis (assembly GCA_019671005.1). Classification (NCBI taxonomy): domain Eukaryota; kingdom Viridiplantae; phylum Streptophyta; class Magnoliopsida; order Malvales; family Malvaceae; genus Hibiscus; species Hibiscus mutabilis. The sequence goes on from CM033737.1 coordinate 25,679,919, forward strand.
AGTTCGTCAAGTTCTTGTAATGGAGATCATCTTCACACTCTTGCTTGCCTAGGTAATTGCATCTAGGAGGGTGGGTTATAGAGCCGTTTGAGGTTGCTTGCTTAGATAATCGAGTCTAAGAGGGTGCCGAGGACAAAATATACTACAATATCTATCTCGTCATCATCTATTCATCGGAGAGATTCGTGCCGTTTGCAGGTGTTTGCCTATTCAATTGCGATTAGGAGGGTGCCAAGGACAAATCTATCCAACACCGCCACCATCAAATTCATCATATCTCATTTTCTACATCAAGATCATGCTTTAGTACCGGTTTGCTGAACGTGGAGTTTGGGGTTTTCTCGGACCATATCAGTGAGTTTGCTAGGTTAATTGTGATCTAGAGGGTTCCTAGATTTTGAGGTAATTCTTGGATCTTGGCTTCCGTATCACAAAGAGTTGAAGCTGTTTTATAAGTCTGGAATTTCAGCCGACTTGCATCAAATTTTTGGATGGGATCCGGGCACTTTTGAGTCTACATGTCTTCTTCAAACATATTCGTCTGTCTCTTAGCTTTCCAACACATCTTGGAACGCATCAATCCGACATCGGGAGCTCAAGTTATGTCCATTTTAGTGAAGACTGTGCGAGCAGAAATTTATATACGGTTTTATCACGGGAAATATTATTTAATATGGGGGGCTAAAATGATGTATTGTAGCCAAAGAGTTGAAGCTGTTTTATAAGTTTGGAATTTCAGCCGACTTGCATCGAATTTTCGGATGGGATTCGGGCACTTTGAGTCTACATGTCTTCTTCAAACATATTCATCTGTCTCTTAGCTTTCCAACGCATCTTGAAACGCATCAATCCGACATCGGGAGCTCAAGTTATGTCCATTTTAGTGAAGACTGTGCGAGCAAAAATCTCTATACGGTTTTATCACGGGAAATATTATTTATTACGAATTTTCAATAATTTTATTGATTATTTGTACTTAAATTTAATCTAGGATTCTTTATGAAGATATTTAGATGATTTAGGATTAGATTTGTTATTTATTTATTAGTTTTTAAGTTAGATAAAATATGTTTATTTATTTTATTATTATCTTTATTTTTCCTAATTTAAGTTGAACTCTTCATTTGTAGTCTATTTAAAGGCATATTTGCGTCACTAATAACAACAACATCATGAATTTATGAGTTGCAAAAACCTTTGGCCATGGGCCATTTTATTTTCAAGGTAGATAGATTTTCCATGTTATTTTTCGTATCAAAAGTCTTCTTCAACGTAAGTTCGTCAAGTTTTTGTGGTGGAGATCATCTTCACACTCTTGCTTGCATAGGTAATTGCGTCTAGGAGGGTGGGTTAGAGCCGTTTGAGGTTGCTTGCTTAGATATCGCGTCTAAGAGGGTGCCAAGGACAAAATATCCTACAACATCTATCTCGTCATCATCCATTCATCGGAGAGATTCGTGCCGTTTGCAGGTGTTTGCCTATTCAATTGCGATTAGGAGGGTGCCAAGGACAAATCTATCCAACACCGCCACCATCAAATTCATCCTATCTCGTTTTCTACATCAAGATCATGCTTTATTATCGGTTTGTTGAACTTGGAGTTTGGGGTTTTCTCGGATCATATTAGTGAGTTTGCTAGATTAATTGCGATCTAGAGGGTTCCTAGATTTCGAGGTAATTCTTGGATCCTGGCTTTCGTATCAATTGGTAATCAGAGCCTTGATTTAGGTGTTTGAAACAATTATCTTTTACTGTTGTTTTAGTAGTTGAGAAAAAAGAAAAAATATATAATTCTCTATATAGATCCTAGTTTTAATATTTCATTCCTGAAGACATCTCAAGAGACTTGAAGGTTGTGATCAACAACTCTTAAGATTCGGGACGAATCATTTTCAACAGGGGGAGAATGATACATGTATAAGGGGCTAAAATGATGCATTGTAGCCAAAGAGTTGAAGCTGTTTTATAAGTCTGGAATTTCAGCCGACTTGCATCGAATTTTCGGATGGGATCCGGGCACTTCTGAGTCTACATGTCTTCTTCAAACATATTCGTCTGTCTCTTAGCTTTCCAACTCATCTTGAAACGCATCAATCCGACATCGGGATCTTAAGTTATGTCCATTTTAGTGAAGACTGTGCGAGCAGAAATCTCTATACGGTTTTATCACGGGAAATATTATTTATTACGAATTTTCAATAATTTTATTGATTATTTGTACTTAAATTTAATCTAGGATTCTTTATGAAGATATTTAGATCATTTAGGATTAGATTTGTTATTTATTTATTAGTTTTTAAGTTAGATAAAATATGTTTATTTATTTTATTATTATCTTTACTTTTCCTAATTTAAGTTGAACTCTTCATTTGTAGCCTATTTAAAGGCATATTTGCGTCACTAATAACAACAACATCATGAATTTATGAGTTGCAAAAACCTTTGGCCATGGGCCATTTTATTTTCAAGGTAGATAGATTTTCCATGTTATTTTTCGTATCAGAAGTCTTCTTCAACGTAAGTTCGTCAAGTTCATGTGGTGGAGATCATCTTCACACTCTTGCTTGCATAGGTAATTGCGTCTAGGAGGGTGGGTTAGAGCCGCTTGAGGTTGCTTGCTTAGATATCGCGTCTAAGAGGGTGCCAAGGACAAAATATCCTACAACATCTATCTCGTCATCATCCATTCATCGGAGAGATTCGTGCCGTTTGCAGGTGTTTGCCTATTCAATTGCGACTAGGAGGGTGCCAAGGACAAATCTATCCAACACCGCCACCATCAAATTCATCCTATCTCGTTTTCTACATCAAGATCATGCTTTATTATCGGTTTGCTGAACTTGGAGTTTGGGGTTTTCTCGGATCATATTAGTGAGTTTGCTAGATTAATTGCGATCTAGAGGGTTCCTAGATTTCGAGGTAATTCTTGGATCCTGGCTTTCGTATCAATTGGTAATCAGAGCCTTGATTTAGGTGTTTGAAACAATTATCTTTTACTGTTGTTTTAGTAGTTGAGAAAAAAGAAAAAATATATAATTCTCTATATAGATCCTAGTTTTAATATTTCATTCCTGAAGACATCTCAAGAGACTTGAAGGTTGTGATCAACAACTCTTAAGATTCGGGACGAATCATTTTCAACAGGGGGAGAATGATACATGTATAAGGGGCTAAAATGATGCATTGTAGCCAAAGAGTTGAAGCTGTTTTATAAGTCTGGAATTTCAGCCGACTTGCATCGAATTTTCGGATGGGATCCGGGCACTTCTGAGTCTACATGTCTTCTTCAAACATATTCATCTGTCTCTTAGCTTTCCAACGCATCTTGAAACGTATCAATCCGATATCGGGAACTCAAGTTATGTCCATTTTAGTGAAGACTGTGCGAGCAGAAATCTCTATACGGTTTAATCACGGGAAATATTATTTATTACGAATTTTCAATAATTTTATTGATTATTTGTACTTAAATTTAATCTAAGATTCTTTATGAAGATATTTAGATGATTTAGGATTAGATTTGTTATTTATTTATTTTATTATTATCTTTACTTTTCCTAATTTAAGTTGAATTCTTCATTTGTAGCCTATTTAAAGGCATATTTGCTTCACTAATAACAACAAACATCATGAATTTATGAGTTGCAAAAACCTTTGGCCATGGGCCATTTTATTTTCAAGGTAGATAGATTTGCCTTGTTATTTTTCGTATCAGAAGTCTTCTTCAACGTAAGTTCGTCAAGTTCTTGTGATGAAGATCATCTTCACACTCTTGCTTGCCTAGGTAATTGCGTCTAGGAGGGTGGGTTAGAGCCGCTTGAGGTTGCTTGCTTAGATAATCGCGTCTAAGAGGGTGCCGAGGACAAAATGTCCTACAACATCTATCTCGTCATCATCCATTCATCGGAGAGATTCGTGCCGTTTGTAGGTGTTTGCCTATTCAATTGCGATTAGGAGGGTGCCAAGGACAAATCTATCCAACACCGCCACCATCAAATTCATCCTATCTCATTTTCTACATCAAGATCATGCTTTATTATCGATTTGCTGAACTTGGAGTTTGGGGTTTTCTCGGATCATATTAATGAGTTTGCTAGATTAATTGCGATCTAGAGGGTTCTTAGATTTTGAGGTAATTCTTGGATCCTAGCTTCCGTATCATACTACCTTCACCATTTCCATACACCAATCTTACCATCTTCTGCAACCACCATTAAAATACCTTTCATTCTTTTAAGCCTATCTTGCTTGCATGTTTCTTGCTTCCTTCCTAGATCCATCAATCAAAGTGACCGTCTCCAACAACAATATCAAGGACGGATTGCATCACTTGGTATCAGAGCTTTTGGTGGAAGAAGCAAGTGCATCAAAGTGTGAAGCCCGATTCAAGCAAAACAATAAGAAATTGTAAATGACTATCCTTTGTTATTTCAATTTGTAAAAAAAAAAGAAATAGTTTCGAAAAGTTCAAAAGAAAAGAAAAGAAAGTTTGGATAGCACAGGTTTAAGGGTGAAAAGCGCAACAACGCCATCTTCAACATCAAGCCTGAAGTAATCTTCTTCAAGACTTTGATTGTTGGTCAAGAAAGGTTGTGAGTTTCTTGCCAAGTAACCCTTTCTTTTTACCTTTTCTATTCCAAACTTTCCTTTGCACTATATTTTCTTCCTTTTCCTTTTCAAACTAACATTTCACCTTCGCACAAGATACAATACTTGCCTAAGTCTTGAGTAAGTTCCTTAAAAGAACTTTACAAGAGAGAAAGGAGTGAAAAAAGGCAAATTAAGAGTGTGAGATCAGAAGGGATAATAAAAGCCAAATAACATCCTAGAGTGCAAACATGAGCATTAAGTGGAGTGAAATTTCCTTGGAGTGAACTGTGAGGTTTTTCTTGAGTGCAATCTGGTAAGGTTTTTTCATTTTCATATTTCATCACTAACAAATGGCACAAGATTCTTTTCCATCTACTTCCAACAGTGTCTTGTTGTTAAAAGAACATTAAGCCTACAAGCTAAGGATGATGACCGGCAAAGGGAGAACATCTTCTACACCCGATGCCATTTGAATAACAAAATATGCTCCATGATCATCGATGGAGGAAGTTACACCAACGTGGCCAGTACTATGATGGTTGAACGACTTGGCTTAAAGACAACTAAACATCCAAGTCCCTACAAATTACAATGTTTGAATGAGGGAGGCGAACTAAAGGTTAACAAGCAAGTACAGATTCCATTCTCAATTGGAAATTATAAGGATGAAGTCTTGTGTGATGTAGTGCCCGTGAGTGCGAGCCATCTCTTGTTAGGGTGACCATGGCAGTTTGATAAACAAGACACCCATGAAGGATTCACTAATCGCTACTCTTTCATGTTCAAAGGAAAGAAGTTCATTTTGACACCGTTAAGCCAAAGCCAAGTACATCATGATCAAATCCAATTAAGAAAGAGGATTGTAGCATGGAATGAAAGCAAAAAGGAGAGCAAGAAGGAAAATACTCAAAAGATGAACATATATGCCAACGGGAGGGAAATCAGAAAACATCTTTTCGCACAGCAAACTCTTCTTGTACTTATGTACAAAAAGAGTCTTTTTAATGCTAACCTGACTGAGGATTTGCCCTCTTCTATTTCTTCTCTTTTGCAGGATTTCAAGGATCTTTTTCCAGAAGAGATTCCTAGTGGGTTACCACCAATTCGAGCATCAGATTGATTTCATGCAAGGAGCCACTATTCCAAACTGTCCGGCTTATAGGTGTAATCCAGAAGAAACAAAGGAACTTCAACGGAAAATTAGAGAGTTGATGGAGAAAGGTTACCTTAGAGAAAGTTTGAGTCCGTGTGCAGTGCCAGTTCTTTTGGTTACAAAGAAAGATGGAACATGGAGGATGTGCATAGATTGTCGTGTTGTGAACCAGATCACCATCAAATATAGACATTCCATACCTCAGTTAGATGATATGTTGGATGAATTAAGTGGTGCAAGCATCTTCTCCAAACTTGATCTCAAATGTGGATATCATCAAATTCGCATGAGGAAGGAGACGAATGGAAAATAGAGTTTAAAACAAAGCAAAGATTGTATGAATGGATGGTTATGCCCTTCGGTTTAACCAATGCTCCAAGAATATTCATGTGGTTAATGAACCATGTGTTAGGACTTTATATCGGTAAGTTTTATGTTGTTTATTTTGATGACATCCTGATATATAGTAAGAACTTGGAGGAACATGAGCAACATCTCAGGTCTATTCTTAAAACTTTGAGGGATGAGCAACTCTATGCCAATCTTAAGAAATGTGTTTTTTGCACTAACAAACTTACTTTTTTATCATTTATTGTGAGTTCACAGGGTTTGAAGGTAGACCACGAAAAGATCATTACCATACAGGAATGGCCGAGACCCACCAACATTAGTCAAGTGAGAAGTTTTCATGGTCTGGAAAGCTTCTATCGACGATTCATGCCTAATTTTAGTTCTATTACCGCCACCTTAACCGGGATCATAAAGAAGAATTCAATCTTCTAATGGGGTAAAGAACAAGAAGATGCATTCATGGAAGTGAAGAAGTGTTTAACCGAGGCACCTTTGTTAGCATTGCCAAATTTTGACAAGACTTTTGAGATAGAGTGTGATGCATCTGAAATTGGGATTGGTGCTGTGTTGACACAAGAAGGACGTCCAATCGCATGTTTTAATGAAAAACTCTGATACATGCATGAGCAGGGTCAAATTACTAATATTGGACAAGAAGCTGAATTTGTTCGATGCAAACAATAAAAGCCAAAACAGTGCATGCATAGGAGGTCAAAAACGATGCATCTTGGACAAGAAATTGAATCTGTTTGTAAAGTCTGGAAAGTCAGCCAACTTGCAACGAGTTTTTGGATGAGATCCGGACATTTCTGAGTCAAGTTGTCTTCTAAAAAATTGTCCGTCATTCAGTTACCTTTCTAACGCATCTTGAAACGCGTCAATCGGACATCAGGAACTGAAGATACGTCCAATTTACTGAAGACTGCGAATGCAGAAAACTGGATACGGGATTATTACGGGATTTTGTAAAAATTCAGTCCAAAAGCTAACATATAAGGCTTTGGACGAATTAAACTTAGCCCAATATATTTACTATCATTTAAATTGATGTTTTTAGGGTTTTATATACTTTAGGAACCAGCCACCCAGCCCTTATCAGCTTATCACTTGCCTTATCACCCTATTCCTTGCCACACAAGGAGTTTAAAGGCTGTTATTTTTTTATTATTTTTAATTGAATTAGGTTTTCCATGTTTCAGTAGAAGTTAAATTACTTTGTCTATCCTTCACCTATAAAAGAATGAAGCCTCCATCATTGTAAGATAGATTTTCTTTGATTTATGAAATATTTAGTGAGTTTGCTTTTGCAAGTGCTGAATACTTGTGCCTTCGAATTCTTCTTCAACATAAGTTCGACAAGTTCTTGTGAGGGAGATCATCTTCACACTCTTGCTTGCCTAGATAATCGCGTCTAGGAGGGTGGGTTAGAGTCGCTTGAGGTTGCTTGCTTAGATAATTGAGTCTAAGAGGGTGCCGAGGACAAAACAACATCAACAATTCGCAAGCCATCTTCATCTTCAACCTTCACACCATCTTCCATAATTCCATAAACAAAGCTGGAGTTTCCAGATTTGTTTTACCTATCTTCTTCTTAATCTTTTTTCATCTTTTTATTTAGATTCTTATTTCTTATCATCTAATCCTTCACTTGTCTTTCTTTCTTTAATTTTACAGCCTTGAATCTAAAAAATTCAAGAAAATCCCTTCTCTTTTCTCTTGAATTTTCAGATCTGCCCAAACTTCCTTGATTGAGTCTAGAGCTCCTAGTTCTTGCAACAACTTGATTGAAGGCTTCCAAATCCAAGATTGCGCTACTCTATCATTTGGTATCAGATTTGGGACGATTCTTGGCAAGAATTTTGGTGTTTTTGGGAAAAAAAACTCAAAAATTAGGGAAAATTCGTCAAAACCAAACGAGTGAATTTTGAGCTGAAATTTTCCAGATCAGATCTACATCATTGGTGGAGTCACCACACAAAATTGCAGATTTTTTGGAGTTCGGGAACACCTCGAACGAAGTGGATAAAGTTTCAGCCAAATTAGGGTTTTCCCCCTACTTTAACCCTATTTTCATTATTTTTTCTTCAATTTTCGTTATTTTCAGTTTATTTACCTTGTAAAAAGAGAAAAAAATAAAAAAAATAAAAAAGAAAGAAAAGTGAGAAAGCTCATACCTAGTCACCAACCACCATCAAGAATCATCAAGATCACCATCATCAACCACCACAAGCATCAGATTGAAGTGGATTCAACATTGGATTTCTCCCTTCAAGTTGTTTCTGGGTTTTGGGGTTATCATCTTTCTCTACTAATTTTTTCCTACTCTTAGTTTCTTAAGTTCCTTTGTTTTGCTTTTTCTTTCTTCTATTACGCAATTTAGCACCTTCTCTTTTCTGGTGTGAGTAGGACTAAAAGTTGCATTACAATCCTTCTTTCTTGCAACTATATTCATTTGGTGTCAAGCCTTTCATTGGACTCCTAATACAATTAGGACTCATTGTTAGGATTAAATTCCGATTGTAACTTGTTGACTTGTGGCAGGAAGGTCTTTAAAGAGCACGAGATCGGTTTACTTGCCTCGCTAAATATTTATTCCTTGGAGTGTTTAGTGAGATTCTAGTTTTCTTTTGCTTTTTACCTTTTAAATTTGAGTGTTTCAGGATGTCAGAAACAAGTAACGACGAAGAACCACGTGAAGTGACTCTTCAAGAAGTTTCGGATACTCTCAATAAACTTGAACGGACTATAACCTCATTGGCAACCAAGCTTGAGCACACCGATACAGTCGTAACCACAATCTCTCAAACCATTGGGAGATTAGAAACCACTGCTATTGCAAGTGATACAGAAGAGCCTAGGCGTCCAAATCTTGTTCCCATTCAGAATAGACGCCAAAACCCCCCTACATAGGCACAATCATCGCACAGAGCCGCGACGAGCAACAAACACATTAGCCAAACCAAAGATCACTATACCACCTTTTCAAGGAAGGTATGACCCTGATGCTTATTGTGACTGGGAAAATCGAGTTGATCTTCTATTCGAGCATTATCAATGTCCCAAAGAGGATCAAGTTCCACTGTTGACTCTCGAATTCACTGAATATGCGTTGTGAAACACGAGTGCTGAGTGATTGAGTGACATCTAACTTTTCCTTGGAGTGACTGTGAGGCTTTTGTGAGTGCGTTGTGAGGTTTATTTTTTTCTTTTATTTTCACTAACCATGTTGTATGATTCTTTCAACAATCCATCAACCTTAGGAGGAGGAGAAAATGAGATTCAAGACGTGCAAGATGGTCAACAACGATCAAACATCTTTCAGACATGTTACCATGTTCAAGGCAAAGTCTGCTTCGTTATCATAAACGGTGGAAGCTGTACAATATTGCTAGCACTTTTATGGTCAAGAAACTTGGTTTGGCAACAACAAAGTACCCACATCCATACAAGATTTAGTGTCTTAATGATGATGAAGAAATCACTATCACTGAACGAGTTGCCACTTCTTTTTCCATTGGAAGATACAAGGATGAAGCAATTTGTGATGTGGCACCCATGCATACCATCCATCTATTATTGGGGAGACCGTGGCAATTTGATAAAAGAGCAGTCCATGATTGACTCACCAACTGATACTCATTCCCATATTAAGGCAAGAATATTACCTTGGCACCTTTAACACTAAGCCAAGTGGAGGATCAATTTTACTTGAAAAGAGCCTTGAGGCCGTGGAGAATATTGAGAAAGTTGAAGAAGAAGAAGAAGAAGAAGAAGAAGAAGAAGTTGAGATTGAAAATAAGAATGAAAATGAGGATGGAGTTGAAAATGAGAAAAGAGAAGAGTATGAGGGCAAAAAGAAAATTCAAAGAAAGATGCACTCCAACTCTCCAATTGATGTTGTGAGAGAAGCTTGATTGTTCCTGACTGTGAATGCAAGTAAGCCTTGTAATATGAATGCTTTAAGATGATGAAATAATGGAAAGATGATGATAGTTTAGGGTGCAAAAGTGTCATGGTGTGTAAGGAAATTGATGAAAGAAAGGAAATGGTTAAGTGTAGGGTAGGTTCAGTTATGGTGAATGAATGGGAAAGAAAGGATGGTGAAATGTAATGAAAAGGGATGATAATATTCAAAGGATTCAAAGAAAGAAACATACTAAAAAGTATAATCTCGTTTCTTAAGAGAATGACTTTGAGGGTGGTAGATAGGACTTGGACCCTTTTGGTTATATAAAAACCAAGAACCCGAAGTATAGGATGGAAGATAAGAGACGCTACAAGTAAAGCTTGATAAGCCGATAAAGTTCTTTAAAAGAACAAGTTTAAGAGAAAACCTCACAGAGGATAAATATATTTCAAAGAAATGTTGTGAATGAGTTGATTACAAGGGCGGTTGAATGGCCCTATATATAGTTTACAAAGGGGTGTGGCTAAAAAGACCTCTATCTATTCAAATAACCATTCAGTTTAAGCCATGCCTTCCTCCAAAGATTTCCCTCCAAAATGCGACGCTCAAATCTCCCTCCAATACTAGTTTTTCCACCAAAATCTCCCTCCAAATTGCTTGTGTCCGTTCAGCAATGGTTGGTGTCTCCCTCCAATGGTTTTGGTGCCATTTAGATTTCCCTCCATTGCTTTGCCGCCATTCTGGTTCCCTCCAAAGGTCTAGGGGTCTGTTTCTTATGAGGGGACATGTCCCTTGAAGTGGTGACCTTGGGGTGGTGAGCTGACATAGGTAGCTTGAGCTGAAGTGAGCTGGAGGAGCTAGATTTGAGCTGAGTTGAGTTGAGCTTTGAGCTGGACGAGCTGAGTTAGTGTTTAAGCTGATTTAAGCTATAATAAGCTACCCTTAGCTGGTGAACTCCTCTTCTAGTGTCCTTGAGCTTCCTTGCATGTTCTAGAGCTGAATGGAGCTATTTAGAAGCTTACTTGTGCTTGCTTGAGTGAAAGAGCTTGTTTGAACTTGAATGAGCTTTGTGAGCTGCCCTTTAGCTAGGTGACCTTCTTCATGAGTGTCCTTAAGCTATCTTGAGCTTATTGGAGCTGAATGGAGCTAATAGGAGTTGAAATGAACTTAACAGAATGAATGTGCTTGAATTGAGCTGATTGAGCTAAAGGTGAGCTGTCCTTCAATCTCCCCTTCGTTTATGTGGCTGGTATGTCCTACAAATGTTGCAAACACACATAAGTACGCATATAATAGAAAATAAGAAATAATTAAGTAAGGATGTGGGTCATATGCCTATATATAGTTGACAAAGGGGTGTGGCTGAAAAGGCCTCTATCTATTCAAATAACCATTCGTTTTAAGCCATACCTCCCTCCAAACATTTCCCTCCAAAATGTGACGCTCAAATCTCCCTCCAATACTGGTTTTTCCACCCAAATCTCCCTCCAAAATGTGACGCTCAAATCTCCCTCCAATACTGGTTTTTCCACCCAAATCTCCCTCCAAATTGCTTATGTCTGTTCAGCTATGGTTGGTGTCTCCCTCCAATGGTTTTGGTGCCATTTAGCTTTCCCTCCATTGCTTTGCCGCCATTCTGGTTTCCCTCCAAAGGTCTAGGGGTGTGTTTCTTATGAGGGGACATGTCCCTTAAAGTGGTGACCTTGGGGTGGTGAGCTGACATAGGTAGCTTGAGTTGAAGTGAGCTGGAGGAGCTAGATGTGAGCTGAGTTGAGCTTTGAGCTGAACGAGCTGCAGTTAGTGTTTGAGCTGATTTAAGCTATTATAAGCTACCCTTAGCTAGGTGAACTCCTCTTGTAGTGTCCTTGAGCTTCCTTGCATGTACTAGAGCTGATTGGAGCTATTTAAGAGCTTACTTGTGCTTGCTCTAGTGAAAGAGCTTGTTTGGACTTGAATGAGCTTTGTGAGCTGCCCTTTAGCTAGGTGAGCTTCTTCATGAGTGTCCTTAAGCTATCTTGAGCTCATTGGAGCTGAATGGAGCTAATAGGAGCTGAATTGAACTTAACCGAATGAATGAGCTTGAATTGAGCTTGTTTTGAGCTGATTGAGCTTTAGGTTAGCTGCCCTTCAATCTCCCCTTCGTTTATGTGGCTGGTATGTCCTACAAATGTTGCAAACACACATAAGTACGCATATAATAGAAAATAAGAAATAATGTGGGACATATGCTATGCATGAATAATAAATTAATAGGACATGATAAATGGGATATATGTAAGCATATCCTATGATATAAATGCATGCGTGTGACATCATAAATAAGGTAATAGAAAATGAAGTAAGGAAGAACTCCCTTAGAATCAGCCTTGAGGATCTTCAATGACGTGATCAAGTCATGGATAAAGTTGGTGCTGATAGGATCGCATCATCCCCCTTCTTTAAGGCGATTTATCCTGTCAATTGGTTTGAAACGGCTGTAGGGAGATATTTTGATATGATCTCGACTATGAGTTTTGAATCATATATATGAATGCCCGATCGTGATTCTAGTAAGAACTCTGCAGTGCTTTGAATGTATTCTGAAATTACTCAAACAACAATGTAAGTAGAAATAGATAAATAAGAAATAGAAATAATGGGATGAAAGATATGTAGAAGGGGTGTAGGAAGAGTGATAGTTGTGATTATGGAAGAAAAAAAAATAAAAGATGAAAATGTAGGTGAAGATGATGGGGTGTTGGCGTTAAGATGAAGAAATTCAAAGGATGAATTGTGACCCCCTAACTATAAAGAGTTAGGAACCAGCAATATAATAAAGTGGAAATGAAGTGGTAGGATATGGAACGTGACCCACTAGCTATAGATGAGCTAGGAACCAACGCTATAACAAAAAGGAAATGGATGAAGACTACAAGACTAACTTGAAGCCGATAAAGTTCCACAAGAGAACAAGAATGAAAGCAATCTTTCAAAGATGTTTTATATATTCAAAAGTGTGTCTTACAATGATCCTAAAGATGCCTATTTATAGTAGAAGTAGGCAGAATATGAAAAGGTGTTACAAGAAAGATGAATGCTCATCTTAATGCACTTGAATACACATGAATGCTTTGTCCTTTCTTCTCATCTTCAAAGCTGATTAGTTTAGACAAATTGAGGTTGAATTTAGTCATATTTTCGTCCAAATTAAGAAGGACTCTTGGGCTGCCTTGTTTTGCTATCATATGAAGAGAAAGGGGATGAATGTGGACAAGGATGAATGTAGACATCCTTGCTGTCCAGTTTAAGTGCAACTCTTCATCTTCCAAGCTGATTAATATGACTTGAATGTCATAAAAGGTGAGTTTCATCCAGCCTTCATTTCATGTCTCCTCAATGAATTTTGAAACCCCACTTGAATGGTGATAACATCAACCTTGAATGCCTTGAATTTGCTGAATTAAGATGGCCATCAATTGCTTGTCTCTTGGTAGAAGATGAAAGAACTCTTCCTTGGCTCAAATTCATTCAAATCATCCATGCATAAAATTCCCGTAATAAAAATTTCAGCCTGCACTGTCTTCAGTAAATCATTCGTATCTCAAGCTCCCGATATCGGATTGAGGTGATTCAAAAGGCATTGGAAAGCTAAGAGATGGAGGAATAACGTCCAATTGATTTCTGGATCCAAACACGTCTGTATCGCATCCAGAATTGGAAGACATTCTGCTGATATTCTTGCATCTGGTAAAACCGTTCATCTTCCCTCATGCACCTAGACACAAAGGTAAACTTTATTCAATCTTTAATTGAAAACATGCATGTAAACAATTAAGAGTTAGTTTAATAAATGAGCTAGTTTGATGAATGAACTAGTTTAATTAATGAACTAACTTTATTCAATGAACTAATAATCTTGAATGAACTAGTTTAATCAATGAACTACTTAGTTAAATGAAGTGTATAACTAAATGAACTACATGTTTAAATGCAACGCATGCTTTAATGAACAACATGTTTATTGAATGCAATGAATGTTATGCAAACTTTAAATACTCATGCAAATTCATGCATAAGCAAAGTAAAGTGTTCCTCCCTTATTATTTCTTCTTTCTCACGTCCCAAGCTTGATGTAAACATATTTTCCATGGCTGCTTGGAACTCCTTGGCCCTTGCTCGAGTAATGGGGCCACCTGGGTACTTCTCTGGGTCTTTGCCATTGACGTTCATATCATATTTGAATGGCCGAATCCTCCTTCTTCCTTGTTAATGGGTAGTCACTTTCAAGAATTACATCATTTGAATAACCATATTCAAGATACACGTCTTTTATATAGGCATCTTTAAGAGACTCAACTTTTTGAACACTTCTTTTGGAACCTAAATGAACACATATGTTGGTCCTCCAAAAGTCATGTTTCTTGGATCATCATCTTGAAGAGGTATGTTCTTTGGGATAACCTTGATTTGAAACAACCTTGAATCGACTTCTTTCCATGTACATCTCCAAAAATGTTCGAGTAATGCTGCAATGTCTTTTGAAACTTCATGTAATCGAACCTCCCTTTTGTTTCCTTGCATCTTTTGGTGTAGTTCCTTTTCGAACTTATGTCTTCTTTGTTTCCTATAATCACAACCAGATTAGTAGAAAGAAAAATCAGATTCACAAGTATAGAGAAACAAACCCAACAATGTTCATGGATGGTTGCTGGTGTTTGATGTACTCCATGGGAAACATTATTGATTCATCAAAACATGAAAGTTGCTTATTCAGCTTCATGATTGGCAATGTGTTTTGAACGTCCTTTGAAGTTTCATCAACTTGTAAAAAAGAAAATTCAAGAATAGGAGGAAAAGAATTGTTAGAAAAATCTGTATCCCATTCTTCTTCTCTTCTCCACATTCATTTTCAATTCTGACTTGCTTTTCATCCACAATCTTTTTATTTTCAACTCCATCTGTTTTTCCTTCTTCAAAATGTTCTTCTTCAATTGAATTCCTTTTGATGGCTCCAATGCTCTCTTTATGATGGTTTTGGTCTTGAAGCACTTGGCTTGGTGTTAAAGGCGCCAAAATAATCTTCTGTCTTTCAAATGCAAATGAGTAACGATTGGTGAAGCCATCATGTGTTGCTCGCTTGTCATATTTCCAAGGTCGACCGAGTATGTGACTTGTATTTATGGAAACAACATCACACAATACTTCGTCATTGTACCTTTCGATTGAGAATGACACAAGTACTTGCTCCGTGACTTTTAATTCTTCTCTGTCATTCAACCATTGCAACTCATAGGGGCTTGGATGCTTGGTTGTCTCAAGGCCCAACTTTTCCACCATATAATTGTTGGCAATGTTTGTACAACTCCCACCATCGATAATCACAAAACACACATTACCATTTACATGGCGATGAGTGTGAAAGATGTTTGATCGTTGTTGATCATCTAGCACGTCTTGGATCTCATTTTCTCCTCTTGAGGTTGATGGATTGTTGAAAGAATCCTGTGACATGGTTAGTGAAATAAAAGAAAAAAATAAACCTCACATCACACTCACAAAATCCTCAAAAATTCACTCCAAGAAAAAGAATAGATGTCACTCCACTCTTCACTCGTGTTTACACTTGGGATTATGGCTTTTACTTCCCCTTTTGAAGTCACAACTCTCTTGCCTTTTTCTGTTTTATTCACTCGTCACAAGTTCTTGAAAGAACTTACTCAAAACCTGTCAAAACTTTAAACTATATAGCGTTTGGGCTGCAAATAAGGTTAGTATAGAAAAAGAAGGAATAAAGGAAATGAAAAAGGAAGAGAAAGAAAAATGAAAAAGGTAGGATATAAGAAGAATAGAAATGAAATGAAATTGAAGAAAGTAAAACAAACGTACCATAAAACTCACTTACAACTCGATCAAGAAACAATCAATCTTAATGTACTTCTTCGAGCCTAGTTGCTTGCTTGTTTTGTTTTGGCTTCACCACCTTTGTGTTTCACTATATACTTTTTTTTCTTTTACTAATTCGAAATCCTTAAGAAAGATGAGAAGGAATTCTGATTTTTTGCTTCTTTTTTTGTACTCTTTTTTTGTTTTGTTTTTTTAAATGAAATCACAAAAGATAGGAGCTTACTTGATTCTTCCAAAAGCTCTAATACCATATGATGCTTTCTAACTCTCTAATTGATGTTGTTGAGAGAAGCTTCACTGTTCTCGATCGTGAATGCAAGTAAGCCTTACAATCCGAATGCTTTAAGATGATGAAATAATGGAAAGGTAATGATAGTTTAGGGTACGAAAACATATGATGCATGGTGTGTAAGGAAATGGATGAAAGAAAGGAAACGGTTAAGTGTAGGGTAGGTTCAGTTATGGTGAATGAATGGGAGAGAAAGGATGGTGAAATGGAATGAAAAGGGATGGTAATATTCAAAGAATTCAAAGAAAGAAACTATACTAAAAAGTATAATCTCATTTCTTAAGAGAATGACTTTG
This sequence comes from Hibiscus mutabilis, assembly GCA_019671005.1. Lineage (NCBI taxonomy): Eukaryota > Viridiplantae > Streptophyta > Magnoliopsida > Malvales > Malvaceae > Hibiscus > Hibiscus mutabilis. The sequence continues at coordinate 25,696,388 of CM033737.1, forward strand.
AGGGTGGTAGATAGGACTTGGACCCTTTTGGTTATATAAAAACCAAGAACCCGGAGTATAGGATGGTAGATAGGAGACGTCAGAAGCAAAGCTTGATAAGTCAATAAAGTTCTTAAAAGAACAAGTTTGAGAGAAAACCTCACAAAGTATAAATATATTTCAAAGAAATGTTGTGAATGAGTTGATTACAAGGGCGGCCAAATGGCCCTATATATAGTTTACAAAGGGGTGTGGCCGAAAATGCCTCTATCTATTCAAAAAATCATCTTCACACTCTTGCTTGCCTTTATAATCGCGTCTAGGAGGGTGGGTTAGAGCCGCTTGAGGTTGCTTGCTTAGATAATTGAGTCTAAGAGGGTGCCGAGGACAAAACAACATCAACAATTCGCAAGCCATCTTCATCTTCAACCTTCACACCATCTTCCATAATTCCATAAACAAAGCTGGAATTTCCAGATTTGTTTTACATATCTTCTTCTTAATCTTTTTTCATCTTTTTATTTAGATTCTTATTTCTTATCATCTAATCCTTCACTTGGCTTTCTTTCTTTAATTTTCCAGCCTCGAATCTGAAATTTTCAAGAAAAGCCCTTCTATTTTCTCTCGAATTTTCAGATCTGCCCATACTTTCTTGATTGAGTCTAGAGCTCCTAGTTCTTGCTACAACTTGATTGAAGGCTTCCAAATCCAAGATTGCGCTACTCTATCAAAATCTCCCTCCAAATTGCTTGTGTCCGTTCGGCAATGGTTGGTGTCTCCCTCTAATGGTTTTGTCACCATTTAGCTTTCCCTCCATTGCTTTGCTGCCATTCTGGTTTCCCTCCAAACGTCTTAGAGGTGTGTGTTTCTTATGAGGGGACATGTACCTTGAAGTGGTGACCTTGGGGTGGTGAGTTGACATAGGTAGCTTGAGCTGAAGTGACCTGGGAAAGCTAGATGTAAGTTGAGTTGAGATTTGAGCTGGACGAACTGCAGATAGTGTTTGAGCTAATTTGAGCTATTATAAGTTACCCTTAGCTAGGTGAACTCCTCTCTAGTGTCCTTGAGCTTCCTTGCATGTTCTGGAGTTGAATGGAGCTATTTAGGAGCTTACACTTGTGCTTGCTCGAGTGAAAGAGCTTGTTTTGATTTGAATGAGCTTTGTGAGCTGCCCTTTAGCTAGGTGAGCTTCTTCATGAGTTCCCTTAAGCTATCTTGAGCTCATTGGAGCTGAATGAAGCTAATAGAAGTTGAAATGAGCTGCTGAATTGAGTGAATGAGCTTGTTTTGAGCTGATTGAGCTTTTAGGTGAGCTGCCCTTCAATCTCCCCTTCGTTTATGTGGCTGGTATATTCTACAAATGTTGCAAACACACATAAGTATGCATATAATAGAAAATAAGAAATAACTAAGGATGTGGGTCATATGCTATGCATGAATAATAAATTAATAGGACATGATAAATGAGACATATGATAAGCACATCCTAACATATAAATGCATGCTTATGACATCATAAATAAGGTAATAGAAAATGAAGTAAGGAAGAACTCTGATGTAATCCTAATCAGCACCAACTTTCTCCATGACTTGAACTCTCCATGGAAGATCCTTAAGACTAATTCTGAGGGAGTTCTACCTTCCTTCATCTTCTATTATCTTCTTTATGAGCATGCTTTTGCATATTAGGAAATACTTAAAGATTATATGTTATCATTTATTGCATAATATATGAAATTCATGCATAACCTATGATACACATCTTTAGTTCTAGCTCATTTAAGTATGTTTGCATTGCATTACATCTTTATACTTAGTTATACATCGTATTATAGCTTCATTTCAGCTCACATATTGTTTATTGTTTCTTTAGGTACTATGGATGAAGGCATAAGCTCGTGATAGCTCAAAGACCTTACAAGGAAGCTCGAAATAGCTCAAGAAGTGTAAGAACAGCTTGGAACAGCTCAAGGACATTCAAAAAGCAGCTCGAATTAGCTTAAGGAGCTCAATGATAGCTCATGGCAGCTCGAGGACAAAGGGAAGCATACTAAGGAAGTTCACAAGCTTCAATGACTAGCTCACCTAGCTAAGGGCAGCTCATGGAAGCTCAAAACATCTTGAAGATTAAGTTAGCTCATTCAGCAAGCTAGCTCAGCTCAATCTAGCTCATACCAAGCTCAACCAGCTCACTTCAGCTCCACCTGCACGTGCCAGCTCACCACCTCCAAGGGTCATCTCCCCTCATAAGGAACATGTCCTTATACTTTGGAGGGAAAACTTGAAAATGGGCTGCAAACACATGGAGGGAAAGCATGAGTGCACCAAAATGAAGAGTTCCAACCAAATCACTCTTCATTGGGCAGACTCATCACCAAAAGCGTCAGTCAGATTGTTTGCCATTTTCGAGCAGGAAACAAGAATAACTGGGTCAAGAAGTCTTCATGAAACTTGTTCTCCTATCTCTTAGCTTTCCAACGCATGTTGAATCGCATCAATCCAATATCGGGAGCTCGAGATATGTCCAATTTTCTGAAGGCAGTGCAGGCTGGAATTTCATACTAGAAATTATAACTTTTCAAATGTTTGTGCGCCAAAACCATTTGGAGGGAGACAAAAAGATGGACGAATCATTACCAAGGCTTTGGAGGGAGTCGCGAGCAGCCTTGGAGGGAAACTTGAAGCCTAGCCCAATAGATACAAGGCCATTCGGCCAAACCCCTTCATTTTCTATAAATAGAAGTTGTATTTTCATTTTGTAAACATCTCGTCTCATTCATATCAATTAAATTACCTTTGTGAGAATTTTCTCTCTTCTACTTCTTTTTAGAACTTTATCGACTTATCAAGTACTTTGTACTTGTGGCGTCAAACCTCCTTTCCACCTTGATACTCCGGGTACTTGGTTGTTTATAACAATGGGTCCAAATCCTTTCTACCATCCCTTCAAGACATCTATAAGGTTCAGGGTTAGGCTCTCTATAGCCTAGTTTCTTCCTTGATTCTTTAAGATACTACCTTCACATTTCCATCCATTTCCATCACCATTTCTATACACCATACCATCTTCCGCAGCCACCATTCACATACTTTTCATTCTTTCAAGCTGATAGAGTAGCGCAATCTTGAATTTGGAAGCCTTCAATCAAGTTGTTGCAAGAGCTAGGAGCTCTAGACTCAATCAAGGAATTTTGGGCAGATCTGAAAATTCAAGAGAAAAGAGAAGGGATTTTCTTGAAATTTTCAGATTCAAGGCTGGAAATTTAAAGAAAGAAAGACAAGATGAAGGTTATATGATAAGAATATAAAAAAAGATTAAAAGAGATTGAGAAAGAGATAAGTAAAACAAATCTGAAAATTCCAGCTTTGTTTATGGAATTATGGAAGATGGTGTGAAGGTTGAAGATGAAGATGGCTTGCGAATTGTTGATGTTGATTTGTCCTCGGTACCCTCTTAGACTCAATTATCTAAGCAAGCAACCTCAAACGGCTCTAACCCACCTCCTAGATGCGATTATCTAGGCAAGCAAGAGTGTGAAGATGATCTCCCTCACAAGAACTAGTCGAACTTATGTTGAAGAAGACTTCGAAGGCACAAGTAATCAACACTTGCAAAAACAAACTCACTAAATATTTCATAAATCAAAGAAAATCTGTCTTACAATGATGGAGGCTTCATCCTTTTATAGGTGAAGGATAGACAAAGTAATTTAACTTATACTAAAACAAGGAAAACCTAATCCAATTAAAAATAATAAAAAATAATAGCCTTTAAACTCCTTGTGCTTGTGTGGCAAGGAATAGGGTGATAAGGCAAGTGATAAGCTGATAAGGGCTGGTGGCTGGTTCCTAAAGTATATAAAACCCTAAAAACATCAATTTAAATGATAATAAATATATTGGGCTAAGTTTAATTCGTCCAAAGCCTTATATGTTAGCTTTTGGGCTGAATTTTACAAAATCCCGTATCCAATTTTCTGCATGCGCAGTCTTCAGTAAATTGGACGTATCTTGAGTTCCTAATTCTGATTGACGCATTTCAAGATGCGTTGGAAAGGTAACTGAATGATGGACAATTTGTTAGAAGACAACTTGACTCAGAAATGCCCGGATCCCATCCAAAAACTCATCGCAGTTTGGCTGACTTTCCAGACTTTAGAAACAGATTCAATTTCTTGTCCAAGATACATCGTTTTTGACCTCCTATGCGTGCACTGTTTTGGCTTTTATTGTTTGCATCGAACAAATTCAGCTTCTTGTCCAATATTAGTAATTTGACCCTGCTCATGCATGTATCATTCCCCTACTCCTCAAAAGGATTCGTCCTCTAATCTAAATCGGCAATGAGAAAACAATCATAAACTTCAATTGAAAAGGCTTCTTTGTTGTATGTGGAGTGATCTAATTGAGCTCCTCTCAATGGTTCAACAAAATCCTGAAAAAATAAGACAACACTACTCGAACATTTGTAAGGATTAGTCAAAACAAAATCACTCGTCGCGTTCTTTTTCTTGTCTTTTTCTTTTGGGCTTTGTGTGACTTTTACCTCATGTATTTTCACTCACCAAATTTGGGCCGTTATTTGACTTTTTTCACTCTCGGCCTCTTTACTCTCAGTCTTTTGTATCTCACATCCCATATCCCTCTCACAAAAATTATCATCAATGTACAATTTCTGTAGAGGAGAAAGTGTTTCTAACGGAATGATAGGACAAGAATCAAATGAAGGGTTAGAATTAGGTTAGAATTACACTTACTTTCTTTGTGGGGAGGTGATGAGAGTATAGCAAGTGGACATACTACTTCACATGAGGGATTAGAAGCATTGTCATCTTGTCTAATGTGTTCATTATCACTATCCTCTTGTTTGAGTGTTTGTGTGTTTTCCGTCAACATGGGGATTTTTGTCTTGGTTTTGTCCAGTGACTTGGATGTTTCAATTTTCTACTTTAGTCTACTTGAGTCGAGCAAAGGTTTAGAAGAATTAGAATGAGATAAAGGTTGAGTGGTACCTCTGTCATAGTGATAATTCTTCTGTCGACATCGTTATCGATCTTTGATGCGCTTTTCGATTGTCATGGCGAATTGGAATGCCTCTTAAAGGGTGTAGTAGGTTTTGAGTTCAAGTACCTCAAGAATGTTGTCACTGAGTCCGATAACAAACCTAGTCATTGTATCATCTTCATCCTCTTGTATGTCGGCTTTTTGCATCAATGATTCGATTTCTTTGAGATACTCATCAACAGTTCTGCAGCCTTGTCGGATCCTTTGTAACTTTTGTTTGATCTCTCGTTGACATAATGGGGGAACAAATTGTTCTCACATGACTTTTTTAAGTTCTCCCCATGAGGTTATCTTGGCTTCTCTATTGAGACGTTGATAGTGGACCAATTGGGACCACCAAATGGATGCATATTCAGTGAATTCGAGAGTCAACAGTGGAACTTGATCCTCTTCGGGACATTGATAATGCTCGAATAGAAGATCAACTCGATTTTCCCAGTCACAATAAGCATCAGGGTCATACCTTCCTTGAAAAGCTGGTACAGTGATCTTTGGCTTGGCTAAGGTGTTTGTTGGCCGTCTCAGTTCTATGCGATGATTGTGCCTATGTAAGGGGTTTTGGCGTCTATTCTGAAAGGGAACAATATTTGGACGTTTAGGCTCCTCAGTATCACTTGCGATAGCAGTGGTTTGTAATCTCCCAATGGATTGAGTGATTGCGGTCATGACTGTATCAGTGTGCTCAAGCTTGGTTGCCAATGAGGTTACAGTCCGTTCAAGTTTATTGAGAGTATCTGAAACTTCTTGAAGAGTCACCTCATGTGGCTCTTCGTCGTTACTCATTTATGACATCCTAAAACACTCAGATTTAAAAGGTAAAAAGCAAAAGAAAACTAGAAATCTCACTATACACTCCAAGAATAAATATCTAGCGAGGCAAGTAAACTGATCTCGTGCTCTCTAAAGACTTTCCTGCCACAAGTCAACAAGTTACAATCGGAATTTAATCCTAACAATGAGTCCTAATTGTACTAGGAGTCCAATGAAAAGGCTTGACACCAATTGAATATAGTTGCAAGAAAGAAAGATTGTAATGCAACTTTGTTGTCCTACTCACACCAGAAAAGAGAAGGTGTTAATGGCGTAATAGAAGAAAGAAAAAGCAAAACAAAGGAACTTAAAAAACTAAGAGTAGAAAAATTTAGTCTAGAAAGATGATAACCCCAAAACCCGGAAACAACTTGAATGAAGAAATCCAATGTTACTTCAATGTGATGCTTGCGGTGGTTGATGATGTTGGTCTTGATGATTCTTGATGGTGGTTGGTGGCTAGGTTTGAGCTTTCTCACTTTTCTTCACTTTTATTTCTTTTCTTTTCTTTTTTTCTTTTTTTTTTCTTTTTACAATGTAAACTGAAAATAACGAAAATTGAAGAAAAATAATAATGAAAATAGGGTTAAAGTAGGGGAAACCCTAATTTTGCTGAAACTTTGATCCACTTCGTTCGAGGTGTTCCTGATGTAAAAAAATTCTGAAATTTTGTGTGGTGACTCATCCAATGGTGTAGATCTGATCTGGAAATTTTCAGCTCAAAATTCGCTCATTTTATTTTGACGAATTTTTCCCTAATTTTCACCCAAAAACGCCAAAATTCTTGCCAAGAATCGTCCCAAATCTGATACCAAATGATAGAGTAGCGCAATCTTGGATTTGGAAGCCTTCAATCAAGTTGTTGCAAGAACTAGGAGCTCTAGACTCAATCAAGGAAGTTTGGGCAGATCTGAAAATTCAAGAGAAAAGAGAAGGGATTTTCTTGAAATTTTCAGATTCAAGGCTGGAAATTCAAAGAAAGAAAGACAAGATGAAAGATTATAGGATAAGAAATATGAATTTAAAAAGATTAAAAAAAAAGATTGAGAAAGAGATCCCTTCTCTTTGGAGATTTTAGTATTCTTTGAGTTTGCAAGTGTTCGGTAAACTTGTCTAGAAGCCATCTTCAACATAAGATCATCGAGTTCTTGTGAGGGAGATCATCTTCACACTCTTGCTTGCCTAGAGGAGGGTGGGTTAGAGCCGCTTGAGGTTGCTTGCTTAGATAATTGAGTCTAAGAGGGTGCCGAGGACAAAACAACAACTATCAATTCATCATGCCATCTCCACATATTCAAGCTTCCTCCATTGACGCCACCACCATAAGCAAATCTGAATTTTTAGATTTGTTCTTTATTTTGGTTTGTTTTGTTTTTCTCTTTATTCGAATTTGCGCTACTCTATCATTTGGTATCGGATTTGGGACAATTCTTGACAAGAATTTTGGCGTTTTTGGGCGAAAAACTCGAAATTAGGGAAAATTCGTCAAATTCAAACGAGCGAATTTTGAGCTGAAAATTTCCAGATCAGATCTACACCTTTGGAGGAGTCACCACATAAAATTTCAGACTTTTTTGACATCGGGAACACTTCGAACGAAGTAGATCAAATTGCTGCAAAATTCCAGGGTTTTCGGGGGTTTTCTAATTTTCTTTCATTCTTAGTCATTAGTTTTCATTTGTTTTAGCTTTTATTGCTTCTTAAACATCTTCTAACACCTTGTTTCCTTGTGTTAGTAGGACTAAAAGTTGCATACTCTTCTTTCTCCTTGCAACTATAATTCTATTGTTGTGTAACCTCTTCTTTGGATTCTTAAAGCAATTAGGATGTCTTATTCTCTTTTCAACACTCGTTGTCGTATACCAATAAATATTTTTCGGTCACGATGTAAGATACAAGGTAATCTATGTTCTTTAATTATTGATGGTGACAATCGTGTAAACTTAGTGAGCAGCTTCATTGTTGATGCACTCGATCTACCATGCCAAGAACACCCTAAGCTGTATCATCTTCAAGGGTTTAATAGCGGACCGGATATGAAGGTAACCGAACGTTGTTTAATCTCTTTTACTCTTGGAAGCTATTGCGATGATGTATGGTGTGACGTGGTTCCTATGGAAGTCACCCACTTGCTTATTAGGAAGACCTTGGAAAAATGATCGTGGCGCTGTCCATCAAATCAATACAAATGGATACTCGGTTGTGCATCAAGGCCATAAGCTCTCGTTTGCTACAATAGAGCCGGAAAAAGTAGGTGAAGAAATAGCGAAAGCAAAAAACAGTGTGAGAGGATAAAACGAAAAAGATTGGAAGCACAAAAGGCTGAATCAATTGACCACACAAAGGCAACCAACCATGAAGACATCCCAAAACCAGAAGGTACACATGATTCTCTTCGTACTTCTACTTCTAGCGTTTGTGCAAATGTTGATATTAGAGAAGAACCATCTCCTAAACAAAAGGATAGTGAACACATTAGACAAGATGACAATGCTTCTAAACCCTCATGTGTCCACTTTCTATACTCTCATCACCTCCCCACGAAGAAAGTAAATGTAATTCTAACCCTTCATTTGATTCTTGTCCTATCATTCCGTTAGAAACACTTTCTCCTCTACAGAAATTTACATTGATGATAAATTTTGTGAGAGTGATATGAGATGTGAGATACAAAAAACTGAGAGTAAAGAGGCCAAGAGTGAAAAAAGTCAAATTAATGGCCCAAATTTGGTGAGTGAAAATACATATGAGGTAAAAGTCACACAAAGCCCAAAAGAAAAGACAAGAAAAAGAACGCGACGAGTGATATTGTTTTGACTAATCATTACAAATGTTCGAGTAGTGTTGTCTTATTTTTTCAGGATTTTGTTGAACCATTGAGAGGAGCTCAATTAGATCACTCCACATACAACAAAAGAAGCCTTTTCAATTGAAGTTGATGATTGTTCTCTCATTGCCGATTTAGATTCGAGGACGAATCCTTTTGAGGAGTGGGGGAATGATACATGCATGAACGGGGTTAAATTACTCATATTGGACAAGAAGCTGATTTTTTTCGATGAAAACAATAATGGCCAAAACAATGCACGCATAGGAGGTCAAAAACGATGCATCTTGGACAAGAAACTGAATCTATTTGTGAAGTCTGGAAAGTCAGGTAACTTGCGACGAGTTTTCGGATGGGATACAGGCATTTCTGGGTCGAGTTGTCTGCTAACAAATTGTCCGTCATTCAGTTACCTTTCCAACGCATCTTGAAACGCGTCAATTGGACATCGGGAACTCAAGATACGTCCAATTTACTGAAGACTGCGCATGCAGACAACTGGATACGGGATTATTTCGAGATTTTGTAAAATTCAGCCCAAAAGCTAACATATAAGGCTTTGGACGAATTAAACTTAACCCAACCTAATTATTAACATTTAAATTATGTTTTTAGGGTTTTATATACTTTAGGAACCAGCCACCCTTCTCCCAAGCCGTTAGATCAAGTCCAATTTAATGGACCAGATTTGTTTGTTTATTTTATTCATTCTTAGCCTTAGGTTAAAGCCATCCTTCATCTATAAAAGGATGATGCTTTCTTCTTTGTTTGAGAAGATTTCATTGATTAATAAAAAGTTCTCTTTGGAGATTTTAGTATTCTTTGAGTTTGCAAGTGTTCGGTAAACTTGTCTACAAGCCATCTTCAACAGAAGATCATCGAGTAGCGCAATCTTGGATTTGGAAGCCTTCAATCAAGTTGTTGCAAGAACTAGGAGCTCTAGACTCAATCAAGGAAGTTTGGGCAGATCTAAAAATTCAAGAGAAAAGAGAAGGGATTTTCTTGAAATTTTCAGATTCAAGGCTGGAAATTTAAAGAAAGAAAGACAAGATGAAAGATTATAGGATAAGAAATATGAATTTAAAAAAGTTTAAAAAAATATTGAGAAAGAGATCCCTTCTCTTTGGAGATTTTAGTATTCTTTGAGTTTGCAAGTGTTCGGTAAACTTGTCTAGAAGCCATCTTCAACATAAGATCGAGTTCTTGTGAGGGAGATCATCTTCACACTCTTGCTTGCCTAGGTAATTGCATCTAGGAGGGTGGGTTAGAGCCGTTTGAGGTTGCTTGCTTAGATAATTGCGTCTAAGAGGGTGCCGAGGACAAAACAACAACTATCAATTCAACACGCCGTCTCCACATATTCAAGCTTCCTCCATTGACGCCACCACCATAAGCAAATCTGAATTTTTTGATTTGTTCTTTATTTTGGTTTGTTTTGTTTTTCTCTTTATTCGAATTTGCGCTACTCTATCATAATGTGCAAAGTGTAGGGTATAATGTATGGAAAGATGTCATGGTACCCTAAAACACTAAGCATGATGCTAAACATAAATAAAATGCAAACATAGATGATAACTATATGTGCATGCATAACTAGTAGTTTCAAAATTATATAACTATGAATAATGTGAAAAAGGTAAGTAAAAACTCCCTTCACTTTCATCCTTGTAAAACAAGTTGATAGTATAGTGAAAATGAGTATGGTGTGAAATAGGATCGCATCACATGAGTATTTTCCTCCATGGTCAAATGGTGAGCATAGTGTCCCTCCATGGTAGCTAGCTAGGTGACTTGCAGCTAGCTAGTGTCACTCCAGCTCACTTGTAGCTAGCTACACTCTAGTGGTCAGCTACATGGTCCTCAGCTCCCTTCCAGCTAGTTTTAACTCTTTTAGCTCAGCTACAGTCCTCAGCTAAGCGCCTTATCCTACAACTCCCTTAAGCTCGGTTCAGCTCCTTATCTTTGTGCATTGAGCTACTTTAAGCTAGGTGAGCTATCATTCCTTATCCTTGAGCTAGTATGAGTTGTCATAGCTTGCATTCTTTGTTTTTGAGTTGCCTAATCACCCTTTGTACCTATATGAATCATGAAAACAACCAAATTAGCTATGAAAGAGCTAAGAATGTGATGAATACATGTTGCACGCCTAAGATGATTATGCAAGTGATAGGAAAACATAAGCAAAGGATGTGTAACATAGCATATGCATGATTTAGCTAAGTATAAAGATGTGGCTCATAGGTTATGCATGAATATCATATAATATGCAGATGAATGATAACATATGATAATTAAAGCATGCTTATATTATATAATGTAAAAATAAGTAAATAGAAGATAAAATAAGGTAGAACTCCCTTAGAATCAGTCTTGAGGATCTTCAATGATGTGATCAAGTGATACGCTCCAACTCTCCAATTGACATTGTTGAGAGAAGCTTGATTGTTCTCGACCGTGAATGCAAATAAGCTTTGTAATTAGAATGCTTTGAAGTTGAAATGAAGTAGGAAAGATGTTGAATTTGTTGGGTGCAGAAGCTATGTTGCGTGGTGTTTACAGATATGGATGAAAAGGAAAGGGTTATGTGTTTAGGGTAGGTTCAAATAAGTGAATGGAAATGGAAACAGAAATATGGTGAAATGGAATGAAAATGGTGATAGTATTCAAAGGATTCAAAGAAATAAACTATACTAAAAAGTATAATATCGTTTCTTAAAAGAATGACTTTGAGGGTCGTAGATAGGACTTGGACCCGTTGGTTATATGAACCAAGAACCTGAAGTATCAAAGGAAAGGATAGGTGACGCCACAAGCAAAGCTTTATAAGTCGATAAAGTTCTAAAAAGAACAAGTTTGAGAAAAACCTCACAAAGTAATTATATTCAAAGGAAAGTGTTGTGCTTTACAAATGACAAAATGCTTTCCTATTTATAGGAAATGAAAAGGTTGGCTGAAAGGCCTTCTAAACTATTCAGCAAGGGTTCAAATCCCTTCATAGAGTCATGTTCGTTTGATAAGTCACAAGCCATGGCCGAATAAGGGTGGTGATGGTTCAAAATGGCACCAAACATGGATTGGCATGAGTATTTCCCTCCATGGCCGAATGGTGAGCATGGTGTCCCTCCATGGTAGCTAGCTACGTGACTTGCAGCTAGCTAGGGTCACTCCAGCTCATTTGTAGCTAGCTACACTCCAGTTGATACGCTCCAACTCTCCAATTGATGTTGTTGAGAGAAGCTTGATTGTTCCCGACTGTGAATGCAAGTAAGCCTTATAATCCGATTGCTTTGAAGATGAAATGAAGAAGGGAAGTTGTTGAATTGTTGGGCGCAGTAGCTAGGTTGTGTGGTGTGTAAGGAAATTGATGAAAGAAAGGAAATGGTTAAGTGTTTAGGGTATGTTCGGTTATGGTGAATGAATGGGAAAGAAAGATGGTGAAATCAAAGGGTTATAGTATTCAAAGGAAGAAACTATACTAAAAAGTATAATCTTGTTTCTTAAAAGAATGACTTTGAGGGTGGTAGATTGGACTTGGACCCTTTGGTTGTATGAACCAAGAACCCAAAGTATAGGATGGAAGGATAGGAGATGCCACAAGCAAAGCTTGATAAGTCGATAAAGTTCTTAAAAGAAGAAGTTTGAGAGAAAACCTCACAAAGGAATTATATTGAATATGAAATTTGTGTGTACAAATGACAAAATGCTTTCCTATTTGATGTGAGCACGCTACGACTCTTATTAAGTTTTTGATAACCTTTTCGATACCATTTGATCAAGGCAAATTGATAACCTCCAAGAAATCTCAAGGAACTCATCCTAGTTTAATCTTAGGTGAGCAAAGCAAGTTCGAATCAATGAAGGTGCATTTCATCCCGAAGGAAGAACCTCCACCATCATCAAAGATCTTTAAGGCTAACTCTAAGGGAGTTCTTCCTTATTTCATCTTTTACTTGTGCACAAATTTGCATGAGTATTAATACTTTGTATGTCTTAAATTTGCATGAATAAATAAGCATGCTACTACATTTCATGTAGTTCATTTAAGCAAGTTACTTCATTTAAGTATGTTGGTTCATTAATTAAACTAGTTCATTCAATTAAACTGGTTCATTAATTAACCTAGTTCATTCATTGATTTGCATGACATGTTTATTTTGATTTTTATTCAAGTTAAAAAGCATGAATATTTTCCACGGGTATGTTTAGATGCATTTTTGGATGAGGATCAAGAATATCAGTCAGTTTGTTTTCTGTTTTTGGATGTGATACAGACATATTTGGTTCCTAAAATCAATTGGATTGTTCCTCTATCTCTTAGCTTTCCAACGCTTTTTAAATCACATCAATCCGATATCGGGAGCTTGAGATATGATCATTTTTCTGAAGACAGTGCAGGCTAGAATTTCAATTACGGGAAATGCATGTAAGGATGAGTTTGAAACTAAGAGAGGCTGTTCGAATTCTACAAGGGAGACAAGCATTGAAGGCCCTCTTTATTCATACAAACAAAGCATTCAAGGCCTTTCGAATTCTACAAGGAGATATGCAATGAAGGCCTTCTTAATTCATACCATTATGACATTCAAGAAGGATAAATGGCATTAAAGATGAGCATGGAATTCCAAGAGATTCTCTCCCTTGGACGCATGGATGTCTACATACATCAAGGTTTCTACATTCATCCTCCACTCTTTCATAAGAAAGCAAGACAAGGAAGTTCAAGAGTCTTTCTCCCTTTGGACGAAAATGAGTGATATGAACGTCAATGGCAAAGACCCAGAGAAGTACCCAGGTGGCCCCATTACTCGAGCAAGGGCCAAGGGGTTCCAAGCAGCCATGGAAAATATGTTTACATCAAGCTTGGGACGTGAGAAAGAAGAAATAATAAGGGAGGAACACTTTACTTTGCTTATGCATGAATTTGCATGAGTATTTAAAGTTTGCATAACATTCATTGCATTCAATAAACATGTTGTTCATTAAAGCATGCGTTGCATTTAAACATGTAGTTCATTTAGTTATACACTTCATTTAACTAAGTAGTTCATTGATTAAACTAGTTCATTCAAGATTATTAGTTCATTGAATAAAGTTAGTTCATTAATTAAACTAGTTCATTCATCAAACTAGCTCATTTATTAAACTAACTCTTAATTGTTTACATGCATGTTTTCAATTAAAGATTGAATAAAGTTTACCTTTGTGTCTAGGTGCATGAGGGAAGATGAGCGGTTTTACCAGATGCAAGAATATCAGCAGAATGTCTTCCAATTCTGGATGCGATACAGACGTGTTTGGATCCAGAAATCAATTGGACGTTATTCCTCCATCTCTTAGCTTTCCAATGCCTTTTGAATCACCTCAATCCGATATCGGGAGCTTGAGATACTGAATGATTTACTGAAGACAGTGCAGGCTGAAATTTTTATTACGGGAATTTTATGCATGGATGATTTGAATGAATTTGAGCCAAGGAAGAGTTCTTTCATCTTCTACCAAGAGACAAGCAATTGATGGCCATCTTAATTCAGCAAATTCAAGGCATTCAAGGTTGATGTTATCACCATTCAAGTGGGGGTTTCAAAATTCATTGAGGAGACATGAAATGAAGGCTGGATGAAACTCACCTTTTTATGACATTCAAGTCATATTAATCAGCTTGGAAGATGAAGAGTTGCACTTAAGCTGGACAGCAAGGATGTCTACATTCATCCTTGTCCACATTCATCCCCTTTCTCTTCATATGATAGTAAAACAAGGCAGCCCAAGAGTCCTTCTTAATTTGGACGAAAATATGACTAAATTCAACCTCAATTTGTCTAAACTAATCAGCTTTGAAGAGATGAGAAGAAAGGACAAAGCATTCATGTGTATTCAAGTGCATTAAGATGAGCATTCATCTTTCTTGTAACACCTTTTCATATTCTGCCTACTTCTACTATAAATAGGCATCTTTAGGATCATTGTAAGACACACTTTGAATATATAAAACATCTTTGAAAGATTGCTTTCATATATGTGAATGCCCGATCGTGATTCTAGTAAGAACTCTGCAGTGCTTTGAATGTATTCTGAAATTACTCAAACAATAATGTAAGTAGAAATAGATAAATAAGAAATAGAAATAATGGGATGAAAGATATGTAGAAGGGGTGTAGGAAGAGTGATAGTTGTGATTATGGAAAAAAAAAAATGAAAAAAGATGAAAATGTAGGTGAAGATGATGGGGTGTTGGCGTTAAGATGAAGAAATTCAAAGGATGGATTGTGACCCCCTAACTATAAAGAGTTAGGAACCAGCAATATAATAAAGTGGAAATGAAGTGGTAGGATATGGGCGTGACCCACTAGCTATAGATGAGCTAGGAACCAACGCTATAACAAAGGGAAATGGATGAAGACTACAAGACTAACTTGAAGCCGATAAAGTTCCACAAGAGAACAAGAATGAAAGCAATCTTTCAAAGATGTTTTATATATTCAAAGTGTGTCTTACAATGATCCTAAAGATGCCTATTTATAGTAGAAGTAGGCAGAATATGAAAAGGTGTTACAAGAAAGATGAATGCTCATCTTAATGCACTTGAATACACATGAATGCTTTGTCCTTTCTTCTCATCTTCAAAGCTGATTAGTTTAGACAAATTGAGGTTGAATTTAGTCATATTTTCGTCCAAATTAAGAAGGACTCTTGGGCTGCCTTGTTTTGCTATCATATGAAGAAAGGGGATGAATGTGGACAAGGATGAATGGACATCCTTGCTGTCAGTTTAAGTGCAACTCTTCATCTTCAAGCTGATTAATATGACTTGAATGTCATAAAAGGTGAGTTTCATCCAGCCTTCATTTCATGTCTCCTCAATGAATTTTGAAACCCCACTTGAATGGTGATAACATCAACCTTGAATGCCTTGAATTTGCTGAATTAAGATGGCCATCAATTGCTTGTCTCTTGGTAGAAGATGAAAGAACTCTTCCTTGGCTCAAATTCATTCAAATCATCCATGCATAAAATTCCCGTAATAAAAATTTCAGCCTGCACTGTCTTCAGTAAATCATTCGTATCTCAAGCTCCCGATATCGGATTGAGGTGATTCAAAAGGCATTGGAAAGCTAAGAGATGGAGGAATAACGTCAATTGATTTCTGGATCCAAACACGTCTGTATCGCATCCAGAATTGGAAGACATTCTGCTGATATTCTTGCATCTGGTAAAACCGTTCATCTTCCCTCATGCACCTAGACACAAAGGTAAACTTTATTCAATCTTTAATTGAAAACATGCATGTAAACAATTAAGAGTTAGTTTAATAAATGAGCTAGTTTGATGAATGAACTAGTTTAATTAATGAACTAACTTTATTCAATGAACTAATAATCTTGAATGAACTAGTTTAATCAATGAACTACTTAGTTAAATGAAGTGTATAACTAAATGAACTACATGTTTAAATGCAACGCATGCTTTAATGAACAACATGTTTATTGAATGCAATGAATGTTATGCAAACTTTAAATACTCATGCAAATTCATGCATAAGCAAAGTAAAGTGTTCCTCCTTATTATTTCTTCTTTCTCACGTCCCAAGCTTGAGTGTAAACATATTTTCCATGGCTGCTTGGAACTCCTTGGCCCTTGCTCGAGTAATGGGGCCACCTGGGTACTTCTCTGGGTCTTTGCCATTGGCGTTCATATCAGTCCCCCCCTCTTTAAGGCGATTTGTCCCCAAATCGTCATCTACATCATAAGGAGATAGGTCAGCAACATTGAAGGTTGCACTAACATTAAACTCACCTGGAAGATCTAATTGATAGGCATTGTCATTGATCTTCTTGACTATTTGGAATGGTCCATCTCCCGAGGCATTAATTTGGACTTTTCGTTGAGCAGGGAACCTTTCTTTCCTCATGTGCAGCCACACCCAATCCCCTGGCTCAAAGGAAATTCGCTTACGACCCTTATTTGCTTGCTGCTCATATTGCTTGGTTCGTTTTCAATGTTCTCCGCACTTGTTGATGAAGCTTCTTAACAAATTCAGCTTTATTAAGTCCATCTTTATTCACAATTTGATCAGCGGGTAATGGTAACAAGTCTATCGGTGTTAATGGATTGAATCCATACACCACTTCAAAAGCGCGCGTCGCCCTGTAGTACTATGGATCGAGCGGTTGTATGCAAACTCCACATGTGGTAAACTCTCCTCCCATGTTTTCAAATTCTTCCTAATGATGGATCGAAGTAACATAGAAAGTACTCGGTTCACCACTTCAGTTTGGCCATCTGTTTGAGGTGGCAAGTGGTGGAGAATAGTAACTTAGTACCAATCTTACTCCATAGGGCTCTCAAAAGTGACTTAAGAACTTCACATCCCGATCAGACACAATAGTTCTTGGTATGCCATGTAACCTTAAGATTTCCCTGAAAAACAAAGTAGCAATATGTGAGGCATCATTAGTTTTGTTACAGGGAATGAAATGAGCCATTTTGGAGAATCTATCCACAACTACAAAGATGGAATCTTTGTTATTCTTAATGCGTGGAAGCCCTAGCACAAAATCCATTGAAATATCCATCCATGGTGCTTCGGTATGGGTAGTGGTGTGTAAAGTCCATGTGGCATGACTTTAGATTTGGCCTTCCTGCAAGTGATGCATCGCTCACACAACCTCTCCACATCTCGTTTCATTTTAGGCCAATATAGGTGCTCTTGAAGTATAGCCAAAGTCTTTGCTATCCCAAAATGTCCCATTAATCCTCCTCTCCATGAGCTTCCTTAGTTAGCAATTCACGCATGGAACCTTGAGGATGCATAGTCTTCCTTCCTTAAATAGGAAACCATCATGCTTATAGTATTTTTCAATTGACCCTTTCTCACAAGCTTTGTAAATCTCTCCAAAATCAGAGTCAGAGACATATAAGTCTTTAATAAAAACAAAACCCAATAACTTAGATTCCAAAGTGTTTAAAAGAATATACCTCCGTGACAATGCATCGGCAACTATATTCTCCTTACCTTTCTTGTACTTGATAACATATGGGAAAGTTTCAAGAAACTCCACCCATTGGCATGCCTTTTGTTGAGTTTATGCTGCCCCGGATATGTTTCAATGCCTCATGATCAGTGTGAATGATGAACTCCTTAGGCCAAAGGTAATGTTGCCATGTTTCCATTGCCCTCACAAGAGCATACATCTCCTTGTCATAGGTAGGGTAATTAAGCGTAGCTCACTTAATTTTCACTGAAATAGGCTATAGGACGTCCACCTTGAGACAAAACTGCTCCAATTCCTACACCTGATGCATCACATTCAATTTCAAAAGTTAGATTAAAATCAGGTAGAGCAAGTAAAGGGGCATGTATTAAACAATCTTTAATGCTATTAAAGGACTTCTCTTGATCTTCCCCCAAAAGAATTTAGAATTCTTCTTAATAACACTTGTTAGTGGGGCGGCTATGGTGCTGAAGTTGGGGACGAATCTTGATAAAAACTTGCAAGTCCATGGAAGCTCCTAACTTGAGAAATGCTTGCTGGTCGTGGCCACTCTTCAATGGCTTTAACCTTCTCTTTGTCCACCTCCAAGCCTTCAGAACTCACATGAAACCTAGGAAAAAACAACCCTGTCAGTACAAAATGTACATTTTTGTAAGTTAGCAAAAAGTTTTTTTTTCCTTCCTCAAAACTAGCAAAACTGACCTTAAATGTTGAACATGTTCTTCCATGGTTTTACTATAGATTAGAATGTCATCAAAGTAAACCACACAAAACTTACCCAAGAATGGCCTAAGAACATGATTCATTAACCTCATAAACGTGCTTGGAGCATTAGTTAAGCCAAAAGGCATAACCAACCACTCATAAAGGCCTTGCTTAGTTTTGAATGCTGTTTTCCACTCATCACCTTCCGCATTCGTATTTGGTGGTAACCACTTTTAAGATCAATCTTGAAAAGAGGTTAGAACCACTAAGCTCATCTAACATGTCATCTAAGCGAGGAATAGGGTGACGATACTTTACCGTAATTTTGTTTACCGCTCGGCAGTCCACACACATGCGCCAAGTTCCATCCTTCTTTGGCACAAGTAGTAGAACCGGCACGGCACATGGGCTAAGGCTTTCCCTCACGTAGCCTTTTGACATCAACTCAGATACTTGCCTTTGCAACTCCTTAGTTTCTTGGGGTTGCTTGATGCGCTGGTCGGTTTGGAATAGCGGCTCCGGGAACAAAGTCTATTTGATGTTCTATGCCACGAATAGGTGGCAGCCCTTAGTATTTCCTCGGAAATAGGTCATCAAACTCCTGCAATAAAGACACAACAAAAGCAGGCAAATTTTGATCAAGGTAGTTAGTATTCAAGAAATTTTCCTTGTACATGAGCACAAGTGCTTCCTTTGCTGTCATTAAACTCTTTTTCAACTCTCTCTCTTTAGAAAGAATGCTGATTTTCCTTCCCTCATTTTGATCACACTCCTTTGCTTTTACCTCCATTTTGGTCTCTCTCTCTTTGGCTTTTTCAATTTTTTCCTCTCAATAAAATTTGGTCTTCATGTATTTGTTTTGGAGAAAGTGGGGCTAAAGTGATCTTCTTTGCTTCATGGGTGAGCGTATACGGTTGGTATACCCGTCATGGATCACTCGCCTATCAAATTGCCAAGGCCTTCCAAGTAATAAATGGCTTGCGTGCATTGGAGCGACATCGCATAATACCTCGTCTTTGTACTTCCCAATAGAAAACAATTCGAACTTGTTTGGTCACCTTGAGTTCTCCTCCATCGTTGAGCCATTGTAGCTTATAAGGTTGTGGATGCTTTGTTGTTGCCAAGCCAAGTGTATCTACCATTAAGGTACTAGCAACATTAGTGCAACTACCACCATCAATAATAACAAAGCATACCTTTCCTCCAACATGGCACTTGAGTATGGAAGATATTTTCTCGTTGTTCATTTCCTCCAACAGTTATGCGTTTAGGCTTCTTTTGACAACAAGAACCTCTCCTTCCACGCCATACTCTAATTCTTCTTCTTGATGGCAACATCTTCATTCTCATCCTCTTCTTGTTCGATTCAACTTCTCCATCATCTCGAAGAAGCATGGTGTTGCGGTTCGGACATTGGCTTGCAATGTGTCCACGCCCCAAACACTTAAAACATTGTATGTCACGGGAGCGATTTGGAGTAGCGGTAGTCTTACCCTTGCTGGTTTCGGCAATGGGCTTACTTCCTTTCGGTGGTCCTCCTTTTTCGTGGGGACGGTATTGGAGGAGTCTTCTTGTATGAACTTTGCCCCCATTTTGATGTTGAACTCCCATAAGATCGTGTGGCACCCTTTCTTTTGAGCTGTTTTCCACTTTCATGGCCATATGCACCATGTCTTCCATCTCCACATAATGTTGCAACTTTCGACCACGTTCGCAATGTCGGATTTAGTCCCGCTAGGAATCTTGCCATTGTGGCTTCTCGATCCTCGTCGATGTTGGCTCGAATCATGGACACCTCCATCTCTTTGTAGTAATCTTCAACACTTGATTTACCTTGTGAAAGATTTTGAAGGCGGTTGAATAACTCTCGATGGTAGTGGGTTGGAATGAATCGCCTTCGCATCACCGCTTTCATTTCATCCCATGTAGTGATAGGATGTTCTCCATTGCGTCTCCTACTTGATGTCAATTGATCCCACCATATTAGTGCATAATCCGTAAACTCAATGGCAGCGAGTTTTACCTTTTTAAGCTCTGAATAGTTATGGCACTCAAAATATGTGCTCAACCTTCTTTTCCCATGCAAGATAGGTTTCAGGATCCGTTCTTCCTTGAAAAGGAGGAATGGTAATCTTGATGTTGCTGAGATTATCGTCTACTCGTGGTGAGCTCTCTGGCCTTGTTGTACCATGCTATGTTGGGATACTTGATCTTGCACATCATCTACTTCAACTTCTTGAGGATACTCCTCATTACCCTGATTAGCTTGTGAAATTTCAAGCTGGTCTATTCGTTCAATTAGGGGCTCCAATTGCTCTTGGATCATTTTGGCCATTGCTTGAAGCATAGCCTGATTTTGCAAATTGGGAACTCCTTCACCACTATGACCAGATCTTTGTGACATGTTAGATAAAAAACAAAAGAAATTAAACCTTACTAACACAAAATCTCACCTTTCCCTCCAAAGAAAATGCACTCACACTCGTGTTTCACTCGGGTTAGGCTTTTCCCCTTAATGCACACTCATGCCTTTTACCACTCGTGCTTTATTTTCAAGTCCTTTTGGGAACTTCCTCAAGGCTTACAAGTGTCTCGTGGACTTCGGCTGAAACAATTCTAGCTTGGTAGGAGAATGATGAATAATAAAAGGATAATGGCTTCAAAAGAAAGAATTACTAAGAATAGGTAAAGGAATTTGTAATTCAGCAATAAGAAATGATGTATTGTAATTTTTTTTAAACAAGAATAGACTGCTCCCTCCCTCTTTAAGATTTTTTTTTTGATTTTTTTTGATTTTTTTTTACTAACCCGGGAGAGAAAAATAATACGCTTACTGAATCGTCTAGGCTCTGATACCAAATGATATGATCTCGACTATGAGTTTTGAATCATATATGTGAATGCCCGATCGTGATTCTAGTAAGAACTCTGTGAGTGCTTTGAATGTATTCTGAAATTACTCAAACAATAATGTAAGTAGAAATAGATAAATAAGAAATAGAAATAATGGGATGAAAGATATGTAGAAGGGGTGTAGGAAGAGTGATAGTTGTGATTATGGAAAAAAAAAAAAAAAAATAAAAGATGAAAATGTAGGTGAAGATGATGGGGTGTTGGCGTTAAGATGAAGAAATTCAAAGGATGGATTGTGACCCCCTAACTATAAAGAGTTAGGAACCAGCAATATAATAAAGTGGAAATGAAGTGGTAGGATATGGGCGTGACCCACTAGCTATAGATGAGCTAGGAACCAACGCTATAACAAAGGGAAATGGATGAAGACTACAAGACTAACTTGAAGCCGATAAAGTTCCACAAGAGAACAAGAATGAAAGCAATCTTTCAAAGATGTTTTATATATTCAAAGTGTGTCTTACAATGATCCTAAAGATGCCTATTTATAGTAGAAGTAGGCAGAATATGAAAAGGTGTTACAAGAAAGATGAATGCTCATCTTAATGCACTTGAATACACATGAATGCTTTGTCCTTTCTTCTCATCTTCAAAGCTGATTAGTTTAGACAAATTGAGGTTGAATTTAGTCATATTTTCGTCCAAATTAAGAAGGACTCTTGGGCTGCCTTGTTTTGCTATCATATGAAGAAGAAAGGGGATGAATGTGGACAAGGATGAATGTAGACATCCTTGCTGTCCAGTTTAAGTGCAACTCTTCATCTTCCAAGCTGATTAATATGACTTGAATGTCATAAAAGGTGAGTTTCATCCAGCCTTCATTTCATGTCTCCTCAATGAATTTTGAAACCCCACTTGAATGGTGATAACATCAACCTTGAATGCCTTGAATTTGCTGAATTAAGATGGCCATCAATTGCTTGTCTCTTGGTAGAAGATGAAAGAACTCTTCCTTGGCTCAAATTCATTCAAATCATCCATGCATAAAATTCCCGTAATAAAAATTTCAGCCTGCACTGTCTTCAGTAAATCATTCGTATCTCAAGCTCCCGATATCGGATTGAGGTGATTCAAAAGGCATTGGAAAGCTAAGAGATGGAGGAATAACGTCAATTGATTTCTGGATCCAAACACGTCTGTATCGCATCCAGAATTGGAAGACATTCTGCTGATATTCTTGCATCTGGTAAAACCGTTCATCTTCCCTCATGCACCTAGACACAAAGGTAAACTTTATTCAATCTTTAATTGAAAACATGCATGTAAACAATTAAGAGTTAGTTTAATAAATGAGCTAGTTTGATGAATGAACTAGTTTAATTAATGAACTAACTTTATTCAATGAACTAATAATCTTGAATGAACTAGTTTAATCAATGAACTACTTAGTTAAATGAAGTGTATAACTAAATGAACTACATGTTTAAATGCAACGCATGCTTTAATGAACAACATGTTTATTGAATGCAATGAATGTTATGCAAACTTTAAATACTCATGCAAATTCATGCATAAGCAAAGTAAAGTGTTCCTCCCTTATTATTTCTTCTTTCTCACGTCCCAAGCTTTGATGTAAACATATTTTCCATGGCTGCTTGGAACTCCTTGGCCCTTGCTCGAGTAATGGGGCCACCTGGGTACTTCTCTGGGTCTTTGCCATTGACGTTCATATCATCTTCACCTACATTTTCATCTTTTTTTTTTTTCTTCCATAATCACAACTATCACTCTTCCTACACCCCTTCTACATATCTTTCATCCCATTATTTCTATTTCTTATTTATCTATTTCTACTTACATTGTTGTTTGAGTAATTTCAGAATACATTCAAAAAAATCTGCAGAGTTCTTACTAGAATCACGATCGGGCATTCACATATATGATTCAAAACTCATAGTCGAGATCATATCATTTGGTATCAGAGCCTAGACGATTCAGTAAGCGTATTATTTTTTCTCTCCCGGGTTAGTAAAAAAAAAAAAAAAAAAAAAAAAAATCTTAAAGAGGGAGGAAGCAGTCTATTCTTGTTTTAAAAAAATTACAATACATCATTTCTTATTGCTGAATTACAAATTCCTTTACCTATTCTTAGTAATTCTTTCTTTTTTGAAGCCATTATCCTTTTATTATTCATCATTCTCCTACCAGCTAGAATTGTTTCAGCGAAGTCCACGAGACACTTGTAAGCCTTGAGGAAGTTCCCAAAAGGACTTGAAAATAAAGCACGAGTGGTAAAAGGCATGAGTGTGCATTAAGGGGAAAAGCCTAACTCGAGTGAAACAGAGTGTGAGTGCATTTTCTTTGGAGTGGAAAGGTGAGATTTTGTGTTAGTAAGGTTTAATTTCTTTTGTTTCTTTATCTAACATGTCACAAAGATCTGGTCATAGTGGTGAAGGAGTTCCCAATTTGCAAAATCAGGCTATGCTTCAAGCAATGGCCAAAATGATCCAAGAGCAATTGGAGCCCCTAATTGAACGAATAGACCAGCTTTGAAATTTCACAAGCTAATCAGGGTAATGAGGAGTATCTGAAGAAGTTGAAGTAGATGATGTGCAAGATCAAGTATCCCAACATAGCACGGGTATACCAAACGGTATATCGTTCACCCATGAAGCAAAGAAGATCACTTTAGCCCCACTTTCTCCAAAACAAATACATGAAGACCAAATTTTATTGAGAGGAAAAAATTGAAAAAGCCAAAGAGAGAGAGACCAAAATGGAGGTAAAAGCAAAGGAGTGTGATCAAAATGAGGGAAGGAAAATCAGCATTCTTTCTAAAAGAGAGAGTTGAAAAAGAGTTTAATGACAGCAAAGGAAGCACTTGTGCTCATGTACAAGGAAAATTTCTTGAATACTAACTACCTTGATCAAAATTTGCCTGCTTTTGTTGTGTCTTTTTTGCAGGAGTTTGATGACCTATTTCGGAGGAAATACCAAGTGGGCTGCCACCTATTCGTGGCATAGAACATCAAATAGACTTTGTTCCCGGAGTCGTCATTCCAAACCGACCAGCGTGCATCAAGCAACCCCGAAGAAACTAAGGAGTTGCAAAGGCAAGTATCTGAGTTGATGTCAAAAGGCTACGTGAGGGAAAGCCTTAGCCCAAATCTTGCCTTTGCGGTTCTACTTGTGCCAAAGAAGGATGGAACTTGGCGCATGTGTGTGGACTGCCGAGCGGTAAACAAAATTACGGTAAAGTATCGTCACCCTATTCCTCGCTTAGATGACATGTTAGATGAGCTTAGTGGTTCTAACCTCTTTTCCAAGATTGATCTTAAAAGTGGTTACCACCAAATACGAATGCGGGAAGGTGATGAGTGGAAAACAGCATTCAAAACTAAGCAAGGCCTTTATGAGTGGTTGGTTATGCCTTTTGGCTTAACTAATGCTCCAAGCACGTTTATGAGGTTAATGAATCATGTTCTTAGGCCATTCTTGGGTAAGTTTTGTGTGGTTTACTTTGATGACATTCTAATCTATAGTAAAACCATGGAAGAACATGTTCAACATTTAAGGTCAGTTTTGCTAGTTTTGAGGAAGAAAAAACTGTTTGCTAACTTACAAAAATGTACATTTTGTACTGACAGGGTTGTTTTCCTAGGTTTATAGTGTGTGAGTTCTGAAGGCTTGGAGGTGGACAAAGAGAAGGTTAAAGCCATTGAAGAGTGGCCACGACCAGCAAGCATTTCTCAAGTTAGGAGCTTCCATGGACTTGCAAGTTTTTATCGAAGATTCGTCCCCAACTTCAGCACCATAGCCGCCCCACTAACAAGTGTTATTAAGAAGAATTCTAAATTCTTTTGGGGGGAAGATCAAGAGAAGTCCTTTAATAGCATTAAAGATTGTTTAATACATGCCCCTTTACTTGCTCTACCTGATTTTAATCTAACTTTTGAAATTGAATGTGAAGCATCAGGTGTAGGAATTGGAGCAGTTTTGTCTCAAGGTGGACGTCCTATAGCCTATTTCAGTGAAAAATTAAGTGGAGCTACGCTTAATTACCCTACCTATGACAAGGAGATGTATGCTCTTGTGAGGGCAATGGAAACATGGCAACATTACCTTTGGCCTAAGGAGTTCATCATTCACACTGATCATGAGGCATTGAAACATATCCGGGGGCAGCATAAACTCAACAAAAGGCATGCCAAATGGGTGGAGTTTCTTGAAACTTTCCCATATGTTATCAAGTACAAGAAAGGTAAGGAGAATATAGTTGCCGATGCATTGTCACGGAGGTATATTCTTTTAAACACTTTGGAATCTAAGTTATTGGGTTTTGTTTTTATTAAAGACTTATATGTCTCTGACTCTGATTTTGGAGAGATTTACAAAGCTTGTGAGAAAGGGTCAATTGAAAAATACTATAAGCATGATGGTTTCCTATTTAAGGAAGGAAGACTATGCATCCTCAAGGTTCCATGCGTGAATTGCTAACTAAGGAAGCTCATGGAGGAGGATTAATGGGACATTTTGGGATAGCAAAGACTTTGGCTATACTTCAAGAGCACCTATATTGGCCTAAAATGAAACGAGATGTGGAGAGGTTGTGTGAGCGATGCATCAGCAATCAGGAAGGCCAAATCTAAAGTCATGCCACATGGACTTTACACACCACTACCCATACCGGAAGCACCATGGATGGATATTTCAATGGATTTTGTGCTAGGGCTTCCACTTTACCAAGAATAACAAAGATTCCATCTTTGTAGTTGTGGATAGATTCTCAAAATGGCTCATTTCATTCCCTGTAACAAAACTAATGATGCCTCACATATTGCTACTTTGTTTTTCAGGGAAATCTTAAGGTTACATGGCATACCAAGAACTATTGTGTCTGATCGGGATGTGAAGTTCTTAAGTCTTTTGGAGAGCCCTATGGAGTAAGATTGGTACTAAGTTACTATTCTCCACCACTTGCCACCCTCAAACAGATGGCCAAACTGAAGTGGTGAACGAGTACTTTCTATGTTACTTGATCCATCATTAGGAAGAATTTGAAAACATGGGAGGAGAGTTTACCACATGTAGAGTTTGCATACAACCGTTCGATCCATAGTACTACAGGGCGCACGCCTTTTGAAGTGGTGTATGGATTCAATCCATTAACACCGATAGACTTGTTACCATTACCCGATGATCAAATTGTGAATAAAGATGGACTTAATAAAGCTGAATTTGTTAAGAAGCTTCATCAACAAGTGCGGGAGAACACTGAAAAACGAACCAA
This sequence comes from Hibiscus mutabilis, assembly GCA_019671005.1. Lineage (NCBI taxonomy): Eukaryota > Viridiplantae > Streptophyta > Magnoliopsida > Malvales > Malvaceae > Hibiscus > Hibiscus mutabilis. Next base: position 25,722,909 of record CM033737.1, read on the forward strand.
GCAATATGAGCATCAAGCAAATAAGGGTCAAATGGAATTTCCTTTGAGCCAGGGGATTGGGTGTGGCTGCACATGAGGAAAGAAAGGTTCGGCTCAACGAAAGTCCAAATTAATGCCAGGGAGATGGACCATTCCAAATAGTCAAGAAGATCAATGACAATGCCTATCAATTAGATCTTCCAGGTGAGTTTAATGTTAGTGCAACCTTCAATGTTGCTGACCTATCTCCTTATGATGTAGATGACGATTTGGGGACAAATCGCCTTAAAGTTCACCTTGGGAGGGACTGATATGAGCGTCAATGGCAAAGACCCAGAGAAGTACCCAGGTGGCCCCATTACTCGAGCAAGGGCCAAGGGGTTCCAAGCAGCCATGGAAAATATGTTTACATCAAGCTTGGGACGTGAGAAAGAAGAAATAATAAGGGAGGAACACTTTACTTTGCTTATGCATGAATTTGCATGAGTATTTAAAGTTTGCATAACATTCATTGCATTCAATAAACATGTTGTTCATTAAAGCATGCGTTGCATTTAAACATGTAGTTCATTTAGTTATACACTTCATTTAACTAAGTAGTTCATTGATTAAACTAGTTCATTCAAGATTATTAGTTCATTGAATAAAGTTAGTTCATTAATTAAACTAGTTCATTCATCAAACTAGCTCATTTATTAAACTAACTCTTAATTGTTTACATGCATGTTTTCAATTAAAGATTGAATAAAGTTTACCTTTGTGTCTAGGTGCATGAGGGAAGATGAGCGGTTTTACCAGATGCAAGAATATCAGCAGAATGTCTTCCAATTCTGGATGCGATACAGACGTGTTTGGATCCAGAAATCAATTGGACGTTATTCCTCCATCTCTTAGCTTTCCAATGCCTTTTGAATCACCTCAATCCGATATCGGGAGCTTGAGATACGAATGATTTACTGAAGACAGTGCAGGCTGAAATTTTTATTACAGGAATTTTATGCATGGATGATTTGAATGAATTTGAGCCAAGGAAGAGTTCTTTCATCTTCTACCAAGAGACAAGCAATTGATGGCCATCTTAATTCAGCAAATTCAAGGCATTCAAGGTTGATGTTATCACCATTCAAGTGGGGTTTCAAAATTCATTGAGGAGACATGAAATGAAGGCTGGATGAAACTCACCTTTTATGACATTCAAGTCATATTAATCAGCTTGGAAGATGAAGAGTTGCACTTAAGCTGGACAGCAAGGATGTCTACATTCATCCTTGTCCACATTCATCCCCTTTCTCTTCATATGATAGCAAAAACAAGGCAGCCCAAGAGTCCTTCTTAATTTGGACGAAAATATGACTAAATTCAACCTCAATTTGTCTAAACTAATCAGCTTTGAAGATGAGAAGAAAGGACAAAGCATTCATGTGTATTCAAGTGCATTAAGATGAGCATTCATCTTTCTTGTAACAACTTTTCATATTCTGCCTACTTCTACTATAAATAGGCATCTTTAGGATCATTGTAAGACACACTTTGAATATATAAAACATCTTTGAAAGATTGCTTTCATTCTTGTTCTCTTGTGGAACTTTATCGGCTTCAAGTTAGTCTTGTAGTCTTCATCCATTTCCCTTTTGTTATAGCGTTGGTTCCTAGCTCATCTATAGCTAGTGGGTCACGTTCCATATCCTACCACTTCATTTCCACTTTATTATATTGCTGGTTCCTAACTCTTTATAGTTAGGGGTCACAATCCATCCTTTGAATTTCTTCATCTTAACGCCAACACCCCATCATCTTCACCTACATTTTCATCTTTTTTTTTTTTCTTCCATAATCACAACTATCACTCTTCCTACACCCCTTCTACATATCTTTCATCCCATTATTTCTATTTCTTATTTATCTATTTCTACTTACATTGTTGTTTGAGTAATTTCAGAATACATTCAAAGCACTGCAGAGTTCTTACTAGATATGATCAAAACTCGATCGAGATCATATCAATGAGTCTAAATTCACTAGGAATAGAATATTTGGCCACTAAAGGAGAAGAGAAGAGAAAATGTATTCATTAGTATTCATCACCATTAAGATGAAGCATTCATCTCCTTTGTGTGACTCTTCATATTCAGCCTATGAACACTATAAATAGGCACCTTTCTTTTATTGTAAACACACAACTTTGATGTATAAACACCTCTTTGTTAGTGCTTTTTTTTATAGTTCTTTTGAGAATTTTATCAGCTTTCAAGTTAATCCTGTAGCTATTCATCCATTTCATTTTGTTATATCGATGGTTCCTAGCTCATTAATACTAGATGGTCACGATCCATTCCCTACCATATCTATCCATTCATCTTGTTATATTGTTGGTTCCTAGTTCTTATAACAAGAGGGTCACAATCCATACACTTCCACCAATTCAGTTAAGAACTAATAAGAATTGGGTCTTCACTCTTTAGTGTTGGTTCTCCCTTGTTCCATACAAACATGTCTACACCCTTTCCTTCCATTACTACTAAACCTTCTTTCCATTTAACCATTAAATCATTTCCCTATCTTTGCATCTACATTTCCATCCTTTCTTTTAATTCTATTTTCACACCATCTTAATTCCCATCACCACAATACAATCATCATCTCATAACCTCTTCACTACTGTTCGGTTCATCCTTGAACGCCATTTTAAATTCCTTTGCTAACAATTCAAATTCTTACTTGAATCACATTCGGGAAAACACAAATACAAATTTGGCCACTTCACAACCAAATTCGTATCAATTGGTATCAAAGCATTGGTGATTCAGTAAGTTGTTCGATTCATCTTCTTGAATATTCAAAAAAAATCAGAATTCTAAAAGAAGAAAAGATCAAAGAGGGAGGAATCACATATTATGTTGGAAAAAAAGTTTGGTTGTTACTATTGTGTTTATTATATAATTTAGTTTGTTTCATCTTTTTTTTCTTGTAACCATCCTATACCCTATATTCTTCATTCTTCCTTCCTAACCATCTTGTTTCAGCCGAATTCCATAAAGACTACTTGTTGAGCCTTGAGTAAATTCTCTAAGTACTTAAAAAGAGAGCAAGAGTGGTAAAAGGCAAGAGTGTGCATTAAGGGGAAAAGCCTATCCTGAGTGAAACACGAGTGTGAGTGCATTTTCTTTTGGAGTGGAAAGGTGAGAATTTGTGCTATTGAGGTTTAATTTTTTATCTAACCATGTCATAAAGATCTAATGTTTTTAAAGGAAACAAAGCACTAGACTTTACTCTACAGGATCTTAGTCGTGTGATAAGGCAGGTGATGCAACAAGCTTTTGATCCCATTAAAAAGAGATTGGATCGCCTTGAGATAGTTACTTGTCAGAAACAAACACCTCCATCGAAGGAACAAAGGCAACTAAAAAAAAGGAGACAACACTCAATCCTTTTCTAGTTCTACATCAAAATAAAGTCAAAGATCTTGCGAGAAGAATAAACACAATTGCAAGAATAGCTAGAAAAGGAAAAATTTGTAAAAATGAAAAATAAATTTTGGAAGAAGAGATAAAAC